>CM036546.1:12957320-13424820 GCA_020745685.1 Tautogolabrus adspersus | reverse complement strand
ATCATGTGTCTACTGTAGTTTATATTTTTTCATACTTCTTCAAGATGAAGATTAGGATTTAGTATAGGACCCTTTATTACATTATTTCAGTATAGTTAAAGTACAGGCTATTAAAGTACAGTCTATTAAAGTACAGTCTATTAAAGTACAGTATATTGAAGTATAGTATATTGAAGTATAGTGTATGCTAATATATTAGTAGTAGTGTATTGTACATGTTTTCTTCAGTCGAAGCTTAAAAGTGACTACTTTGTGAACAAATGACCTGTTTCATTAAATATGATCCATGGACACGCAGGAATAAATACCAAACATCGATTTAGATTTCTAAAATCAAACAATCAAATTTCATATTATGAGTAAAGGTTTTAAGTCTATATACTTTCTATATACACTATAGGGTTGGAGGAATTATAGATGATATCATATTGAAAAAAGTTATTTGGCATTGATATACATTGCAATAGCTGGCACTGTGGCTATGAACAAATATTTGTGATGATCAAGTGTATATTTAATCAATAACACATCTTTCACATCACATTAAAAATACACCAGAATTTCCAACTTCATTCAAGATAGTGGACTTCCTGTCTGGTTTCAGGTAAGACTCTAGGTAGTGTTTACCAAAGTTTGTACACCAAGGTGAAATTAGCTTTGGGAGCTCTTCAAATAAAATAGTTTGGTTTGCTGTGGAGATTTTACATGTCACATCCATCTATTAACCTAAAATCTGTTTTTTTTTGGTCTCAATTTCTTATGTGGGTGCAAAGTTTTGTGACTTTATTTTAAATAATTATAATTCCCTTCCTTACTACATTGACCTAACACCTTCTGGTGCTAAAACACTTTTTATAGTCACTAAAAAAGCCTACTATGGGGATATTTAGAAACTTATTGAAGTATAGTTATTAGGAGAACCCCACGCTTGTTCTATGTGAAACAATGAAGTGTTTACTGTACGTTTTGTTGTCAGTAAACTAATGGCAGCTTATCTCTAAGTGACAGTTCAAAGTGTGAAGTATTTCAACACACTGCTCAGGCCACTATTACCACAAGCGTAGGGGAAGTAGGAGATGAAAAAACATCAGCTCTCTTTGGTGTTGAGAAAGTTAAGGTTGATTTTCATCAATTTGTTTAACAAGAATAAACTGAATTTCCTGTTGCAAAATTACGTGCATGTTTCAAACTCTACCTACACTTCTCTAGGAAACAGCCAATTGAAAACTAAGACTTCATTTAATTTCTTTTTCATTCAACAGATCATTTGATAATTGTTGCAGGTGGCAAAAGCTTGAGGCAGTATAAATGTGTGCTTTTATAAATAACATGCACAAGCTGTGTGCCTACCAGTCAGCCGGATTATTATCATATATTTGAGTTAAACCATGCACTTTATGCTCTGAGTACTGTAGGATGTCAAAAACATAACAAATATCTTACGTGACATTTCAGTCTTTTCCTAATATACTTTTTTTCTCTCCAAGAGATATATTTAAGGTTTTTTACATTTCTGATGTTTGCAGGAGAAAAATACAAAGAACAATTATTGGTTGACAAAAATTGTATAGTTTTGATATCTCATGTAGCCATGTTGTCTTACTGGGTGAATGCAATTGTACAAGCTCAAAAGCCACATATAATGTATTCAGATAAACTGTGTGCAGATATGTTTACTATTAATTCATTGTTAAACAGATATCATTGACCAAACGTTCAATGCTGTGTATACACAGTTCTTTTACTGGGGGTAAACTGCCATCGTGTGGCTCATCGCAAAATTGCACCTTGTAGAGCAAAAGCAGCAGTGATGATGACGAGGGTCGCAAAAGCATTTGAATGTGAGTGTGGCTGGTTGTCTGTCTCTGTTTGTCAGCCCTGTCATTGACTGGTGTTCAGTCCAGGGTGTACCCCGCCTCTCGGCCAATGACAGCTGGGATCAGCTCCAGCACCCTGTGACCCCCAACAGGAAAAGAGGTATAGATAAATTAGATTGATTGATAGATGTATGTATGTATGTATGTATGTATGTATGTATGGATGGATGGATGGATGGATGGATGGATGGATGGATGGATGGATGGATGGATGGATGGATGGAGGGATAGATGGAGGGATAGATGGAGGGATAGATGGAGGGATAGATGGAGGGATAGATGGAGGGATAGATGGATGGGCTTGAAGCGGGGCTGATGTTTATTGAAATACAGGGTTGATGATGTAAATCTATAAACTGCACAAAGGTCAAAATGAACATATGCAACACTTCATAAATAACTGTTTTTCTACTTAAGGCAGTCAGAAATTGTTGCATCAGTAGATGTATTAATTATTCTAATGGTTGTTAAATAAAGAAAACGTTCAGGAAAGAAATACAGGTTTAAAATTGAATTTTATTCATTGGTAAAAGGAAGACTTGAAGCAGCAAAATCTGATGAAAACAGGCAAAGGCACTGTCTGTCCATTTACAGTATCAATGATGTTTCAGTCCTTTTTGATTCAAGACAAAAAATTGAGTAGCATCTTATCAGACTTTTATTTTTCATGACGACGTGAGCTCAAATGAAACTTGATTCTTTAAAGACTGTCAACACATGGCACTTCAGGTAGAACAAACAGCGCAGCATTCAAAGTTACAGTTGAAGGCGTGGAAAAGCATCCAAAAAAGCTAGAACAGCATTTTCTCTCTTTTGTGGCAGCTACACAACTTTATGCATCAAGAGGCAAGAACATTTAAGAGAGAAATCAAAATACATTTTCAAAGAAATACTTCTTGCCAAAATACTTTTTTTTTTCACTAAACACTGATTTCTGAATATCCACAAAAACAAAGCCTTCCACATGTCAGACTCCAAAATGCAATGTAACTAGTTTGTTGTGTTCAGTTGTATTCAGAATGTCTTGGTGTAACAAACGTTTTTTTAGGATTTTACTTCTTCCGTAAGATCAAAATCTCAGCAGTGGGCTTTCCGATGACTTCATATCAAAATGCTGTTTTCTCTTTAAAAAAGCAACTCTACATTGTATAGTACAAAAATATCCTTGGTGGTGTCTGTCTTTAACCTTACATTAATTTCATCACAACTGAAAATCCAAATCACAAAATACACAAACATTATTAAATACTGTATATGAAAAATGCATGCATTAGAAATGGTGTTCCTCTAGGTTGGACTCATTCGAAAGGTAAGCTATGGTTTGTCAGTGTAGCTGAAAAATGAAAAAAATGAAATGATCTTGAAATGCTGGATTGAAATGACAATGACACTGATTTAGATTCTATTTGGAAGAATACTCAAAACTAACCATTTCAACAAATGTAAGAAACAGCAAACACACTTTTCAAATGTCTTCAATTCTTCAGTGTATTTATGTTTAAAAAAACTAATGACTAAAAGCTATTTAGACACAAGATTTGCATCAGTTTTATCATGATATAAATGCATCTGTCTTTTCCGTGAACTACAGGGAGCCTTATTGTGGCTACAGTATATACACTTCAACAACAGTTTCAATGTTGTGCAGGGGAAACACAAAACTTTCTAACTTTCCAGATTATGCCAAATAAATGTCATTAGTGGAAATCTCAGCTTTTTTTAAGCATTCATTTATTTGAGAAAAATGCAAAATTTACACTGAAGTCGCATGTTTGCAAACATTGTTGAATGTTTTTAGATTTTCAGTATAAAATCAGACAGGAATATGATGTGTTTTGTAAGTGGGGTGTTAATACTTTGTGATTTGTACAAGTTGCCCTCATTGGATTACACTCAAATGAAAAGTAAAAAAGTTGTAAATTTACAAAAAAAATAATACTGCTCTATTGATGCTCCCAAGGCACTTCAGAATCATTCGATATGCATTTAGTTTTGTAGACTACAGTGCACTTCATTTTAAAACTACACACAATGAATCATGGGAGAAATATGGGTCTCAAAAACCGCTTGCCGTGAAGAACCAATGAATGCTTACAGCAGAAACACGTCTAGAGGCATGCTGAAATTTAGAATGGTCTCTCAGACTTTTATATTGAAATCAGGATACAAAAATGTGACAATAAACATATAAAGAAATTTAAAAAAAATGTACTCAATGTGTCATGAAGTGAGACATGAGCCCACTGCTAATATGCTACATCAACCCTTGTGAGGAATGTACTAATAAAATACAGTATGTCCCTTTTCAACCAGTGACTTGCCTAAATTCAAAGTAAGGAATGATAACAAATGGAGTTCTCCAGATCCATATTTGTACATTGTGCTGTGCTTGTGTAACCACTTTATGTTTTGGATCTGATTCTTTTGGGTACAGAGGAGACAGCTTGAGTGAGGCAGGACTGCAGTCAAGGCAGACTGGCCCAGTCGTGTGGGCTCTTAGCATTAGCATTAGTGAACGCAGACATCACATGCACTCAAACTCATCAATGCGCTGTTTGGTGTTTCCTGACCGGATCTGTCTGAGGGTCTTGTACTTGTCTCGCCCTGCTTTCATATTCTCTGCGTGGATCATGTCATTCACCGTCTTCTTCGTCTCGTCCCGAGCGTTGGCCAACTCTGAGCTCAAAGCCTGGAATTAAAGTCATTAGTTACACATTGTCACAGAACCATGTCGATATGAATCATGAGACTATCATTAGTGATTCCCAACAATTTTTTGTACTTTTCAATCAACTTAAATTTTCTTCCAAACATTTTGCTTTTTCTGTATCTGTGCACGTGATAAGTTCATTTAAATTATCTACCTTCTCGACAAACCTGAAGCTGTATACTGACATACTAAAAGTTAACTTGGAATGAGTAAGATCAACTTTTTTCTGGTAAAATATTTGATAAAAAGCAGGATCCAAACTCTTATAATATACTCTTATATACTCCAATAATATGGCAGATCACATGAGTCAAATATGGAATATGAGCAATGACTTACAAGTAGATGCTTCTGCAATCGTTCGTTCTTCTCGGCCTCCGTCATACGCTCTTCTTCGCTGCGGTCTTTGTATGTGGCAGCAGCCGTGAAGTCAGCACTGGCCTCAGCGTTACTCTCATCGTTCTCTTCGTCCTCGTTCTCCGCATTGAGGGGCTCCTGAACGTGAGCTGCCATCACTTTGTTCTTAAGCTCTTCTTTGGTCTTCTCCAGGTCCTCCTGCACCATGGTAGCCTGAAGGAACGGAGATATCTCAGTGATGATTGTGTATTCACAGGGCTCACTACAACTTTAACTATATTCTTGTTATCGAGTAGACAAGGATTAAATGGAAAGGAATGTATTTAAAACTAATAGAAGAGCAGTTAAGTACTATTTCTCCACTTGCTAAACACAAATCTATAGCCTGCTAGCTTAATGATGTTGTAATTTAGCACAGCAATGCTTGGTGCGAAATTGAACATCAGTGTGTACCAGCATACTGACAATTTTAGAGCTAAAGCATCTATGCAATGTGGTGTATCTTTGACCATCCTCACCTTATTTTGCAAATTAGCAGGCTAACATTGGATGTTCATCACAGAAAAGAAAGAAAGGCATATGAGACTTTTCACAGTTTTAGTTATAAACGTAAAGCACAGATTTAAATTTTCACCTGATTGTTGTTCCAGATAAAAGTCCAAGGGATAAAAAAACAAATAAGCTGATGACTGCATCAAATTATACTCCATTACTCCAAGTGTTAACACATCAGCCTAAAAGCCAAATATGAATAAAAATTCTAGTGCTATGAGGGTCCGGGGAAAGAGTCCATTATGAACGAGACAGGAATTTCATCTGAATGCTTTGCCAAAAATGTAGAGCATGGAAACCATTACTTAACACAAGAATTAAACAGGATTTCCGTCCCACAAAGAAAGCCGTCCACACCACAAACAGCATGAGTCACGCTCCCCCGAAAAATGAAGGGGGCTGAGCTGGCACACATTGTTTTGCCCAAAAAAGACATGAGGCTAGCTGTGAGCGTCCACCCCTCCCCCGAAAAAAACACACGACAACAGGAGCCCAGGAATGTTCTCTGTGTCACACAGGAGGGCCAATGTGATCAGCGGGAGGAATGATACTGGATGACAAAGTCCTTTTTACCAAAACCAAATAAGGCTTATTTTGAATGCCACTACAGATGATCACTTGACACATGTGCCAAAAGACCGAGTGGTGAAGTGACTGCCCCCCTATTGTTAACACATGACATTAATGGGCTACAATCCAATCATTCCATATACTAGATGAGAAAAAATGTGCCAGTACAAGTATAAATAAGATTTTACTTGTGATCATCACAGTGACCTCCCTGTCTGTCTAATTCTAGATTTTAATTTTGCAGACTGTAAGAAAGACTGTGTAAGAAACTATACAGAAACTACAGATTAAAGCTGCAATGGAACCAAATCATATTCATATGGAAGAAGACTTTCCCTGCACTCACAGGATAACTAACAAATGTTAACTCAGATGATACCTTCTCCTGCCACTCCACAGCCTCGTCTTCCTTCTTCTTCTTGGCATCCTCCAGGAGGGAGATCTTGGAAGTAAGGTCAGCCAACTCTGTGGCCTGAAAAAACAACATTTACTTTAAGACTTTCTTGGTATTTGAAGCATCAGAACTCACACTCTTTTAGACATACAACCTTACATTGACTCTTTTAAATGCCTAAGATAAGACAAATAGCAGTTAAAGGCTGACCAGGTGTTCTTGGTTCTTCATCTGGTTCTCAGACTGCTGGAGCAGTGCCATCTTGGCGTCTTCAGCGCCCTTCAGATCAGCCTCCAGGCGTTCAGCATCCTCCTGAGCACGCTTCCTCTCCAGCTCCAGCTCCAGAGCCCGGTGTGTTTGCTCCTCCAGCTCTGTGTACACACACATGGAGAAGCACTACAGGTAAGTGTCATGTGAGAAAAACATTGATGTCAGTACATTGGTTCAGAAGACTGACAGGTCACATACCTTGTTGGGCCTTTTTTGTCTGCTCCTCGATCTGCTTTAATCTCTCTATCAACTCCTCCTTTTCCTTTTCAATCTTTTCTTTTTCCTTTTCTGCAACTTCTCTTTTCCTCTTTTCATTCTCCAGCAGAGCTCTAATGGAAAAAAGTGTACAAGATTTAATCAGGAGGATCTGCATGGCACATGGGAAAAATATTAAGATAATAGACTTGATTATCACAATGTAGAGCTCCAGTGTTAGAATCCAAGTTTTGATAACTGTCAAAACTAAATCATTTTTAACATCATAAGTTGAATGTTAAAAGAGTCCAAAGATTACATTCATCTTATGTTTGGTTATTTCCCTGACAACAGCTTACCTCTCCATCTTCTTGTGATTCTTCTCCTCCCGAGCCTGAGCCTTCATCTGCTGCACTTCTATGGTGTCAGGTTTGCGGCGGCGCATGTATAGCTCATGGTTTCCCATGCATAGAGCCAGAATGCGCTTGTTGATGCGCAGTCTCGGAGCATAGAACACAAAGTCCTAGAAAGGCAACATCAGAGATGTCCGTCAGTAGTGAAACAAATCATTTATCATTTGTTATCAAAGCTCTGTTTATAATAACAACTTACAGGTGCTTTCTTGTCAATCGGTTTAATGACAAACTTCTTGTCATTGAAGGAAATGTTCCTGATTTCACTCCAAGGGAATCCAATTTTAGGCGTCATTCTGTAAAAGACAAAGCAAAACAAGAAGTCTTGGTCAGATGTTGGATATTCGATAACAAGGGTTGAAATTAAGTTTAACTTGCCACTGGCCTCCCGGGCACAATCCAAATGTAGTGAGCACGCTCACAGGAGTGAAAGCAGTGAAGCTGGCGGCAGTGGTTGCCTTTCAACAAATACACATGGCATTCACGGACACTTGGTTTTATCAAACGGAATCCCTTACTTGTCATTCTGTTCATAAATGTTGAGGCCCAAAGCATCCACTCCCAAAAACAGCTCTGTTCCTTTCTTATTCTTGATGTTGAAATAGTTGACTCCGTACATCTCCAGATCTTGAGCGATCTTCAGATACTCCATCATGGATTCCTCTCTGTTGACAAATAAGAAGGACCAAATGTTAGGTGAGTTTGAAGCACAGAGTGGTTGATTCTCTGTAAACGGTGTGTTAAATGTAGAGCAACAAGGACGTAAACTAGAGACAAATAGAAAAATGTTCAAGCTACACATGTTTAAAGTTAGATAAAATTTTGTGACCCAGATAAAATTTAAAGACCAGTGTTCAAAATACCTCCTGTACTAACTACCTAAATCAATCAAGGCTTCTAAAAGCAAATATGGTTTGAGACAGGCAAAGAATAGTACACTCCTAGAGACTCCTGAAAAAACTCCTGACTTACCTGTCTGCCTCTGTTTCTCCCTGCCTCTGTGAACGCTATTTATGGTTTTTATCATGTGTTTCTATTCGTTAATTAGCGAGGTAGAAAGAGAGGGATAGAGAGAGAGAGAGAGAGAGAGAGAGAGACAGTGGGAGCTCAAACATACATACAGTACGGGCAGTGCAGAGTAAGTGCAGGGAAACGGTTTGTATTTATCCTCCTGTATTTTAAATATTTTTCTCCACCACCTGGGGTGGCTGTGGATCAGTGGTAAAGTCTGTCATCTCGCAACCGGAAGGTCAGAGGTTTGATCCCCAGCTCTTGAAGCCACATGTCGTCCTTGGGCAAGACACTTAACCCCAAGTTGCTCCTGCTGCTTCATGGGCGGCGTGTGAATGAATATGAATGGGATTAGTTAATACTGATGGTCACTTTACAAAGCAGCCTCTGCCACCAGTGTGTGAATAGGTAGGTGTGACCTGCGGTGTAAAAACACTTTGAGTAGTCAGAAGACTAGAAACGCACTTTACAAGCTCAAGTCCATTTACCCTTTACCTCACGTCTACACTGCCGACACGTTAGCTTGTTTTGTGCAGCGTCCGTTTCTGTTGTTATGTCGCCGTGCACACACATGAAACGACACTTGTGAGTCGGAGATCAGCACATAGTCGTCTATATTTGTGAGGGCCAAGCAGACTGAAAATCAGCAGATTCTGGTCACCCACACATCACCTTCATTTAATATAATCGGAAAGAGCAAGTGGGATAAACTGTGCTTATGCTTATGTGCACATATACAGTACATGTGTTTGTGGTTACCTTATCATGCCCTTGTGTTCTTCATGCCACACTTGAATCCTCTCCTCCCACTGGTCCTTGTTGAGTTTGTGTTGGTCCAGCACTCTGACAACACCAGGAAAGATCAGAGTGAGTCTCATACAAATACAGCAGCTGAGCGGTGGCATCAGTCTTTAACCTGTGTTACCTCTGAGGCAGCAGCTGCTCACTGGACAGATAGCCGGGTGTGTGGACTTCCTTGTTGTAGTCTGCGTACTTGGCTTGCACTGCATAGGAGGCCAGCAGGACAGCAGTCTCTGGCGGGCAGTAGATGTCATCATTTAAGATTCCCTCCTTCACCTGCAGGAAGAACAGGCGCTGTGTGGCGTCCTGGATTAACTCCTCCGACACATCCTCAGGGAAGAACTTGGCACGAAACTTAAACAGTAGCGGGCTTTCCTTCCTCACATCCTGGGCTGTCACCTAAAATAAAACGTGACATGGGTGAGGGGTGAAGGTTAAACTTCTATAAATAGAACTGGCTTTAACAGAATGGTGTGGGGGAGGGGGGGGGGGGGGGGCAACACTGTGTTTGACTGATTTCGTGTGTAAGAGCTCACCTTCTTGTTGAGTTTGAGCCAAGTAGAGAAACCTTTAGTATCCTGGTACTGCAGCCCAAAGTACCAAACCTCCCGCAGCCCGATGGTCTTGACAACCTTTAAATATAAAAAGCAGAAGTTTAGTCCATGAGCTTCCTCACCAACATGAAGGTACACTCTGTTCTCCAACAGATTGAATAAACAGTAAACACAAAGTTGATTTTTCTGTAGTTGCTAGGGAAAGGTAGGTGATAAATACTGTTTGATTCACTTGTGGAATAGTTTTGTTTTGCTTTCACAATGATATACAAGAACCTTTGCAAAAACGGAAAGGATAATATTTCATTCAGTCAGTACAAGTTTAGCAGTTCTTATAGCTTCATGTTTTTTATTATTAAGTTAGGGGTCAAAAATGTAACAAGATCATAAGATCTAAAAAATCAAAGGAATACATTACATCTTGTGCTGTCACATAAAACTTGTTCAAAAAGTTATTGGCAAACAAACACAACAAGGATTACTTGTCAGAAGAGTCTCATACCTGGTCAAAGAGTTGCTTTCCTGTTGTATTGGGCTGAATGGCGAACTCAAGTTCAGCATCCATTGTGGTGACTCTTACACTTATCTGAGGAAGAGAGCAGATAGAAAGAATGTCAGCCTTTCAAATAAAGTACATGCACTTAACGTAGACTTTGTTTAATGACATCTTTAAGTAGAGTTTGATTCTTGTTCTTGGCATGGTCAGGAGATAATACTGACTCCTGAGGGTCTTTCAGAAATATATTTGACTTGTTTGAGCTGTGAAAATCGATCTACAAGTTTTGTTTAAGGGTAGCTGTCTTTAATTGCATTTAGCCAAATCCCATAAAACACAAACCGTAAGAAAGCTGCCCCAAATCATAGAACGACTGAGCAACTCATCCTTTGGTGTTTAATAAAAAAAATCATCATTACTCCAGTTCATTTTTTACCCTGTGTAGATTAGAATACATTTCTGACTGGTTCATAGTTATTAAACAAATAATGACGTTTTTATGCCATGGATCGAATTAAAAAAGGTTTATAATGGTGAATAATTCTAAAGATATTCTTCTGTTAATCTGTTTTGAATTATGCCCTTGGGGACGTTTTGAATAACCCTGGCTGTGCACAAGTAGAAAGGCTGCACCCATAACCCTCAGTGTACACCCACTCAAACATCAAGTCTCCAAAACACAAAAAACTGCTGCTGTGAACAACCAGCCACCCAAACCATCAACATATCATGAAAATGTTGATTTGTATCCACAGAACAGGTAAAAAAAAAAAATCATGTTTCATAGCTCTTCACTATGAACAAAAACTTTGTCAATCTGGCTCTGTCTCAGTATAGAAGTTATCTGCAGGAAGTAACCACATCCTCTGGTGGCTGAGCCCTGTGGGGCTCAGCAGCTAAACACCCAGCCCTCATGAGAGTCGCCTACTTCCTGTCATGTATCAAGCACCCCCGTCAGCTGTCTGCTTAGCTCTCCGCTTTAACGAGAACAGACTTTGTAATGTGGGTTTGTCCTCTTCAGGTAGCACACTTTGTTACAGTTTAGGACATTTAGCTAGTGAGGCAATTATTTGTCAATAATACATTTATTAAACCTTTAGGTCGTCCACACAATCTCCAAACAAAACAACTTGATTCTAAGCTGAGTAAACTGACCATGTAGGCATTTCTCCTTTTCTCTTAGAGATGATGGAAACAGAAGCATGCATGTCTGTTGGGGAATAACTGTGCAGGCGGAGGCCCCCGCCTGCCCTGAACAACAATGGTATGCATTATTTCCCAGTTGCTGGGCTGATTAGAGTTGCGTTCTTTCCCATTCATGTCAGCAGGACCCCATTTACTGCTCAGGACACTTGCTCCTCTTGTCACTTCCTGTCATGAGCAGCAGTTAAAGTTGTAGTGAAACCTTCAATCTGTCCATAACTGAACTCCAACACAGAAGTCTAAAGTCAGCTAAACATAACCCTCTTTAAAACTGACAACTATGAACGTCCATGAACATTTTTTCTGACAGTGCAGATTCGACTTCAGTTCATGATCCGCCTGCCTGAGTTTAAGCAGTTTCATTTCCTGAGTCAGAACAGCTAATGCTGCATGAAAAAGGAACTACACTCATACATTTCCAGCCCGCTTAGGGTGTGTCTCTCATGCCCAAAACTCAAAAACACTTAGCACACTATTATTAGCACATTCTCTTAAACACCCCTTTCAGGCCCACATGTCCTGTTTCCATGACTTATTCTCAACTGTTTTTACACAGAAACTTCACTCCAGAATGAACAAGTCAACATTTAAAAAGTTATATCCTCAGATATCTAAAGACCAGTTTTAAAACTTAAACTGAAATTTCACAATTTGGTTTAATCAAACCATCTAACGAGCCAATTTCTTGTAATGTGAAGCTTTTTTTCTAGAATCGTCTTCTACACTGACTTCATAAAAGTATTTCAAAATCATACAGCTGTGTCATTCTACTATATCAAAAAACTAGGGGTCGACCGATTATAGACCTGGCCGATTATCGGGGGCCGATAATCGGCCAGGTCGATCATCAGCGTTTCATTTTTCTGATCGCCAACAAAAATAATTCATTGAAAAGTGCGACTTGGCTTTAAAGGTGTGTCTTTCCTTCTGGGTCTGTTTTTAATCACAACTCTGTCTCACCCAATCTCCCGTCCACAACACTATCTGACTGGCTAGACATCCCATGAGTAACAGCCAATCAAAACTGAAGCCTGGGTGCCACTGACGTGCACATAGACGAGAGCGGCCTGGAGCAGGAGGACAGTCTCTGGTTGAGCATTAAAACAAAGTCTGGTGTTGGAGCTTCTAATATTCCAAATTCTACATTTTGACAGAAAGAATTTCATTTTTACTCTTAATGCATATCGGTTCTGAATATCGCTTATTGGTCTCATGGACTTCTAATAATCGGTAAAGGTATCGGCCCTGAAAAATCAATAATGGTCTTCCCCTACTAAAAGTGTTGGACTAAGGTTCTCACGTACGATACTTTACTCAAATTACCTCAATAATAATTCAACTCAAATGTTATAGTAACATGAATAAATGTAACTAAATTAATATGGAAAAATATTCATGTATAAAAAATAATAAATACAATAAATACAAATGAATTGACAGTGTTTTTGAGGAAGTGGTGATTTACTCTTGGGCCAAAATATAACAATAAACACTTTGAAATGTAGGGCCTCGGACAAAAAGCAAATCACCTGCCAAACCTTTTCTAAACCTTTTTAAAAAATAAAGCAAAAAAAGTAGGAGCCACTAGGGCTGGGCGATATGGACCAAAATTGATCTTCATATTTTTAAGCTGAATTGCAATGCACGACATAGACGTCAATATTTTTTTCTATACAGCTATGACAAAAACAAAGTCAGTTCTCAGACTGGGCCCAAAACCTATGGACCAAACTAGCGAAACACAGTGACGGCATTCAGCTCAGTAATGGTTCAATCTAGAATACTTGTTTTCCTGATCATGGGAAGCCCAAATCGTGATTGAAATTGATACGCAATTAATTGCTCAGCACTACTAAATGCACAGTCATGCTAGCAGCTTTGTAAACTTTGAGTTAAATGCTTACTAGACCATGCTAACATGCTCACAATGCAATGTTAACATGCTCATTTTAAGCAGCTTTAACACATACACATACAGCCCAGACTAATTAGAATACTATACATTTTCCATATTTGGGGGGAAAAATAAATTGCTATCCACTTCCTTGGAGCCTAACCTTAACCATATTAGCTTAATAACAGCGTATGTCAGGTTTCATATGAGTTGTATATCTTAAAGCTCTGATATACTCTGTTGGCCCGTGGATGAAAGCTATAACAGAAAACAAGATAATGAATATAGAAAGCTTTCATTTATAGGAAATGGAAAAGTTCTTTGTAGAAGTTACCCCAGAAGTGAACCCTGAGAAGCATCTCAGGTTAACTTCTCAGGGAAAGGAAGTGAAACCACTGAAACTCAGAAAACTTGTCACTGAAAGAAAGGTCAGCCCAGAACAAAACTGCTGCTCTACAACTTTCTTTCGTCTTCACTGAGACTTGATGAAATATTGTTTAACGTGTGAACATGCTCTCTATATATAAAACTCCTCATACCATCTGAAAGGAAAGTAGCTGTTGTCTGTAAATGGAAATTCTTGTAGGTCCCATCATTTATTCAGCATCCTGACATTCCCAGACTGAGTTATCTCAGTGTGCTGTTCACAACCACAATCTTTCCAACTAGATCCAGGACCACAGAGATACCGCTTAGTCGTTAAGGGTCACAGTGAAAACAAAATAAAGACTACTAGCATCCTCATGTATGTGGATGACTGTCTGTTTTTTTCTGTAAGTTCCAGAGCAATGTGTTTAGTTAGCAGGACGGTTCTCATCACTGTGTCGCACTCTCTATTTCCATTATTTGAAGAGTAACAATACAAGACAAACCTACTTTTTGTTAGTGCTAAACTGGGCATAGCAGTACATGTAAAAAACAATCCATGCATTTAAAGATGTGTTTTGAAGAGGTATAAATGAGAAGTGTGAAACAGGGTTAAAATGTGACGGTGGTTTTCCGTCCTGTGTGAGGCACATCGTTGTGGTCCTGTTATGATGTCTCCTGAAGCCAATGATACATGGGTGATCGTGAAAAGAACTGCGAGGTCAACAAGAATGTTTATGTCCTCTAAAGCCGATATACATTTTATTACTGAGCTTGTAACAAGGAAAGTCCTTATGTTACAAAAACCAGACAACTGTTTCCTATATAGTAAAAACATGAGATCTTCTTTTTATGTCAAATCTGATACAGAAAAAATATCGACCTCCTTTTCTGCCAGAGTGGGTGATGAAGGTTTTCTTTATTGTACAATCAAGAAACCCGTAGACTGGGGGGGGCGGGCATAAATAAAGGCCAAGATTACGGGATGTTAAATGTTAGCTTAAAGGATATCAAATATATTATTTTACGTTGTATTTCTGACTTTTTGCTGATCAATATGGTAGCAGTGAAATGATTAAATTGTCAAATTTCCTGTTTATACAATTTGAAAACTCAAACAGAAGTTTGACATTACCCTTTTATACTAAAATAGCAAAAAATCTGAGATACATGATAGCTGTGGGAATACGTTGAATGGCCAAGGGCGACTCAAATAATTGCAAAAAGTATGTAAGATTGTTCAGAAGCTCAATAAGAAAATCAAACTACTTCTAACTTACGTTTGTAAGTTACTGCTACACTAACAACAAACAAGTAAAAAAGTAAGGTATTCTTTGTTGTTCCGCATAGTAATTCTTATGTTATCCAACCTCTCATCCAATAATGGTAGCTTCTGGCTCCAAGAAGCCTGCCAAAATACCAAACTCGAGGCTTAACGTCGCGGTGACTTCATCATATTTATTCCATTCAAGCTGCCTTTATGGGACACATTAACTTCCTTTTGACCTCTGCATGTTGACTATCAGTGCCTGCCATCTTGCTGCATACTATAAGCCCCCTTCTGCCCAAGTAAGGACCGTTTTATTCCTTTTGTTTAAAAAAAATCTGCTAGTATTCAAATCCTGTGTTCAATTTTTACATTCACATATCCAAAAAACAAAGCAGGGGGCAACATAAAGGTGTTATCATGTGTCTACATTTGTTCTTTCCTTTAATATTGAAATACATTTATTTACTGCATGTCACTCTCTGTAATTATTCATGTAGCATTAAAGCTACTAACCACATATCTTGGTCTCATAGGTTCCTCTGAATCATTGGTGTGGACGGCCTGCTGCTGTGGCGACTTAAAGGAAGTGTTTTCTTTCCACTGTAACTTTGCTTCGTGCTGCTTAGTACTGTGCTCATGGCGGATTCATGTTGAGTCTTTGTAAATCATAGTAATATAACCACGAGGACGGTCCAGACCTGTCCTTTTTATAAAGTGTCCTGAGATAACTTTTGTCATGAATTGGCGCTATACAAATAAAGCTAGATTAATTGATTATTTGATAGAGATGATGCAATGTAACATAGCTCCATTGTTATACAGTATACAGATATATACTATACATTGACCTAATGCTGTGTTTTAAGTAGAGTAGCATTCATCAATGACTGGGGATAAGGACATTTCAAAGACGGCTCAATCACCAAAGCTGGCCTTGTAAGCATATACAACATGAACCATAAAAACATGAACAACCACTGTGTGCTAATGATGCATTATAATGTTGACTTTAAAGCCTTTTTCTGGCCTGGTTGTAAGAGTCATAATAACGAGAGCTAAATAATTGTGAGTTATTCATCGCTCATGTCACTGTAACATCTAATTGTAATATTATTGAACGGTCAGTAATAATAGGATGTACCAAATGTCATTACATTTTCTTAACAGCTGTTTTTTTTATAGAAAAAGAGAGGCTAAACAATGGATGAATGAACAAAGAACTTACTTCCAGAAGTTTAGTTCTCTCCAAACAGCAAACATTGAACGTGCTGTCAGAGCAAAAGCCTGAGAAGTTTTGATTGTAGTTTGTGCACCACCACCACCCCTACCTCTACACACTGTTAATCTGCTCTGCTATGTGCACTACACAGTCATTAATCCCCTGTTTGCATACCTCTGAGTCTTTCCATTTCTAATTTCTCCACGGCCACACTTGTTAAAAGTTTGTTCCTGCTGACCACAACTGCACCTGTCATGATTTATACATTATGGACTCCAGTGGTAAGTTTGGCTCAAGTTCTGTCTTATAATGATGGCTGTGTCTGTATGTGAGGGATAATAGAGAGTTTAAGTTTTAAAGATGATTAGCATTATTTGCCAGCTGTGAACAATGAACTTGTTCAAAAACAGGCTAGGTGTCTGCTGTAATAACAGCAAAGTGCTTCAAACATGAAGTGGGAAAATAACAGAACAGTGATTGTTGTCAAGGCCCAGCAGGCATACAGATAAGATATCGTAATCTGTTCTTCTAACTACATGGTGTAAGCTTTAAACCCCATAATCGACATCATATAACCTTTTTTGTTAATGCTTGAGAGAAAATTGCCCATGAGAAATCAATTCTTTGTCACTTTGGGTGCTTATCTAAAACAAGAGCTACAAATTTAACATCACAGTAATATCTGTACAATCTAAAAGAGAACTAATTAAACTAACTAAACCTGTACAGAATGATACATACAGACCTAAACTACACACTGAGCATGTTTCACTTCTTTAATGCAATTTAAAGGGGAGCATGGCATCTGAGGACCACGCGAGGGGAAAGCAGGGAGGAGAGCAACTCGCCTGTAATATGAAAGTCCATATAAGGCTGCAAGCAAGGAAATAACCAGAGAGGAACTGATGTAAGTGTAGAAACCTTGAGTAACATGACTTCCTTGGGAAACTGAAGTACTGCCAGCCGAGACACGTCAAGCAAAGACACCGTTTCTCAATAATTATTGCTTTTATAAAACACCAATGTTGTTACAGCCTACTAAAACACTCAATTACACAAGGTCTGTTTTAATACATCTTTTCTTCTCTGAGCTAGCTTGTTGATGTGAGTGAAAATGGGGGACAAAAGCCTCACATGGTACGGACTTAGCATTACAGCATTTGCTGAATCAGTGTCTAGCTTCCTTCTTTCATAAGTCTTTCCTATCCGCATCTCTACATGGTGTTAATAACGGATGTCTGTCTTAACCATTTCATGACTTAAATCCATCAGATCCAGCATTGATCCTGTGCAGGGAAATTCACATCACATATTCTATTAGGGTGTTCTCCATTTGCTAAAATATAACTTCCCTCTGTGTTCCCCATATAATTTAGAAGTCGGCTGGTTATAAATAAAAACAAGCCTTTTTTAAACATATCACAATGCTTTTAGGTTAAGTAAATCCTTCTGCTTCCTCTCAGTCGTCTATTCAACTCAGTACTCATTTCCTCTTCTCTATCTCTTTATCATGTACGGGCTAACATCTCTATGACACAGCTGCACTTTCCCTACAGACTCCTTGTGCTTGTGTACTCATTGTTAGTGGCAAACAGCCTCTTTTGAATCCTTAAAGGTCTCCAGCTGTTAATTCAGTAGCATGCTGCATACTCCATCGGCTGCTAAGCTGGTGTTGTTGAGGCTAACAGTGACACAGCTGCATTCGCAGAGATCCGGCACAAAGACTCCAAGTGAAAGACTAAAAATACATATTCACAGCAAGACAACATTTTTTTAAACATGCGTTTCTTGAGTTTTAAATTGCACAAATGTTGTGATAAAAACCTTTGCTGAAAACTCAATAAGCAGTGGTTTTTAACAGCCCCAATACCATTTTTTTTTTTACTGCAGTGTCGTTTAAATTAATTGATCAAATAACTTTGCCTTAAAAACATTTTTTGAAATTGCTGATGTGATCATACGAATCCCTTTTCTGGAAGAGGAGAGTAGTTTAGGCTCTTTATGCATTTTAAATGCCAGGATGCGAAGACATTTTTTCTGGTTGCCAGCTGGAAAAAATATTGAGGAAGTATACTACCAGAAACAATACTACAGGAAGAAAGATGCCAGACCTTTGCTACCATTTGCATTTCTGTTTGTAATTGGGAAGTGCAAGAGTTCAGAAGAGAGTTTTCATTTTATATGTAATACATATAACAAAGCTGTTAAAAGTATTTACATCAACACTTGCACACAGAGAATATGAAGTGTTTTCCATGAAACAATGTTTTAGTGATTCAATGAATCCTCACTGATAGAGCAGCACCTTTTATCTACCGGGTCATGTGTGACTCTTTTTGTAGCACAATGTTCCTGTCATTATCACTGTGTGTATGTGGGTATTGCAGCTCTGTAAACACTGGATAAGAAAAACTGGAAACACATATTAGTTTGTGTATTATTTTCTTAGCTACTTAAGCATTCTGAGGGGAAGCAGATGGGTTAGATACTACAACTACTTTCACTTGTCTACCGCTGATGAAGCACTAGACTCTTAATGCTGCCTGAATAAAAAGAGGGGTCCAGTCTGTGTGTGGCCTTCTCTCTTTGTTCAGAGCCACACCAGCACCAGCACATTTATAGTTAGCTTTGGTTGCTTCAGATAATTTCACAGTTCAGATTAATTCCATTTTGGCCTAGGTTGCAATACGGCATGGTAGTTGTTAGTCCCTCCCCTGATAGGCTACTTCTTCTCTGTTTTAGGCTTGCGTTCATTTGCTCCACATTAGGGCACCACAGCTGGTCTAAATGACAGTTCAAATCCCTCCTTGTTAGACCTGAATGAAAAGGAGGCCTTTGGAGGACTAGCTCGCTTGCTACTGCAGGCCACACAGCCGCTTCCGTTTATAGCCGATTCTATACATGTAATTTCAGGGACTATAGCAGGGGAGAGAAGCTCACAGTTAGTTACTAACGTGCTGTACGAAGCCGGAGTGACTGAATGAATGATTTGATTTAAGGCGCTAATTTTAATGAACAAACAGGCGGGAGCGCGCACGCGCACACACCTAACGGAAAGTACCCCAGTAATCCCTCATCCTCGGATAAGATTAAAGGGATGTAAAAGACAATAAAGCACAATTACATGTTCTAGAGATGCGATTAAGGTCACTCAAAGGTTACGTTTAAGTACCAAAGTCAAACAGTAAATCCCAAATGGGGTTTTATGGGGAAAATGGAGAGAGAAACATACAAAGAAACGGCAGTTTTTACATGATAGACACAATAAAGTTTCAGTCTTACCGTTTTCGGCATCTTTCCTTTCTTTAAGTCCGCTTCAGGCTTTACAGTAAAAAAAAAGTTATTAAATCAGACGAGCAGCTGGTGAGACCACAGAAAACTTTTTCCCATCAGAACAACGGCGCCAATAAAACGTGTCACCGTCTCGAGCAGACACACGTTACCGCTAGCTGAAGTACGAAGAAATACTTTCAACCTTACGCTCGATGGAGTGTTTTTTTCTTTGTTTCACCTTTCAGTGAAATGGACCACAGCTTGATTTCCTGCTAACGGTACCCCTGACTGCAAAAAAAACCACACCCAGGCCGATGACAGGACAGCAGCCAGCTAGACTGAAAGAGAGGGTCAGACCAGCAGACTCCGCCTGCAGCAGCCGCATCATCATGGCTGCAATGAGCTCCCTCCCTACTGTCTGCCAAAAGAAATCACTAGCACTCTCATTCTCTGCAAACAACAAGTTTACTATCGAAAATTACTCAAGAGTCATTCAAGCATACTTTAAACGTTTTAGACGGATGTAAAGTGAACGAGCCGACTAACGCATCACGTTAATATGAGCCTACAAGAGGGGCTTCACATGGGCAATAAAACACTAAAGGACTTTTTAATAGTTTCTGCAGTCTGCCACCAGAAAACACAAACTACATGGCAGATAATAATAATCGTAATAATAATAATAATAACTGGGGGCTTTACAGGTCTTTCAGGAGGAACATCTACTAGCTTTACAGCATTTCCCACCAATAGGCTACAACACCAATTCCTAAAAAGTTGGGAAGTTGTGTAAAATGTCAATAAAAACAGAATGTGATGTGTAAAACATTGACATCCCATATTAGGCTAGGCTAGTATGTTACCCAGACACTTTACATAGCCATGCTGTTGTAACACATCCAGAGTGTGGCATTGTCTTGCTTAAATATGCAAGGCCTATTTGGCAGCACATGTTGCTCCAAAACATCTGTAGGCCTATATGGTTTAGCATTAATGGAGCCTTCACAAATGTGGTTACCAATGCCATGTGCACTAATACACCCCCATACCTGGATGCTGGTTTTAAACTGTGCACTCATAACAAGCCGGATGGTCCCTCTCCTATTTAGCCTAGAGATCAGGGTGCCCAGGATTTATAAACAGAAAGTCCAAAATAGACTCTTCAGAACGAGACAGTTTTTCACTTCTCTCTTCACCATCTTCTCCTCAGACCATTTTAAATGAGCCCAACCCAGAAAGGGTGGTGATCTGGATCTTATTTATGTATGCTTTCCTCTTTGCATAGTGAAGTTTCAGCTAGCATTTGAGAATGCAGAGACGAACTGTGTACACAGACAATAGTTTTTGGAAGTGTTATTGAACCCATGCAGTGATGACCACATCAGAAGTGTGTCTGTTTTTAATGCAGAGCCGTCTGAGGGCCGTGGATCACGGCCACCCAGTAATGGTTTTTGCCCTTGTCCCCTGCATAAAGAGATTTCTTCAGATTACATTAGATTAGAGTAGATTAGAGCAGATCAGATTACATTAGATTAGATCAGAAAATACTTTATTAATCCCATCTGGGGAAACTCATTTGCCACTTGGTCAACTCATACATACAACAAACAGACAATACAAAACAAGTAAATAAATAACAAACACCACTTCATCATGTGGCTTTCCTGTTGCCAGATGATCATATTAACTGAGATGTTCTATCAGGTGCTTTTTCAGCATTTTCAGTCCCAACTTTTTAAAAATGTGTTGCTGGTATCAGATTTAAAATGGGGATTAATATTTCTTAATTTCACCATATCATATGGTGAAATGCTACAGCTACAGCAGCAACTAACCAAGTTATGTCACACATTCAATTAGTATTCAGCTCCTGTAGAAACAGTTTAGTTACAATTCAATACTAGTCTTTTGAATTACTTTGTTCAACTTCTCGTTTATCCCATAATGTAGGTCCCATTCACAATACCAAAAAGAAAGTAACAGCGTGTTTTTTCTGGATAATTACTGTTGAAACACTTACAACTGCTTGTGTTGTAAAGGAGAGGTGCAAAGCATTCAAGCACTGCTCCAACTTCAGATGGGCTGAACGCTAGTTTGACCCTCACAGCGGTGGTTCTTAAAGTCATAGTTCATGGTAATAAAAGTGCACTGTGACCACATAGATCCCACTGAGAGAGAAAAGTCCTGGAAACCAATCACAATAGCTGTGTTCTCACTATAATGTATCTTGCTCTGTCTGTCAGAGATTTAGCTCTCCCTTATTGTCCCACAAAATGGTTTCATCCTCTCAACATCGTAACTGATTTTTGTGTATACGAGATAGAGCACGGCAACGTCGTCATTGTACCACCTAATCCAGCACAATGTGTTGCTGTGTGTTTGTGTTTAATTCATGCTTTATGCCACCTTTGTCAAGGAAAGTTTCAAGTTATAGCTGCTCTGGATAAAACTAACTTCCTGTGCTGCCACATCTTTAAATCATTTACAATAACACAATCACCTCTTTACCCTGACTTTATCCTTTCCTTATCCCCTGTCATGGCTTAATTAATCCTTTTTCTACTCTTGCTACATGTGTCCGAGTAAGGTAACTGGATCTGGCCAGCATTTTCACACAGTTTTCAGTTGATGTATCTGCTGTAGGTTTAGTATTTAACTCTTGAGTATTGAGTTAAACATGTGTTTTCGTTAAGCATTTTCCAATCAAAATGTATTAAAAAATAAGAGAGTATGGTGTGAAATGTACACTCAAGTAGAATGACTACACAAAGAAATCCCCGGTGAACAGCTGGTGTGTTAACATTCCCAGAGAGAGCACTGCACAGAGACGTCACAATGTTGACTCATCCCCACACTCCCAGGGCAGGATGACCTCCCACACTCTACAAGCAATCCTTACTCAATGATAGGCTCAGTGCAGACAAATCGGGGGGACATGTTGTGTGATTCCTTTAAGTAACAGTAAATGCTGACCAGACCTGTACATTGAAAGTAAGCGCTTAGCCAAGAAGAGAGCTGACCATCAGTAGGACATTTCCAATCTTCTCTTCACATGATTTCACATTCTGCAACAATGTCTCTGATTTGATTCATTTCACAGCATGTACTACTGTTTGTGTGGCATAAAAAATAATTCCTAAAGACAGTATTGATTAATTATCAATGTTTTCTTGAGGAGGAAGACCTGTTTTCTTTATCTTGTTCAGTAAAACTTTTCATTCTAAACCTTACTTTTTGAGCTGACAGCCCTGTGGTAATTCTGTAATTCAGTTGCTGTCTCATGTCACTGTTTTTGTAGATTGTTCGTATGAACACAGTTGAATCATATTGAAGTCAAGTTTTGTCTCTTTTTGAAGGTTGAAGGAGCTTCAGCAGACTTGAATTTCTTAACACTGAATAAGATAAAGAAGGAGATTGTAAAAGGACTAAATGTACAAATCAGAAATGTCTGAGTGTGGGAGTGACACATGCTCTGTGCTATTGCACCATTTAACCAGCAGATAGTGTGATTGTGCTTTGTAACCTGTGGAACAGCCACAGCTGCTGTACATATAGAGAGGGGCTCTTATTTTGTCTAGGTTTGAAAAACGATTACACGTTAACATGTATTTCAAGTCAACATTTCTATTTGTAACCTAATAGTAACAACAAAAAAGCCCTGACGGTTACACACTGCATGCAACACGAGAGGCTAATACATTAGGTCTATTGGGTATATTCAAATATTTGAAAAGGCAAATATTTCCTTATCTTTCTTTCATTTCAGTCATGACATAAAAAAAAAAAAAAAGCAAGTATTTCAGGTCTCATTCCAGTAAAGAAGAACAAACACAGTTTGAACAGAATTTTGCTTTATTTAAGGAGATAAACACGTTTTGTCATTAAGACTTACATTTTGTTTGAGCCCACAGACCCAAAAATCATCTATTTTTGTGCATTTTGGTCTATAAAAGCAATGCTTCCCACTCAGCATGGATAACAATACCACAGATCACAACACAAAAAAAACGTTATGCTTTATGTTTCCCTTTGTACATTGACAACACATGGGTCTACTCAAACAGCAGACCTCTACTACCTCAGAAATGTGACCACTGAATTTTTCAACATTAGAAAACAACCAAATGAGTTATTCAAATTGTTTTGTGTGATTTGACCTGAGTATTTCACTGTATGTACTTTTTCTGTATGTACAGTCATGTTCAAATGTGTGGACCTGTTGTCGTGGCTTTTTTAACACCAGAAAGTCAAAAATGATATGCTATTAGAAACTGCAAGACTTCCAGGGGTTCACCATTGTTGGACACAAAACTGGGTGTGTGTTTGATCCAATTATCATAGCATGTGACGTTACATGTCGTGTGCACATCAAAATTCACTTTGGTGTTGCTCATAGCCATTAGAAAAGTGATTCTGAACTGAAGTTAATACTCACTGACAACATCAGCATCTACATCTTTAAAAAAAGACACTTGTCTAATCCCCACTGGCCTCATATAGCAAAATGATGACCAAACCATTTATAAATTATAGTAGAATAGATCACAATTCAATACATTTCTTGTTTGTTAACATAGTATTAGTCCTTGAATCCAAAACTCGGATAATTTTCCATTTTTAAACCATTCTTTACAGCAAACACAAATCTGAGTCAAGCTATCACTACATTTAGCATTCAGTGTGTTTTATATACTGCTCGTTTGCTTCTTGTAGATCCTATGGAGTATGAGTTAGAATCATCTGGCAACAAGAGATCAGCACGACAGAACTCTGTATCATATTTTGACCAGTTTTTAACCGTCATGCCAAAAGCAGATTTGTGTTTGGTGTTGTTCTAAATTCACACTGTGCAAAGAAAAGAATCATGTTTGACAAAGCCACCCAAGAAGAACTTTGGCATGTTTTATTAGGCAAAATAGTTTCAAAAATATTGAAATTCCCATTAAAATAGCATAAAGCAGACATGTCAAATTCAGAGTAAATAGATGCACTTAACCAAGGTGCACAGGTTACAACACAGAAATAATCTAAGTATTAGAACAACTGAAGTAACTCTCACATTTACAGAACTCTTTCTATATATATATACACACACACACGTGTGACTATTTACAGAGAGGACATGATGCTTACAGCTGTACACAGGGTATCTGTGCACTTTGACATAGCACGTAAATGTCCCTGTAAGTTTACTAATGTACCCAGTAAGAATTAGTTCATACCAATGGGCTACTCCCTGTGACACACAGTGTCACAAACATTACGGCATTGATCCCACCCCACCCCCTCATTATTTAAATAAACTTTTTTCATATTATACATTTCATGTTTTGTTACATTCAAGGTATAGATACAATTTGTATCAACAAGCAAAAGTCAATTCTAGACATTTGTGGCTTCGTTGTTTGCGGCACAAAGGGAGGACGGGGACTATGAAACAACCTTCTGGTCTTAAGTGTCACCTTTGAGAATAACAAAACACTGGATTGGTACATTTCAATGATTTTGTTGTGATAGCGAGTATTTTATTTTTGGCCTGGAAGTAGTCATTCACCCAGTGAACACAGAACATTATGAACATAGTATTTAGAGCAAGAACAGTATTTAGATACCTCTAATACAGAATGTAAGAAGTAAAGAAATAATCAATTAAAGCCATAGCGACAAAATTATTGTCGTTCTCTTCCCTTTTAGTCGGGTGTGAAAATGTCCAGATGGAACTTGTGAAAACAACACAGGCTAACCTTTAAGATAAGAGCAGCATCCCACAATAGTTTTTCAGCATTTTGGACCCACATTTAAAAGCCACTAGGGCTTCAATAAGGATTTGCTCTGATACTTGTCAGGCCCACATTGTCCATGAGTGCATTTTATCTTATTACAGACAAGTGGCTGCTAGGTGGCACTCTGCCAGAAATAGAAACACACATGCTTGTGAGCCATGTCAGCAGCTAAAATTAAATTATGTGTGTACGCCTTTATGAAAACAAACTAATTGAGTTTCAAGGACACTGTTACAAGATCTAGTAAAAATAAAATAAAGTTTAAAATAAATCTTATGGTGGTAATTAGTTTTCAAACAGAACAAAGTCATTTTATTTTGAGTTCATCTGGATGACTGACTATTCCAGTGTTATCGATCTAATTTAGACATACCAATACAGCTTAAGCAATTTTAATTCACAGCACTTGTGATCCTTATTTAGTCTCTGATCTGCAGCTGGGTTCACATTATGACTTTTACATTTGTGTTTTTCATCCGGGCATATAGTACTTCATGGAGTAAGATTTGTTATGACAACTCAACCTTCCCAAGGAAAAAGGACGGCACGCAAACTTTGAGCCAAATGCCAGAAACAACCTTGACAGCAGCCTTGCAATCTGATTGTTTCACATGTAGAAACATTAGGCAGTTTGTTTCACCTTCTCATGAACAGACAGCCGGCCTTAAGTGGCCTTAAGTCTTTTTTCATGAAAAACAAAGTCAGCAAAAACCCAAAATTCTTTTGGGCAAAACACATTCAAATGTTTATTTTTTTCTATATGTCTGCTCATATTACATGGTTGTACCTAAACATTATAAAGAAATATCAACTTTTGATGCACCACCAATGACACAAAGTCAGAATAAACTCTGTTAAAAAGGAATACCACTCAGTGAAAAAATGTGCATCACATTTGTCTTTGATATCATAAAGAATGTCCCAAATAAAACGATTAAAAGTCCGGTCTGTTTATGCTGCTGCATTCACTGTCAAGGTGAGCCAAACTTTCTGTGCTTTTAATCGTTTCCTTTTTTAAACACTATGACAACAACTGTCTCCTAATGTCTTACAAGTGTAGGCCTGAAATCCTGCATCCTTAATATAAGTGGCATTTCCCTTTAAAAACACAAACACATGAAGCTGCTATCAGGGTTGGCTTTACATGTTGCAACAGCTTTCACTTGGCCCTGAGGGTGGGAGTAGAGAAAAGGTAATGGACTATTACCATCAAGGGTGGTCATCCTCATAGGAACATGCATGTGCCCCTATTAGTTGATAAGAACTAGTTTTGACCTTACGACCTTGGAGACATGCTATACGTCATGTTAGTATATCAAGGCACCCACCCACCCATCCATCGGTACAATATACAAGATCTAATCATTGGCTCAATAACTGCCAGTCTTTAAGGATTTTAACAGCCTTCATGATGACCGCTTCACTAGTTACTTTCTTTGACTGAAGCTGCATCACGTAAAGCCACCCTATGAGCTCAGTTTGAGAGAACCCAAGGCGAATAACAAGCATTTACACAAAAAGTACAGTTTTGCAATGCCATCGTAACGTTTCAGATGTACATAACTTACTTTAAGATACTACATGTTACATGTAGAATTTGCACAAAATATATCATTAATAAATCAAAGTACTCTTGCCAATAACCACTGTTTTTTTTTGGCAGGGCAAGACTGAAAATGAGAAAGTTGAGAGCATCCTGAGAGCAATGTGCTGCAAGGCACAGCCAAACCCTTTTCATGATCCTTGGAGACTGGCTGCATGCATACATACAGTACATCTGTATGTGAACAATACAGCCTCCCATAAAACACCATTCAGAAAATAATGTCTTCGATATGCCAACAGCGTTCACGTCATTTTGGAATTCAATTAATCAAATTAAGAAAATATCCCAAAATACGTCCTGTGTTTAACTCACTCAGAGGTCTAACTGTTACAGCCAGAATCCTTTGACTTTATCTGACAAATGTCTCATTAGGTAAATATTCAGTCTGTTGCAGAATTCTTTGTGCAAACATTTAAACAGTGTTGGTTAGCACTGTTTCCACCTCTAATAGTACATTCCCACGATGTGTCTCGACTCAAGCCACACTACAGCTGGCTGAGATCAATTTTTAAAGTTCCACTACATTTATATGCACATACTGTAAGAAACTGTCCGAAATCAGTTGAAGACATCAAACTGGCCCACTAGTTTAGATCCACTGCTTGAATTCTTCAAATCAATACAGTTGATACTATCTAAATGGTCAAATTCCATCAGAAATCTGGCTGAGTTCACAAAGTTTCTCTTAAAGCCTTAACGTAGTTTTCACACCGACAAAAGCTGAAAATCCTTAAAGGACTTTGGTGCATATAAAAGTAGGCTCTGAAAGAAACTTGACCTGCTCCACTGACAACATGAGGGAGTCCATTAGAGAGCCTGTTTCAAACAAAGATGCTTTGAATACTTTTACAAAGACATATACTGATAGGGAAATCCTGGATGTAGCATCCAATCAAATCAGATAGGTAACTGTATAATGTACCATAGGAAATAATCCAAACACATTTGTAATATAATCCCATCACTTCTGCAAACCGTTAACGCAAAGTAATGTAGAATACTGACACTATATAAATTCTTTTTTTGGCATTATTTAGCAGCTTATAAATGACTCTGAAATAATGGCTTTTGTGTGATTATATGTACATAGAAATGTGCACGTTTACAAGTCAAATCTCTTGTTTGGCTTGATTTGTGCACTGTCAAATTCTACCAAAATAGTAGCTTTGTTAAGTGAGGCTGAGAAAATATATCTCTTTAGATACTGAGATAGTGCTTTACATTTGAAAAAACGTGGCTTCAATGACTAAGACTTTCATTGAAACCCATCAGACAACGACTAAAGCGTGAGGTCATTCAGATATAAGGCCATTAAATGTCATCGATCATGCTGTGAGGTATGTGGCTACCTCCCTTTTTACTTGTCTTTAAAATTAATGCACAAAAAGTCACAAGAATTATTTACAGCAGAGGCAGACCTAAGCATGGTTATCTATAGTTCTCCTGAACCCGAAACACGTTAGATGCATTTTATAACACGTTCACAGGACCTGAACCAGATCTTCATGAAGCTACACGATGTACAAATCATAACCTACTCTTCTTACATCAGGCAAGTGTGAGAGAATTTGTCAAGATGACTTCCAGTCTGCATTGTGTTGCCATGTAGACTAAACCATTTATTTTTGACCCACACCCCAGTATGCTGTATATTTCACATCAAGTTTTTTCTTATAACTACACTTTTTAATTGTAATGTCCCTTCTACTTTATCAGCGATGTTTTCGCTGCCCTCCCCGTGTCAGACATCTTAAAGCTAAGAAGCTCAACAACTGCTTCCAATTAGCAAGCTAGCATCACTTGCCTACAGCAGCAACTATTCCACGTTATCAAATTTGAGATTGCCGTTAAGTAAAGAAACACTACACACAAAAGCTTAGCTTAAAGACACTGCAGATGCTTCATAACTAACTAGCCAGGCCAGCAGATTTAAATACTGACACTTTTTATAAGTCACTGTCTTTCTCTGAGAAACACTTTTAGATCACACATGCTGACAAGGTTACTCTGTCTTAACCATTTTAAGTCAGCTGCTGCCATTAACACTCTGCCCTCTCATTGATGCAAATATTAAAATGATTAAAAAGCAGGTAGAACATTCCTTGTTAAGCTACAAGTCAAAGTTGTATGTGCATGAACTGAATTCATTTTGGCAACACTGATACTACACTGATAATGAACTTTGGCAGCATTGTTGCTGAAGCTAACAGATGCTAACCGGCTAAATTTTGTAGCACTTGTTAAGCTACCCTGCTTTTTCATGAAAGTAACGTTTTTTAGTTTTCATAAAGGTTTAATAATAATACTTTGGGGCTCCATACAGATTGTTCATGTAACAAATCAAATATAAACAAGGACTCACCCACATTTGATCTGATATTCAACAGTCATGCTAAATTTTTGCAGACTTTTATAAATATTTTAAATAAGGTGTAACAAAAGTTATGTTGTTCATAAATTTGGTACAATGCAGCTCCAGCTCAGGTCGTATGAATGTGTTATGAATGTGACTTCTTATAAGGTTTTACCTCATTATAACTGCACAAAACTTCATATAAAACTGCAGCTTTCTTTTTGTGAAACATCTTACAATTAAAGATAAACTTATTCGACAAACGTTCTCCAATCTAATGATACAAAATCTGATAGCCAGATTTTCCACCCGACACATTTAAAAGAAACTCCTGAGGGCAGATGTTGCACATGCAGCAACATTACACAAGTGCCTGTCTTTGCATCAAAAAACATCTGTATTTCCTTTGTCATATCCCATCAATGTAAATAAGATTAAAAGCTCAATGGCATGACCTCAGTTTTGTAACAATGACAGCGGCGAGTTGTTGTGGATCTGTCAAATGAGGGTTCTTCTCCATTACTGAATGGACTACGTAAGCAGGAAAGATGTTACAAAGGTTCCGATATGTTTGGTACTGGTGGTCTGGGATGACGTAACGCTCCTGGTGTTCAGCTGCAGATGGCATCTCCCATGGTGAGTTCCAGATTTGTTCCATTTTTTCTGGCATGCTCCGGACCATCACCCGCTCACAACATGGCATCAGGCTGTTACTCAATGGATATGAATGATAGCCATAGGAGTCATTACCACATGGCAGAGGGTCCCAGCTGGCGTGCTGCTCACGGCACAGTGGTGGTCTCCTCTGTCTCATTGGGTTGCTATCATATAGCCTTGAGTCTGATATGCTGTCCATACGAGTCATGCCAAGAGACCGTGTGGGCTGTGAGGACAGAGGTGGGAGGACATTCTGAGTGAGGGGATAGTCTCCAGGACAGCTGGACCTGGCTCCCACTGCAACATGCTGGATATGGGGTGCCAGACGAGATCCAGAATGCTGCTTACGGGGGGCCCTGTTTGGGTTCCTCTGGTCCGTAACTTTGAACTCTAGTCAGCGCTTCATGGCGAAACCCATGGGAGAATGCTTGCATCCTAGCTTGTGCGGTAGACTGCTGCTGCCCCTTCATGCTCTCCTCCAAGCTACTGTCCACCGAACTTGGGTAAAGGTCAGCGTAAGAGGAAAACGAGTCACTGTTTGAATGGCTGAGACAGGATTCAGGGCAGTGGCTGGGATTTCTCTGATACACACCATGCTCGTGCTCCATGCTACAGAAACTGTCAACATTGTGCATGCTGCTCATGCTCATGTTTGAAAAATCACTGTGTAGCGAATAATAGCCATGGTCGCTAACTGAGTCATACTTTGGAAACTGTTCGTTGTATGTAACAGAGGCGCCATGACTGTTTGTAACTAAAATAGGAGGGTACTGTACACTAGACATGTGCTCCAGAGAACTGTGCGAGAACTGCAGAGAACCTGGCACCGGGCTGCTGGCTGATCTTGTGTTCAAGGCACCAGCTGCATGGCTCTTGACAGGCTGCATGGTGGGCACACTGAGAGCGGACACAAGGGAAGGCACTGAATTTGTCTCAGACTTCCGAGCAACGGACAGTGCCTCAGGAGGTTCACAGGCCACTGAGCGAATACTTGGGTCAGATTGACGTTTGGGTGCCACACGCTTGGCCTCCGAGTTGCTGTCCCCCTTAACAGTTGCTGGACCAGTACCGCACTTAACTAAAGCCCCCTCACTCATTGTCTTCACCGCAGACAATTTGGCAAAGGCCCGTAGTTCATCGGCCACCGACCTCTGTGGCTGGTTGACACGCTCAGGATGATAGTACTTGCACTTGTGTCCATATGTGCACTTTTTCCCTTGTTTAAAGAATGAGTAGATCAAGTCAATTAAATAATACAATTACAGTCAAGTGTGATGCAAAAATACAACATTCTTCAGACACTGCTTTGAAATGACGTTTAGAGAACTTACCATAGGGGCAAGGTTGTTTTTTGTGCTCTGGAACAACAGGGCGCTTGCGGAGGAAATTTTCTAAGCTTGGACCATGTCTTCCCAAAGGATCATCAGGGGGCATAAACCTTTTACAAACAGAAATTCAACATTTTTCATTATCTAGTGTTAGAGTATGTATTTCCAGCACATAGAGAACCTGACAAACAGAAATACTAACCTGTTTTCCCAATTTGTTAATTTGCAACAATTGTAAAAAAGAAAAAAGACTTAAACGTACATGTTCAATTTTTACACAAAAATATCTAAATTAATTACAAATGGGTTTTTTTGTTGAGTACTTACATTACCTCAAATATTTCCAACAGTTATGTAAGCCATAGAAATCTGTAATTTCATAGTTGTAAGACACGACATGTTTATATTTGCCGTGGAAACACTGGATGTTATGTTAAAGACCGCTGCAAAGGAAGCGGGAATTGCTACTGAAAGCTGCCATATTGTTGTTGTACATGCTGCTGTGATAAAAAAAAGTCATGTAAATTATACTTCGATACATCATCTGTAAAAACAGAAACACGGTCTCTTCCTCGGGTCTGTTTTGCCCGTGGGGGTGGAGTAGCAGAGAGAATCACTCCCATGATTCCCTGCCAGCCTCAGTCATCTTTTGTTATTGTTTTGATTGAGAGCTCCCTGGTGGCGGAATTTACTCACTGTGCATTTAAAAATATTGTCACAGGTAAGTGGTCTAAAAAATGTTTAGCATCAACACCACTGATAATTGTGGCCTTGATTTAAAAATACTTTGTCGTGGAGAAGGTTTGGTATTTTTCAACCAAATCCACATGGCTCCATGTATCGAGTAAAGAGCTCTAGATTTTTACATTATTCATCAACCAAAGAATGCATTATGGTTTCTTACTTGTCATTGACAAAAGAGTACATGAGGAGACGCTCTTCTATTGAACTTCTTCCACTCTGGCTTTTCATTTTGCAAGTCTCTGTAGTTGTCATTTGACACAATAATTCCATCAGAATCATAAGCCAGCTTCACTATGAAGCGATCATCATAGCACACCACTCTCCTGCCTTGAACCCTCCGAGATGGGGTGAAAACCAGGATCTTTTCTTTTTCCAGTTTGCGTAGTATTTCCCTGATCTGAAGAGAAGTTTTGAGTAAGTATTAATGTTGATAAATATTTCATTCAAATCTAATCCTAATTCTTTCACCACTACCAAAACTATATCATAAACAAATCTTTAAGAGTAACAGTAGACACTGGGGAAACATTAAGTTGCAGCTCTAATTCCTAAAAAGCTTGAATGTTGTGTAAAATGTAAATAAAAACAGTATGATGATATATGTAAAACACTGAAGTCCATTCTTGATCAAAAATAGCAGAATGAAAACACATCAAATGTTGAAAATGACATTGCTCATTATTTTTGGGGGGAATTTAATACCCGTTTTGAATTTGGTGCCAGAAATACATTTCAGAAAGTTGGGACAGAGTCGTGTAAGTCTCTGTGATGCATCACTTTTTTCCTTAAACAACACTTTGTAATGAAGATAACTTACATAAAATACACCAGAATATAAGAAATGAGTGTTTGACCCTCAAAATGTACTGTGGGAGCCAACACACATCATTTAATTTGATGCAACTTTGCTTTAACCCTGTAATCCAACACATTAGCTTTTCATGTTATATTGAATTTAATTTTGATATCTTTTCAATGTTACAATTAAAGGACTTTCTGAAATACATTGCATGTAAAAAAAAAAAAAAATGTGTTCGGCAATGTCCTATACTAATCAAATATCAGTTTCTTAAAGATTGCTTTTCTACCTGTGATGAGGGCATCTGGCCTTGACTGCTCCTTTCTCCATGCGGGAACAAATACGGTGATGTCTTTGTGCCCTTTTTCCAAGAACCATTCAACAGCAAGTTGGATACCACGGCAAGAGAAAACCTCTTTGTTTCCATGACTAGAAAATGAAACATTGTGTTATAAGATGAAGTTAAATTCAAGTTTTCACAACTTTCTTTAAAAAAACACAGGGAAATTAAATATGGATATATATGATATCGTGTTTTACCTCATTGCCACATTTGAACCATCGATGACGATAGGCCTGAGGTTATCATAGGTATCCACAGAGTCATCTTCCACTGAGACCTCTGGACTAACAGTCTCTTTAACACAAGGGGGACGTGATACTGATGTTGCTGTACTGCTGCAAGGTTGACTTTCAGGCTCTACTTTGTTTCCAAGCCTCACTAACTCAGCAAGAACGTCGTTAATAAGTGCAGCAGCCCCCAACTTGTTGAGCACCGTCTCCACCTGCTCTCCAGAATAGCCCAACTTCAGAGCAAAGTCATCTTGGTCTGGTACTCTTTGTTGCTGGCAGGCTTGACCCATGTCCTGTGCTGCTCTCATCCTCACGGAAATCCTGCAAAGTGCTACTCTGGGAAAAACTGGGCCGGTCGAGGCATGGAGAGCGACAGAGCTGTCGGTGGGGCTTCGTGACTGCCAAAGGCTCCCTCTTCTTACATCTGCTGCTGCCGCTCACCTGAGCCCTCTGCTGCTGCTGATCTTCTGATTCACTGTCTGAGCTGCTTCCATCCTCAGAATCGTCAGTGGCTTGCTGTGCCTCACTTGAGTCAATGTTCTCCTCCCTCATGGGTGTTTTTCCATTTTGAGCTTCTCCACCGTTGACCCATACTGTCATCAGGTTTGTCTGGACACCTCAGATTTCCACTCCATGCTTCCTCACCTCCACCTCAACCAAGGAATCATACTCAATGCTGGCCTTGAGCACTACAGGCTCTGATTGTGGAGCTCCAGTAACCACGTCTCCCTTATGTGAGCAGGAAATGATCAAACAATTAAATCCTGAAAAAAAGCCAAAACACAAAGGGAAGTTTCTTTTAGATCAGAGGCATGTACATGAACTTGTTTAACTGCCTAGTTAATATTGAGTTTCTATCCCTCATGGAGCTAAACAAAATGTTCAAACGAGACTTGGTGTTCAGTGAGTATGATGTAAAAAGAGTCTTTGGCAAAACAATACTCAGCACAAGCCCACTTAAGGGCCTTGCCACACCTTTGGTCCCCCCAACGTTCTCTATAGTTGTTTATTCAAATACAAATCTAAGGGTACACAGCAGAGTCTTGTCATGAACCTAAATTTGTATTGTTCCTGTCAAATGGCACAACAACTTAGTAAAGTTGGATGAGCCAAAATAAAAATGTCATACAAACACAACAAACAGAAAAAAGAAAAGAAAAGGGATGAACAATATAATGAATTCTGCTATTTCAAATATCACAGCTTAGTCCTCAAGTCTTTTACTCCTTCAAATCTACTTGTGGTAGACCAATAAATTCTCCACCTGTAAGAAACACTATCTGGGTGAAGTGACAAGATTAGTCAGACAAATGGAACAGATTAGTCACCTACACAAATGAACAAATGACCAACCGAGCAGTGCAGGCAAAGGACTGATCAGTCTAACTGACTGAGTTTTGGTGTTAGTGGTTTGCAAACCAATCAAGCCTAATCGTTTGTTTGATTGGCATGTGTGCAGACTATGTTTTCTATCTGATTGTCACTCCTGGTGTAACATGTAAAATGTCAGACACTCATCATTGCAAACCAACTGATGATTTGCTTAAAGCTGTAAACTAGAATTCACTGCACGTTCAAACTTTAAACAACATCTACTGCAGACACAATATTAGAATTGTTTGTCCTAGGAGTTGTTGTATGCAGAAAGAGATTAACATAAAACCCTGGAAAAAATGTTTGATATTCACTATTGCTAAGTGGAAATAGCAGCAGCTTGTGAATATTACATCATTTCTCACAAACAAGCCAGGAGTTTTCAGTTTTAAAATGTGATGAAGATGATCTTTCATTTTAAATTATCATAATCAAAAGCAGAAATTGACGATTCTCTGTCTTTTTTCTGTCCCTCTCCATCTATTAGTGCGTATCTAAAAGAAAAAAACGCTTCAAAGAGTACACAGTGTAGTACAACTGTGGCCCTGCAGTTACCCTTTATAAAAACACTATGGTCATGTGCTTTACTTATGACCATGACTGTGTGCTGCTTCATGTAACAACAATACTTATATCATGGTTATTGTTTTAGGGTTGTTTTACTTTTGTTACCATGGCAAGACAAAAACTGTGTGCAATATTGCAAGAAGACAGGGAACTACACAATAGCACAACCAACATGATGCAGCATTTCATCGACACCACAATGAGAAGCGGGTTTGGTCCCTAAGAATCTTTTCAGTCATAACTTGTCTACAGTCTCATTTTGTAAAATATAAATCGTGTGAGAGAACTAGTGAACCCAGTATCATGTATCGTTTCGTGAGTTTAGTGAATCGTTACATCCCTAGTATCTTATCTTAATAGTGGTAAATTAGTATTTATGAACATGTAAACATTTATTTAACCATCAGTGCTTCAAAATATATATTCAAAAATACTCAAATGGCAACATGACCTTACAGTTAGGTCACATTGTTTGCTGATTTGTTGAATTACACTCTACAACAAAGAAATCCACACAATCAAGATAGAACCAAAGATCTTTATGTGCTTGTTGATTAATATGAAAAATACATACAAAGTCTTCACCGTCCGTCCCTTTCTCTCAGGCTTACAGGTTTAAATTGATATCTCATGTCACCCTGCACCAAATGGTGTTAATGTACTGCAGAACAATGCCTGCTCCTATGAGCACAAAAGCTCTTGTGGTGTCGTAAGCAGCATCCAATGCAGACACATACAAGGTAAGCACAAGCGTTAAACATGAGACAAAGTGTGGGCTGAACAGAGTATCCCTGCGCCTCTAGCCTTCTGACAGACAATCTAAATTGAACAGTATTCCTTCGGGAACAAATCTGTTTTATGGTAAAGAAGAGGAGGGTTCAGGGGAGTCAGTACGAGCTCTAAGTGTACATATTTACGCATTAGTAATCATGTAATCTGAATAACCAGTACATTAATGAACAGACACACTAGACCTGCACTGCACTTTCCCTCAGTCTTGTAGTGCAGAATACAGCCAGGCTGTGAGCTTCAGAGGGCGCAGCCCATGATGTGAGTTGCTTAGCAACACAGCCCTTGTCATCAGCTAACTCTTTTTACAGTCACGGACTAACCCAAACACAGCTCATCATCTCTCTTTAGGCAGTCAGTAAATGCAGAAACACTTACAGCTACACTACAACTCTACACTAAAACTCTTGAGGCAGCATATTAGTAATAAAAAGATGACATTACTTGGGCCTATATCAAATTCTGACCAATGAGAATTACAGAAAAAAAGGTTAATCTGGATTGTTAGTTTGTAGAAAACAAAATTATGCCCAATATAATTTGCTGGGATTGCTAATTCCAATGGTTGGTTAATGTACTAATAAACAAGACTGATACTTCATGGAAGACCTTGAAGGTTAATAGATATTTTGAGGGTGATGGCTTACAGCCAGCCGTGGTGCACAATGCATCATTGCTGATCACAAACTTGTATGACCACATCAATACATGTTTAGAGAGTCGAGCAGATCCTCTCCCTCCACCTCCAGAGTCGCAGGCTTGGACTCAGCAAGGCCTCTAGACTATCTCTGCACATGCACAGGCTCATGTAGTTCTGTTTCATAGCAACAAGTGAAGCAGGGCCCTGAAGTCATCTTTTACATTGCTGACCATACACAATATCCATCAGGATAAATACAGGGATAAACTGCACTATGGCCAGTGTTGGTTGAATGTTTGAATGTACCACTTAGCTAGTCAAACATTTTGAAGTTAAGAAGACTGAAATATGTATGATGAAATGCAGCATCCACTGTACAGCGATGACAGAATGGAAAACAGAAAAAACACCAGAAGAAATGGACTTTTTACCAAGAAGACCAGCAGCATCTGTTACAATGACACAGTGTTATTTTAGGAGAAAACTGACCCAGAATCTCATCAGCCTAAGCTGCTCAACACAAAACTCTTAAGACTACATTTAGGTTTAGCTTGGTTGATTTTGTGCCAAGTGACATTTAGCTGTTACTTACTGTACAAAACAGTCAAACAGGAATAACTGTATCATTTCCATCTGTTTTCATCATTTTTAAATCCTTTATCTGTTATTGTTGTGGGTACATTACTTATCTTATCCAACACATGAGCAGGGGTATACCTATAATTTGACAAATTCGTTCCCAATCTTTAAAATATAATTTTGTCTGCTTCTACTTTTGTAGTTTAAAAATAATGTTTCTTGTTAATATTGTTTGGGTGATTTTAAATGTGTACTTTACTCTTATAGAGGGATCTATATGTTTGTGTGTCAAACTCTTTGTGCTGTAAAATGATTCAAAGAAATGGTTTGAGAAAATTGTACCTATTAGCTTGAAGATATTTACACTTTGCAAAAAGTAAAGTGAGGATTGAACTGTTAATTTACTATTTACACTAGTTTAGTCTTGACTATACAGCAAACAAATGAATGTGCACCAAAATTCAAACACAAAGTTGGTCCCAATGTCAGTGAGAATACAGAAAACCTTCTTAAAGTGATTAAATAACTTAGGCTGTGGTTGTAGCTGCATTCGTAAACTAGTTGACACGTCCATTGAAAAACACTTAATAGGTTAGTAATCAAAAGCAACAGCATCATGCTGAGAGAGACGAAATGGTGGAAGGTTAAATAATATGACAAAAACAAAAAAATGCCATACTTACATTACACTTCTTCGGAATAATGTATTAAACACTACGACTGTACACGGCGTCCCCCTATGTGGTCAAATGTATTTAGAGATAACTGCTTGACATCGTCTCGGCCCCGAGCTACAGTTAGCACACATTAGCAAGCTAACGTGTACCGTTACTTAGCAAGCTGAAGAGTCAACATTTAGCTACATAAACTAACCGGCCTACTTCGGTTTATCTCGTTAGTCCATGGTTAGAGAGCGGCTGGATAGATATTACTGCATGCTAACGCTTACTACCAAGTTGTCAGGCAACGTAGTTATCTCTTACCGGTATTTTAATTGTATCAGGGCTAGGTAGTTAGCGAGCAGACATTGGTTATAGCCAACTCAGGGGCTCCACAGGCTAACTTCAGCGTCAGCTTGCTAATATAGTTAGCTTTAGCTGCTGACAGTGTGCTAACGTTTTGCCGGAATACTACAGTAACTTGACATAAAAGTTGACGTTTATTTAATAATATACACAGATGTTAATCCGACGCAACACGACAGGGATCTCAACATAATCTGCACGAATATCATTGCCATCGTTGACTTCAAACGCTGCCCATCTCACCTTATTGCTGTCATCCTTCTCGCCAGTAACAGTTATGTTTTGCTGCCATTGGCGCTGTCGCAGTTTGGCCGGGGTTGCCAGATAACGTGAGGGAAACAAGTAACATAAGCTTCGAAAAGACACCGGGGTCATAGGACCGTTATCTTTACTGGTTTCTACCAGGCCAGCGTCTACTAAAACATGCTTTTCTTTATTGTTGGCGCTTCATAATGCTTTCTTCGTGACTTGTCACGATAGTTTGATTACTGTCACCTCTGTGAATAATGTCTTCTGAAAATAGGAGCTTTGCAAAAAAGCGGGGACAGATTAGATCCACACTTGAATACTGAAGAAAAATAAATTGCTATATTATTATGAACTAAAATTATCAAGTAAATCTTTCAAATGGGAATGACTCATTGTGTACTTTTGTTTCAGACCAAAAAAGTTAAACTCCCTATGTTAGGTGCATTGGAGTCCATTTAGTGTTTTTCTGACTCTGAACCAGACTACGACTTTCATGTACATGTTCATCTTGGCTGCTTTGAACCTGAAACTGTCCGTGGAAAAAGTAGCCTATGATGACTATGATCAGCCAAGGTTTGTCTGCCTTTGTCCCTATTATCAGGAGTCTATACAACCAAGAAAAAATGAACAAATGAAATTGGTAATAGTTCGTTTTGTCATGTTTATTTTAGTGTAAGGCAGCGTACTACTTTGACAAAACAGTAACATTTCAATAGGTAAACCCAAATGCAACATTGATGTAACCTTAGACTGTAAAAAAAGAAAACTCCAATAGTATTTGCGAAATTTAAACGTTTAAGTGTACAAACAGTGAAGAATATAAATACAAAGTCCTTGACATTTGTTCAGTATTACACAATAAAAAAACGACATCATATGACGTTGACCCTCAGATTGATCAGTACAAGAAAATTATACAAGTTGATAATTCTAGTTCATCTTTTGAGACTATTTCAATTACAAACTAAATCAAACTAACTTTTCCGTCTTATAGCGTACAGAAATGCAATACTGGAGTGCAACACTTGAGAAGAAACATTTTGCACTTTACAGGTGGTCAAGCGGTTTCAAATGGGACTAGAAAAAGAGACACAAGAGTAAGGCCAAATTTGCTAATCAGGCCAAAAGGAAACCATAAGAGCTTATTCTTTTATTTGTTTCCTCTACCATTTCTTAGACATTTGAATCAGACCGTTTGTTTTTCGATGTAGAGCACTTAAATACACATGGTATCTGTGTGTAAAACGTAATGACAAATAATGTCTTCAGTGAGTATAGGAAATGGCAGCTGAACTTAGGTATCGAGAACTAACATTCCACCTTTGTTTGGGGTTGAGGGTAACTATAAGCTGTTCAATGTTTTAAGATTGAGCTAAATGTAACAGCTTAATGCATTTTAAATATACACCATTTGGGACTTCCTCCATGGGATACTTTCTTGTTGTTATTGAACCCAATCTAAGTAAACCAAAGAAACAGCAAATCTGAGCATTTTGACAGGCAAACATAAACATTACTGGAGCAAAGAGAGGCTATAAACAAGCAGTGTAAACTCTAACATAAGCCAGCACTTAAAAGCATGAGCCTACATGTGTTCAGGGTGTAGAGGAAAAAGGCTGGGCAAGTTCTGCTCGACTGCACTTTGGAAACAAGCCTTATGAATATGCATTAAACAAAGATTGAGACCTTGATTCTGAGGCTACATACGCCTATAACTCAATACCTTAATAAGAGGAATCTTTGAGTGTTTCAAATGCAAATAAAACAATGCTCTTGTCTTGAGACCCTACATATTAAAATATTTGAAATTCCTGTCTTGTCCATCACAGACTTTTTTCACCCCAAATAGATCAGTTCTGCCAGTAAAAATGAAGCAACAACTCTTTTGGATGCAAAATAAAAGCGCTGATTGGCACATACACATGTAATCTTGATGCCATCTGTATGACTGAGAGCCTTTCAATTGAAGGTAGCCTCTGGAAGTTTGTTGCACATTACTTTGCAAGACACATCCCGGGGTGTTCTTGTTTCACTGAGGATGGCCATTTCATCTTTAAACACACCCTTGCTCAGAGGACTCACGGCATGAGATGTTCCGTCCCTGCTACTCACTGGCCTGCTCTTACCACACTGATTATAAGATTGCAAACTATTGGCAGCTGTACAAAATAAATCCTCATCAACACCATCTGATACCTCCTCCATCATTCCAGGGTAAACAAAGGTGCCATGAGGTAAACACGAATCTGATTGCAAAGGAAGGTGACACTGCCTGTTGTAAAGCTCTGCGATCTGTGAAGTTGCATCACGGGACACACCAGAGCACAGGCGTTGTGATTTACTGCTGGATGAACTAGAAGCTATTTTGTGTTTCACTTGGGTTTGATTGAGACTCTGTACTTTTTTCAGTGGCTTCCCCATCAGCCAGAGGCAGGCTTAAAGCCATATCTGACCTTATTTGCCATGACAAGGCCATAATGCTGCTACTGTCTCTAGATTCTGATGCACACACAAGTACATTCTTTTTGTGATGTGGTGAGGAATCTCTTTCAGTGTCTTTTTCAGTTTGAGGACAAGAAACGATAGCAGCTCTGTTCTGTCTGTATGTGTCAGGCATATTCAACTCAAGGCTTTCTGTGTCCAGAGACCTACTTCTCCTGTCTAGAGACAACGGATTAGGCATGGACTGGCTGACTCTTGTAAGGCCAATGTGCCGGGGGAGACTAGCAATTGCCCATGTGTTACTGATCAGGTTCTGCTCATATAGATCTAACATCTGATAGTCACATTCAGCAAACGCATCTTTTTGTAAGTAGCTTTCTTCAAACTCTTGATAGGGTGATGATATGTCCTCCTCCATTTCCATTTGCATCTGCTCGTCATATTCCCCCTCATTATGCATGTCCACTACATCAAATGTGACAATGGTAGGTAAGGCCTCCATGTTTGGAGTGAAGGCAGAGTTTGCCTCCAAATCATCCACACTGTTCTGCAAGTTACTCAGCATCTCAGAGTGTTTTGTGTAGTCCACAAGTGCTTGAGAGAAACTCACTGTTTGCTCATCGTCCACATCTTTGTTACAATATGGAGACTGAGAAATTTTATTTTTGTACGGTAGAGCTACAGGCTTGTTTTCCTCAAGATGCTGCTCGTTGGGTTCACAAAATGTTTCAAAATCTAGGTCAGATGTGCTTCCAAATGATGTGCTGCTGTGCCTTTTTTCACAATTTGCATTTATGGATTTTGTTGTTTTCTCAGGTGAAGCAGACATGTTTTCGTTTTCATTAAATGTATCCGGTTCTATATTAGTCTTGTCGACTGATGCTTGAGGGTTTGAATTCATATTACAGTTCTTATTTGTGCCAATTTCCTGACGACAAACTACATTCTGTGCCAACTCAGGGGATTTACTGCAAATGCTGGGCACATCTAGAAATTTGTGAACTTTATACAGTTCAGCATCTTTTTGTAATCGCTTCATTTCTGGAACAAAAGCAGAATTATTCACACCAACTGGTTCACTTAAATACTCACACTGTTGTGAACTGGGCAGTTTTGATTTGCTCTCATATTGTGGACTGATGAGACTCTCATCAGGCGCAAAAAGCTCATAGAGGGCGTCACCACTGTAACTGTCTCTGGGTAATCTGTCTGTCCTCAGTCTGTCTGGCTTCTCTTGTCCTTCATCATGCCCCGGGGTGGTTGAATCATAGTAGCCCTCGTCACTGTTTGGAACTGATTCTTGATGCTCATCTTGAGGAGTTACCACATCAGCCATTGAGGATGTGTCAATGCCACTGGCTTGCTGTGCGCTGCTACTGTTCAGTAACTCTATATTGTGAGAACTCGTCAGGTCAGAAGTCAGATCTGCGTGATCTTGGTTGTAGGTATAGCAAATTTCCTCTGACTGATCATTCCCCCAGAATTCATGAAGACACTCCTCACCCACATCTTCTGGGGAGGCCATTTCTTCACCGCCACCCTGGTAGGTGAGATAACAAGAGGCCCTCTTGCCTCCATTTCTGCTCCTCTCCCCCGACACAGTGCTCTCTGTGATGCTGTCGTCTTCTTGATCTGCAATAATGTCCCCACAGCCGGTGAGGGAATCAAAGCTCTTTAACGATGCAACGTCTCCAAACATCAGGTTCAGCTGATCTGATGAGCCAGTAGGTGTTTCAGATTTTAGTGTTGGCTCAGACATCATCTTAACTTTTAAACAAGGCTCACTGTTTACTCTTAAACTCTCTTCAAATTCACTGGAAACTACAGCCACCAAATTAATTTCCTCAATTTGATCGTTACAGATCTGAGCATCCAGTTCATATTTTAGACTTTCTTGTACCACACACTTCTCTGATACCATCACAGCAACAGCAGGATCAATCGAAACATCACATATAACATCTGCTAAATCAGGCACACCAGGTTCAGATCCAAGGCACTCTGTGACATACTTGCTGACGTTGTCCAGGACAACAGGCACCTCTTTCTTGCACCGAGGAGAAGTCATTGCAATCATTTCAGTTTTATCCGATCCAACATTTCTATGGTTTCTATGATGCCTGAAACTGTTAAAAAGACCCCTTAAACCCTTTTTCTGCCGGTTGAGACTCAGGGATTTCTGCTCAGCAACAGGGAAACTACATTCATTGTGGCAGCTACTGCGGAGATCTCCAGCCGAGTCCCTCTGGCTGTGGTATTCAAAGTCTCCAGCTGAGGTAAACCCAACTCGTGAATTGTCATCATAACTAACCTTGCTCAGCCCGTCATGGGTTTTGCTTTTGGGGAACCCTTTCTTAGAAGACCACTTGTTCTGATTTTTACTCCTTCCACCAAAAAAACTTGGTAAGATACAGATGCCTTTACGAACTCCGAAAAATGTCAAGGCAGTCCTTCGAAATTTTCCAGGTTTCTGGGATTTTACTGCAGAGTTCATTGTATCCAACTGAAGGTCTTCGGTGATGTCATCGGGGCTGCAGCGGGAAAGCTGTTCGCAAGCTGAGGCCCCATCCTTAGAGTCATTTGGTAGCTTGTCTACCTTACAAGAAGCCATAGCTACCAAATTTAAAGAGAGAGTCTGACAGAAGTCATATTCGCTGAATTTTCAAAATCAGCCGATAGGTTCACTGCAGTGAATTTGTCCTCCATCTGATATGAGCCCTGTGTTGAGAAAGTTAAGAAAAATCAATGATCAGTTCAAATCTATCATCAGCACCAACAATATGAAGATTCACATAGCAAGTTTTAAACCTTATTTTCATTAGTGCATGCTCATTTTCTTTTCATATACCTATTATGGACTCCAGACAGTTACTATCAGAGCAATTGATACATTGGTTTATTATTTTTAGTCTGATCTATGATAAAAGGTCTAAACTACTACTGTTTGGTCATTTATCATATGGGCATTCCTTATCTTTGACTGAACAGGGGGTTATTTGTGCTCTGTGTATCTGCACAGCTGGACCGTCACAATCTGTTTTAAGACCAATAACAAAACATGATGTGCCCATGTAATGCGTTGTTTTATTGTGTGTTATTTAGGCATTGATCAATAGTGTATTGGTCCTTAAGTCTTGCTATGTCATTTAACTAATTACAATAACAGTATGCTTACTCTCAATCAGACATGTAAGACATTCTTTTCTCAAAGCTATCAATATAAATAAATGTAGGAAGATTTTTGAAATATTATCGTGGTGTCACTGTAGTAGCTAACGTGGATAATAGGTAAAACTAAAGAAAATAAATGCACCCCTTGCTGCTAATCTATAAACTACAAAAATTAGCTCAATCTTCTTAAATTCCCCAACAAAAGGCTCAAGACCAATGCAATGCAGTGCAGTGATTGCATGTCATTATTGTCATTTATACTTTTGTCATTTATTGTGTATACTTACCCAACAACCCTACTGAATCTATATTTTCTTTATACAAGGTTTTTTGTCCTTTGTGCGTATTTTCAGAAGGTGCATGTAGTAATTTGTAGGAAACCACAACTACACTAAACAAGTACAGCCTTGTCATGATGTATATCTTAAGTTACATGTGTAAAAGAGAAATAAACTGGCAGACTAAAATAAAAGTATCCAGCACATTTATGTTTAACTTTTACAAGAGACTGACTCATTTTTTACCAAAGATTAATTGCACAATAGATATAAAGGCCTTGGGGCCAAGCAAGAGGCACATCTGTACTACAGTTTAACAGCTCTAAGCTACAGTTTAGTAGACCATGGGAAGGTGAGTCATTACTAACCCAAAATGTACTTTAAATGGGAGCATTAGTTAAGATAATCGTAGATAGCTAATTCTGATTCTAGTCCAACAGACCTAGCATAGTTTGAACCCGTATTTTCTATGAAAGAAGACAAATCAGATGAAACACTAGCACTTAACTGTGGAGCTAGCTTGAATGACTCATAAAGTAAACAAACTTACCTACTACAGTCAAGACATCGCAGCACGGAGCTGGTGTTGTTTCTCTCTCCAGAGACGAGGTTACCGCTCACTGCATGCCTTTTGATACTTTACTATTTGATTAAGCAGGCCCCCGTGTTGCTTGGACAAGGCACGGTTTTATTTGTTTCCAGCTATCGTTAGCTAGCAGCGGTGCATGCTAACAGCGTTACCCTGCAGTTTGTGACTGTGAGAGTCTGTCAGTTGCTAACGGTAACGTTACACCGCATTGCAACTAAAACAGTGTGGTATAAATACGAACAACTACACAAGGGTTTGAATTAATGTGTGTAGTTCAGCCACGTATGCCGATTGTGAAACTGATGTTGACAAAAACGCCAGCGTTTAAATGTTGCATGATGACTTCCTCTCCCGACTTCTCAGGTAAATCTCCCAAATCTCCTTTTGTCATCTTCCCGGCGGCGCATGCTAGTGACGCAACATGTGTGTAACGTGTGTTTTATAACGTAATATTCATAATATATTTATAATATAAATGGAACGACAACGAATATAATAATAATACATAATGACAATAAATAATAATAATCATATTATTATTATTATTAGTAGTAGTAGTAGTAGTAGTATATAATAGGGCTACATTTTTCTAACCATACCAGTTTAATGCTGAAATAAGACAAATGAAAGCTTAAAATCTCCCCACTCTTATTTCTTAAAAATATACCGTGCTGAACTAATTTATAAGACCACCCTGTCATAAAAACGAGAAAACATAAATATTTTAGATATTTTTTTAAACTTGTTGAAAACTAAACATTTTATTATTTATTTGGTAAATTACGAACTGAAACAACTAAATAGTCCCTTTTCACAATAATAACCAAAAAACTTTATATTTTGTATGGCCTCCTTTGGCCTTGATAACAGCTTGCATTCTTGCTGGCATTGTTTATATGTACTTTTCGACAGTCTCTTTTGTTATTGAGTTCCAAATAGTTTCTAGCTGTTCCCACAGACTTGCTTTAGATGAAACTTTTCTGCGATCAATCTTTGAATCTACTAAAGCCCAAATTTGTTCAATAGGATTCAAATCCGGACTTTGACTTGGCCAGTCCATCAGTTCCATTACTCCAGATACCTTTTTCTTGGTCAAATAGTCTCTGCACAGCTTTGAAGTATGCTTGGACTCATTGTCTTGTTGGTATATGAACCCAATTTCAAACTGATTTCCCCTTTTTATACCCACATTTGAGGCTCTCTGGGCTTCTCTGAGAAGTCAGAAATTAATCAAGCATATAATTCAACCACTAAATCACATGTTTCTGTTCAGGAATGCAAGTAAAAACTATAATTTGACATCTTAATCAAGAAATAATAATGTGCTTTACTATTTTATTTTTTATTTTATGTAAAACAGTACATTTGAAAATTAGTGGATAACAATAATAATGATATTTTAGCATTAAAAATATCACTTCGGTTAAAGAGCTTCTACATACTGATGTATTAACCATTACAGAAACATAAAAAATGATTTTGGTAATTACCAAAGCTGTTAATTTAGGGCAGCTGTGGCATAAGTGATGGTCTAATAAATTTGTTAAGCACTGTATGTATCCAATTGTAAAATCTTGAAATCCTAATTTCTCCACTACTTTATGATGAGGAGATGATGCTATCTATCTACCTATGTATTTTAAATGTCCTGTTCTACAGTGTTTTGCAAATTTTTCTGCATGGAAAAGGGAGAGGATCTGGATGAGGTGAGGTTTTTCCTACCTGCTAATATTAAATCAGAATGAAAAAGTATTTTGAAATATAAACTTTATTATTGGAGCATAAACATGAATCATTGCCAGCAGGATGTGTAAATGAGACAATACACATACAATATAAAATAAATAACAAAAATACAATAAATAAAACATTTGAGGGAAAAAGGGGTAGATAATCAGTTCTGTTTAAAAAGGGAAATTATTTGAATGTAATTTTAATCTTGATTCATGAATTCTGAGAATGGTAGTTTACTTTTTTTGAAATTTGACTTGTGAATGAAATAGTAGCTGAAGGCTGAAAAAGAGTAGTCACAAAGATTCCTTTCTGTAAGCAGTTCATTTCAGGAGAAAGAAAAAGAGAAAGCTGAATTATTAATGACATATAGTGAGAAGGAAACAGTAAAAATATTCTTCTTTCTTCTTTATGGCCACAAACACTGAACATACATTTAAAGCAAGTCACACAGACAGAGAAGCAACAATATGCCCTTTTCAAAATTTGGTCAAACTTAATGCTACAGTAAAAATAATTGTGATACAGTGCAGTCTGGTATTATTTACAGTATAAGTCAAATCTACTGAGAGTAAATTAAGTTTTTACAGTGCAATTTTGAGTTTTCACACTGCAAAAAAGCATAAAACTGCTTATTGTCTCTTGTGCTCGGTTAATACCATTTTCAAAGTGCTTCTAAATTGTTTTGGTCCTCTTCATATATCCAATGCTTATGTTACTGTTGGTCTTCTTGAAACCAAAAGTGGGGGATTTTCTTCATCGTATATTTTTTCCAGTCATGTTTTGGACTGCCGGACATCTGTCCACTCCATTTTTGTGCTTTGCAGTGCTTGTGTCTTCTTCTCATCCACCTTCACGTAATCTACTCTGTGCTCATCAGTCAGAAAGGGCTTCTGCCAAACGTAAAGAGATGTAATAGAGTTACATTTACTTAATCGTTTTCAAAATGACAATCATTTTGTGTTACTTGTATGAAAACACAATCATGTAAGACAGTATGGATTTAAGCATTTCCTTCTTCAGAGCTTAAGTAGTAGCATCATAGCATTATTACCTGCTGTAGAGTATAAAAAGAAACAGAGATAAAGAAGTTACAGAAGTTATTGTTGCATAAAACAGCAGCTTTGACAAAACAGATTGTGTATATATTATATAGCCTATATCTATGTCAATATATATACTGTGTGTGTGTGTGCGTGCGTGTGTGTGTGTGCATGTGTGCGTGCGTGTGCGTGTGTATATATATACATATATATATATATATATATATATATATGTATATACCGTATACATACATAAGCCAGTCACATTTATCCAATCAAACCATACCTTCAGCACAGGAGAGGGGGATGCTGAATTGGAAATCCAGTGACAAATAGTCAAGGTTGATCTTCTTGCCCACGCCTGAACTGCTCCGTCGAAAGTTAGAGAAAAGTGTTTCATTGATTCCTGTCAGAGAAGAAATAGATGCCGACTGTTAAATAATTACATTTCCCAAAATGGTCAGCTTTGAAAGTTTTTCATTGTCAAGTTCATATTGTGCTGAATTCAAAGTAAAAGATTGATTAGATAAAAGGTAGCCACTGACTGTTCATTTTCAGATTGATTTTACAGTAAGAGTGTCCTGTAGGTGTATCCTCTTGCTGCCTGTCAGCCTTGTAGCCAAGCCCAGCACACAGTTCAAGACTAATGTGTTTAACCTTATTCTGGGAAAATCAATGTATAATGCACCCGTCTCCAGGAATGGGCTGGTGCAACATTTACCCTGTTACATATGCATGCTTTGGGGAGATCCCAGTTTGATTACAATCTGCTGATCAATATATTATTTGGGAAAAAACCTTTCCACTCCCACATTTTTTAGCTGTGTTGAGATTACATTTTTTATTGTCCTACTCCCACAAATTGTTCTGCAGTGTTACCAGAATGTCCCTTTATTTCTCTCATTTTTTATCTTTAGTCAAATATGTTTCTTTGTTGGATTCAAGCTACATGACAAGATGACAGATTATTTTGATAATGTTGTTAACCAAGAAGAGATAGAATAGCTCCAGCTTGTCTTTATTCATGTTAGCCAGATCTGGTCATATAGGTAACAATATCTTTAGCTGATGAAGTGTTGTCACTATATCTCTAAAAAGCACACACATTTGCCTCCTTCATTCTCTGATCCAGAGAATGGAAAAGGATTCACAATACATGATAAAGTATTTATACTATAAGTTTGTGAACAATGTGAAAATGTTACCAGTTTCAGTGCAGTTTGTTTCTTCATTCCTAGGATTGTCCCCATTATTCAAGTCTTCTTTCAAAGAGGTAACAACTGCATTGAAAAGCTGTAATTACACAATAATGGCAAAACGTTATAAGTTTTACAAATACAAACACAGAAATAATCCTTGACTTGTTCAAGTAAATTATATTAAAAACAAGGTTCCGATTATTCTTTCTGGAGTAAGGACAGCTTTTTAAATTGTGAAACATGTTCTCAATTCTTGAAAAAATATTTATATTTAAACTTTAATCTGATATAGGTCAAACTGGGTCAACATTGGATTGTTTTGTCCACATCTATTCCGGTCAAAATTAATGCAATTCTCTTCTTTCTGTTTAAAATACCAATCCAATTTTGGTTACTGTAGTTAACTATGTAGATAGCAATGGGAAAGAAAGACTTGTACATGCTCTTTTTTTCTCTCACCGTGTTTCTGTCATGGGCTCTGCTCAGAGAAGGTGAGTGGGACATTCTGTGAATGTAGTAGAGGCCTCTTAAGTCAAGAGGTGGGGGGTCGAACTGTGAACCAACAAAGGACAAGTTATTATATTGGATGCAGTTCTCTACATGTGCAAAGGAAAGGTAAGATTATAAAAGTGATGCATAATAAAGGTCACTGTGCTTGTCCTGATATGTACAATATGAGTCATAAGCACAGCCAGAATGACTAAGGCTATGTATTAACGTGCTGACAAGTTTGTACATCTGTTTACACCTTTAAGAACAGTTTAACCAAGACCACATATCCAAACGATCCAAACACATCATGGTCCTTTTAACTTGAACCAAACAGGGCTCTCACCTCGCCTCAAGACGAGGCTTTAGATACCGTGAATTGGGAGGCGGTGCAAGATCACCAGGTTGACACATCAGTGGTGTGGAGGACTCGATGTTGTCCTGCACTGAAGCTGAATGTCCTGGGGCTCATGGGGATGTAACCATCAGATTCAAGTGGTGGTAACAAGGGGAGAAGGGGAAGCCATGGGGCACATATGACTCATCCTCGTAGCTTTGAACTCGTATGGTATTTACAGAAGGCTGTCGAAAGACAAAGCATTATGTGATCAGACACATCAGATTACTTTTTTATTTATTTGTAGAATAAATACATTAGTGCTTGGCTTGGCATGCTAAAGTTGTCAAAGTAAACTCTACAGTGGCTTTGAAGCAGTCATGAGAAACCCAATACTATTGTCATGATCCAACAGTACATATGAGACTACAGAGAGCAAGCTAGTTAGCTTAACTTAGCACAAAGAAAGGGAAACAGTAAGACGCAGCTAGCTCCTTTCAAAACTGCTCAAATCTGTCCAGCAGCAGCAGCTAGCTAACACACTTTATTTCATTTGTTTTCATCTGCACAAAAGTATGAGAGACGTTGTGGCGCTTTGTGAGCATCTCTGTCTTGTTTCCTGCTGGACTATTTCTTTGCTGGGTGCAGTGGCTTTGTGAAGTCTTATCATGTTTTGCAAGGCAACCAGCAAAGAGTCCAGCTGCGGTAGAGTAGGCTAACCATCTCAGAGTTGTAGCTTTAGCTCAAGCAGAAACAACTGGAAGATTAGGTGCCTTAAATGAGATACATACTGCTTCCTCTCTTAGTGCTATAAGCTAAGCTAACTAGCTGCTGGACCTTGTTATACTTATGGCACAGACATGAAGGGAGCGTGCCTATGTTCCCACAGCCCTATGTTCCCACATTTCTAAGATTTTTTTCAAAATTAGGCCCTATGTTCCCACAGTTCCTTTTTCATAAATTTGTATCAGATTTTATCCCCCTTTCTCCCAATTTGGTAGCCAATTACACCTAACCCTAACCCATCCCCTAACCCTAACCCTAATTGAAGGGAAATGTAAGAACACAAGACCTAATTTTTAAAATGTCCTAGAAATGTGGGAACATAGGGCCTAATTTTGAGAATATAGGGCTGTGGGAACATAGGGCTGACCCTGAAATGAATATGAATCAGTCTTTTCATTTAACTCTTGAAATCAGAGAAGAAGAAGAAGAAGAAGAAGAAGAAGAAGAAGAAGAAGAAGAAGAAGAAGAAGAAGAAGAAGAAGAAGAAGAAGAAGAAGAAGAAGAAGAGTGTATATACCAAAGTGCCAAATGTCAAAATGCCTATTTTTGTATGAATGTCTTACCAAATTAAGACTCTGTCTTCTGTTCCACATCAATCTACTATCAGCATCTCCTAAAACAGATATATATAATTAAAAGACTTTAGTTTGAAAGTTTACCAATCAGCTTTAGTTGACATGCTGTACCGTCATAATAACACTAGGGTTGTGATTAATTTTGTTGTGCCCAGCTCTCAGTTTTTGTATTATACTTACTGTGAGACTGCTCTCCTATCACGCACATACCTATTCTAAAATGGTCCAGGCTTGACAAAGATGTCCTCCGGGGAAAAAGAACGCCGTGACTTGAAAAATGTTGTGTGCTCATCCCCCTCGGCCTGTTTGTTCCTTCATCACTTAGCTGCTCTGACAGGTGGTTGGGCTTTGGTGGCAGCGGAGGAGGTGTTTGTGTGTCGCTCATTGCCTCAAACGATGCAGAAGAGTAAGGTTTGTCGAACTGGAAGACGCTTGTGGCACAGTGACAAAGTGGTGAGGAGGAGGAGGCTGGCAGAGCCAGGGAGGGGCATGGAGCACTGAAAGGAGGGTTAGTCAATCTTCCATGGATGAAGACGGGTGGAGGGGGGCTGTGACCGTGAGAGATGGAGGAGGAAGTGGAATCAGTGAACAGAGGAGAAGGGGCAATGTCTTTGACTGCGTCGTCCGATGACTTCTGCTCCAGGGAGCTCTCAGAGTTTGAGAAACTGTTAAGTCTACAATGAGAGTAAAAATGAAAACATCTCTCTTAAACACAAGCTAATGTTGCTTTATTCTCCATGTGTTAAATCATTAATGAGATTTCACATACCGACTAGTGCTCAAACTACCCGTCTCACACTGAGAGAGGAACAGGTAGTCCATTGGATAACTGGAATCAAGCTGGCTGGATACAGACATTCTGTCGGAGCTGTCAGGGGACGGCTGGAGGGAGATGGGGGTGTGGGGGAAGCCTTCTTCTGAGCTCTCTGTTCAGATCAAGCAGAGAGGAACAGAGAGTGGGTAGTTTAGAAAATGTTACAACCTCTTAGAAGAAAACTGTCGTCATGCCGACACCAACAGTTATCAAACCATGTAAACACACATTACAACCTATACTTTAATGTAGAATGGAGCGGGTGAATCTGAAGAGAAAATTAAATGTTTTCAGGTCTTTTATTCAGATTGACCTTCGTTCAGAAATGTGTCTTATTCCATTTCTCTCAAGGCCACCAAGTAGTCAAAGCTGTGTCTGTCGAACCATAGAAAGGGAAAAAAAATCAAAAAGACTTGGTCTCATAAAACATTTGCCACCCTTAAAGGACGTTAATGTTCTGTTGTGGGCGCAGAGCAATCTTTTATTATCCTTTTCAAAAGTAATGACGGGCCATCTTACAAAACCCTTTTCAGATCCAGACTGGATCTACTTTTACTGTCTAAAAACTCTTCGATTAGAATAAAATTCTATTAAAACCATAACAAAATTCTTCAAAATCACAGTGTTAAGAGTGTTGAATAAACTTTGCCTTTTTATCAACTACTTACATGTGGCTTTCTCAGAGCTTTGGTGATTTACAGCAACATGCAGGCATTATCAGCAACTTTGTGGCGTTTTTCTATCTCCTTCACACAGATGACAGTTTTCTAACAGACATTAACATACATGTCCCTAAGTGGCCTCTCTTAATATGCCTGCATTAATTTTAAGCAATATTATAGCATGATTTTTGTGTCTTTGAAAATATAATAAAAGTCAAAATGGTAAGAATACTGTGGTTAAAGCCAATTCATTGTGGTAATTGTGATTTATCATTTAAAAACCTGCCCCTGAAAGATGTTCAATAATGCTGCACGCAGTACACGTATGCAACAGGCGAGTCGTCACAACAACAACTTGGAAACAGATGCAAACAGATTTATGATTAAATAAGATGACGCATGTTAAACATCCTTAAGCCGTTGCCATAACTTGACTGCAATTCAAACCAAACTTCAACATTATCTTGTTTATGCTGCTGCTACAAAACCAAACCCGGATATGATTTGTATCAAATGGTTTTGAATTTAATGTTATGGGTATGATTGTTTACGGGTTTAGGAGCTCAGTTAGTGACCACAAGCCTGGGTCAAAGTTAGATTAACAACAACAACAACAACAACAATCTATCGATACAGTACCCAGTAAAAGTAGAGCAAATAGTCAGTTAAAGGGGCGGCAGTAGCTCATTATGTAGGGGCCTGGGCTGAGTTTGCTGGTTCCAGTCCTGTTGCAGATTAAGTTTCGAAATTGGGCTGGTAGCTGGAGAGGTACACACCACTGCTTGGGCGCGCTTTCGTGTGCAGCCCCTCACTCTAACCTTTCTCCATGAGTGCATGTCCAAAGGATCCTGTGTGTGCATGTGTATTTCAGCCTATGTGCTAGGTGTGTGTAGCATGTCTCAACGACAGGGTGAAAACAATTACATTTCCTCTCTGGGACTAAAATTTCTATCTTCTCCTTCCTATCTTCTTTGGAAGTATCATTGATGCTGTGTGAATCATTTGATAAATGTTGCCTGAAACTGGTATCATCTGAATCTTTAGGACTTAGGACTGGAAGGAATCAATTCACCACTGTGTTTACTGCAGGTTTAGATAAATCATTAGTAAAAGCTGCTGTTTGGACAGTTTTAAAGAAAATGTAAAAGTGAAAAATCTAAGGACTTTACTGACATGCCAGCAAACTGCACTTTTGAGGTCTTTGGTGTTTTGTTTTTTTTACCCAAAACCAAACAGCACCAAATAAACAGTTTGTTTTGACCTCATTTTAAAGTTTAACTCTGGGTTCACCACTTCCTGATCAAGGACAAGTAACAGAAATTGAATGTGGAACAAAGTGTGAACCTTCCAAAGTACATCTTCTGGTAAACAACAATGCTTTTGTGATGTTCACTTTAAACAAAAAGTCATGCCAGGTGTAGCTTAACATAACAACATATCAAATGAAACAGAATAAAATCTTTCTGTATATTCACCTGCATCCTCAGGGCTCCCGAACTGGCAGATCTGGCTGATGCTGCTAATCCAGCTGTTCATCTCCTCCTCTGTTTTGGCCACCAGGTAGAAAATACGAGATGAGGTCTTCACAATGAAAAGGTGTTTCCCGTGAAAGTCTCGTTTTATCCTGAGTTGTCCGTTCAGCATTTCCACCTCGCACTCTTTGAGGTCAATGGTGCGGATAGGCTTTTTGGAGTTCTTACTCTGATAGTACTCCAGCACATCTGGATTACCGCTCATTCGACCTCTTCGGAGCACAAACCAGCGTTTTCTCCAGGCCTGCAAGAGAAAGCAACAAACCGTTTAAACAGCCTTAAAGTTAAATATGAAATATATCCTAACACTGTGTTATCATGTAGTGCTGCACAATTTTCACACTAACATCTCCATTACCCCCTGCAGCAACCTTACAATAGTCATGGGAATAAGATCACAGTTCCTGCTCGTCGCAGCAGCTAACTTAGCAACTTAAACTGCCTTTTTTGTTTTTTTTGCTTTTGATATGGTCAGTAAGCGGAACTTCAACCCAAGTTTCCCAGAAGTGCAGAGAAGAGGAAGTTCACTGTATTTAACAGAAAATGTCAGTCACAGCAACGAAAGAGGTATTTATATAGTTCTTGGTCACTGTTTTCTACTGAGGACTTACTGAAAACTTTACTCTGAAACTCTTAGCAGATATTTATAGCTCTAAAGATCCACTTGTAATATGTAACACATTTACGCCCTCACTAATTCTGCAAGTACGCTCATTGTTGTAGGTGTCATGTTGTATACAAAAATAGTTATGTTGAAATCAACTTCTTTATAATAATAATGCACAAGTTATCATACAGGTTTCACACTTGGCTTTGTGGCTTTCTGTGCATCATCAGTGGCGGCACCGAAAGACATGTGGGTATTTAGATCCTGCTCAAATCAGTTAGTAACTTGTGTGTTTATACCAGGAAATGGTGAAACACGCCACATGTACAGCCAATACCTCCACAAGGTTTCAGAGGAAACCATAACTAGACAGATTGCAATTTGATCCGAGATGTTTAATGAGTTTGGAAAGTTAAATAGTTGTGTATCCAAGGCCATCCATTAGAAAACGGTGTTGCATTAAGATTATTTTTGTTTATTTTTAAGTTTTATTTTTGCTTATCCAGAAAAAATCAGATGATCAGAGAGACCTTCATAAGGATTTACTGATCAAATTAAAATGGACATGTGACCTTTTCGTATTATATTTCAAACAAGAACATGGCTAACAAGTAGATGTCTGACAATTAAGTATAAGCTTGTCATACATCTGGTCTTCTTCAGCAGATGTAGTTTGATAGCTGTGGTTATGTCACCTAACTAGGGGGCTCTGTTCACATAGAAGCAGGTCAGTCGAGGTGTCTGCTTCTATGTGTAGAAGTGTGCAACCTAACCTTGATAGATTTTTTTTTTTTTTTTTTTACAAATTTAGACTTGTCATAGTGGGAGAAGCTCAAGTGTTACTAATGACGTTAACAATGGTTCTGTTTTATAAGAAGTGTCACAGTCGGCCAGGACTGTGTGACAGTGAGTCAGCATGCAAAGTATCAGGACCCTCTAACTGAAGCACTTTAATGGAATTCAGCCATTTTCCTGTCATAATTTACACCTCTGCACATAATATAACCTGTCCAAAAAAATGTCAGTGGGGAGGTGCATTATTGATCAGGTTAAAAGGTTGCCAACAATATCCCTTCTCAAAAGACTCAAAGTAAGAAGTATGACATATAAGATGTCCATATTTGCACAATTCATCTGCTTTGTAGGATTATAATAAGAGCTTCTCTTTGAACATTGTGGAAGGTAGAAGCTTACATTTGATAGAAAACAGTGAGAAAAAGCTTTTCAAAATAACAAAGACAACTTTTAAAATCTAACCAAAAACGTGACATACTGGATATTAGGTATATGTATATGAGATTAATTTATACAGGTTTAGTATAAATATGTCTAGATTCAAGAAATATGCTCTCATGACTACAGGCCAACTTTTCCACACACTGTAGTACATGGACAGAGCCGGGATACGTTCAATGTTGACAGAAAATCAGACAACTTAACTTGTTCATGTCAGAAAGGATAAGGCCATAAGTGTGTTGTACATTCGGTTTTGTTGTGTGCTGTTGACCATGTTCTTAAATAAGATACTAAAGTACTCAAACAAACAAAATATACAACATCTTTTCAATGATGATATATAAAGGATACATAGATGTAAAGCCAGGAAGCATAAGCAAAGTCAAAGTCAGCATTCCATAATACTGTAAACAAAGATAAGTTCGACCAAGATAAACTACATTTCCATAATGCTACGTGCCAGTACTTGCTATTTGAATAATTAGCCTGATAGTGTTCCTGCCCTTACACTAGTCTGAAAAACATGTATTTACTTTGCTCTCTGGAATCATGATTTGCATATTGTGTTAAAATAAGTTTCTAATTCCTGCCCAACACCCCATCAAAGCACAAACACATCCACCCACCTTTTCCCTATACACTGATGTTGACAAATAATGGCCCATGTCCTCCTCCTCCTCCTCCTCCTCCTCTTTCTCTTCAAACTCCTCCACCTCCTCCCTTCCCACCTCCCCTCTTCTCCTCCTCCTCTTCCTCCTCCACTGGTACAGAGGAAGTGCATTAAACAGCCATCATAAAGCTGGACTATTTCTGCTTGTCACTTAAGTCTGAAGTGTCTGGGTGCCTGACATTACTTCCCATGTTTCACAATTTTGCACACACACACACACACACACACACACACACACACACACACACAAACACACACACACACACACACACACGCGCGCGCACACCCACACCCAAACACACACACACACACACATACACACACAGCAGAGTGAGTGTCCAGCCCAACATTATCACATGACCTCAACAACCACAAAACATTGACGGCTGTATGTTGTTGATGTTCAAACTAATATACATAATTCCATGTGTTTGTGGGGCACATCTGCATGTTTATTTATAATTATTGACAGAATACAATGTTCTTAGAGATATAAAGTGCATCAAAACGCAGAAAATACTAAAGCAAGATGTCAATAAAGAATTGAGGAAGATGATAGAAAGGAGACTGAAAACCAGCTCAGTTTGACCAAAGCACATACAACCCACGGTATCTTTCTAAATCATCACTCCACGTCATAACACACACGCATCCACACACAAACACAAGCCTCAACAGCACAACCCGGCTTTCCTACTAGCTGGCAGAGGACATAAACAAGAGTCCGGGGTGTACTCCTACTCACAAATCTCTTTAGTTTCTTCTCCGGGGGGGATTTAATGAGCCAGCCAGAGCAGACCACATCCCCAGCACTCATCTTGACTGCAGAGTGTGTCGTCCTCTCGGCTGCTGCTGCTGCTGCTAGTGCTTTAAGTGCTGCCTCTGCTGCTGCTGCTGCTGCTGCTATGAGACTGAGAGGTACTGCGAAGCATATCCTGTGTTCTGGTATTCAGCGCAGCCACTCCAAAAGGAGGAAGTTAAAGAAATTGATCACACTGACAAGAGAGAAGAGAGAGCGAGAGCAAGGCAGAGAGAGAGAGAGAGAGAGAGAAAGAGAAAGACAGAATTATGTGTTTGTTTTTGCAAGTGCTCCGGGCAAGTGTATGGAGCAGTTGGCCTGTGGGGGCGTTAAAGGGAAAGGGGGGGTGGAATACTACACATAATGAGGTTTGACAGGTTTGAGGACACAGTTGTATTGGATGGTAACATACTACAGCTCACACGGAGTCACATGTTGCCACAAGATCCTATCTTAAGGTTCACATTTAGTATGTTTAACTATTTCCATTTTCATGTTGTAATGTTTTTATTTTTGTCCAATTTGGAATCTGAATTCTGCAGGAGTTGTTTTAACAGATACACTAATAAGGGCTGCATTTCTTATGAGCTTTCAGGGAGGTGTATACATTTTTTTAACCTCAGTCTTCTCGTCACACTGGGCTGAGCCCTCGTTAAAGTCAAAAATGCCAATTTAAAGATGAATCAACTTGAACTTTGAAATGTTACCAGCTTCAATTTGAAATGATGTAGAATATATATATATTTTTTAAGATTTTCAACAGTAGGAGTACTACTGTTGACTTCTCTCTGTTATTCGTTACTCCATTCCTATAAAAATGTATACGAAACACAAAGAATTCATTAGGTTTAAGCCTAGTTTTCAATAAAGCCTGATTCTTAATCTGACAGTGGAGAGGTTACAAAAGCAAACCTTCATAGGTTAACACTCTTTAGAGACTGTTTACGGTTTCATGCTGCAAATAGTTTTATGCATTCCATGATCTTTTCACATTTAGACCATTATGTAACATCTAAGTCACAAGCAGCTCCTACAACAATCAGGCCTCTTAAGAAAATATATATAACCATGCAATCAAAATTTTGCAAAGGCAGCTGAAAAGACGCCAGCAGTGTCGTATTCATTGAAAGTGCTGGTATTACATGTATGCCTAAAATGCTTTGAGCACTTGTCATAGACACGGTGGTCTACCTCTCAGGGTCTCAGGCTCAGTAACACTGCATCTATGAGGCAGTAATACTAATAATAATAATAATAACTTTATTTATGTCCCACCTTTAAAAACAAATGTTTACAAAGTGCTTTGATAGACAAAGCAAATACATAAAGTCAGGACAACAACAGAACAGACATCAACAGACGGGCCAAACAGAGAGTACAAAAATAATATCAGTGCAGATAACAGGAATAGAAGAGATACAACAGGAAGGAATCAAGAGGCAGTTTAAGCTATAAAACCATACAATGAAGGAAGATTAAATAAAAAGTCAACAAGATGGGAACAGTATGAAGAAGTGGGAGACGACATCATATCACATCACATCACATCACATCACAGGCAGAATGAAGGAATCAAAAGGAAGAATAAAAGAGAGATGGTTAAATGAATATATAAAAGCAACAGAGGGCAGAAGAGTTAAACATTAAAAGGAGTGAATAAAGACTAAAAGCGGTCAAATTAATCCAGGAAGGGATACATTTAAAGGCTAAGGCAGGGTTGAGAATTGATTAAAAAAAAAAGGTTAAGAGTGATAACATTAATAAAAGGGAGGGATAGGTTCATTTTAAAGCGAGTCTATAAAAGTGAGTTTTAAGAAGTGATTTAAAAGATGTCACTGACTCTGCCCGCCTTATCTCCTCAGGCAACTCGTTCTAAAGTTCGAGGGGCCCTGTTTGCAAATGTTCAGTCTCCTTTAGATTTGAGCCTCGACTTTGGAACAACCAGAAGGGTGCCGTCTGAGGATCTGAGGTCACGAGATGGTTTGTAGGGAGTTAAAATTTCGCAAATGTAACTCGGGGCAAGACCAAGACGAGCTTTAAAAGTGATCAGTAAAATCTTAAAATCAATTCTAAAAGTGACAGGTAGCCAGTGGATGACTCAACAGGACAACTTTCTGTTGAGTTTGATGCATAAATCATTGATCATTTAGAAAAAAGGCATTAAGGAAATGTTTAAGTACAAACAATGTGACATGTGCATTGGTTTGTTCTATTTATTTGTTACTATAAAAAATGTAAGCTCCTGTGAAGAGTTTTTAGCAGGGTATGAAACAGACTTATTAAAACAGATGCCTCTGTGTGACCTACAAAATCAAACAAGATCATCAGTGAGAAAACTGACTGTTTTTTTAATACCTGTAAACTCTGCCGCCGGCTCAATGTCAGGAAAAAGCATTAACCGAAACAGCTTTAGTTGGCATTTTCCACAGCAAAGATTTTCAGTGGCGATACGTTTAACTGTTAAAAGAAAGCAGGAGGACGTTTTTCATCAGGAAACCTCATTTCCTGAGGTTGTCTTGTACATGTGTAAACATGTACAAGACAACCTCAGGAAATAAGAAGTAGGCTACCGCTTTGTCCACAGGGGTTGCAAAGAACGACACAATTATAGTTTCTCACAGTAGCTTTAAACAGAGTAGATGAGTAGTATTAGTTATGGGAGTAAACGTAGACTATCAATAATAGCTGTGGAAATACAGTAAAAGTGAGAGAGTAAAGTTACAATTCAATGTATAAAATGCATCATACACATCAGATATTTCTATTTCTATACTTTCTAATAGAAAAATTGCGGGTAAAGCTTGTTGAAAAACCTGGCAAGAACCTTTGCCATCTCCCCAGCACCACTCTAGATTTCCTCTTTAAAAGGAAGTAAATCCTCATTGTCTAGCTGAAAATGACTTCCTATCGTGAATAATCAACTTCCCTTATATTTTAAAGAAGCAACATATATAACACGTCAACTTTTTGAGAATCAAACAAAAGGAACGTTCAAATAAAAGTATTCGGCAGGTCATTTGAGCCCATCATTAAAAAGCATGTCTTACATATTTCGACATGTCTTGAGCCACCACCAGAGGGCGACATTAAATACTGTTACATGACATCCATCAATCACCAGGCATATTTCATAATCATAACAAAAGACTGAGTAAAAATCGAAAAGCTCCCTTTTTAGTTTAATATCAATAGACATATGATAATAACCCAAGCACAATCATTTGTTACATGACATGTTTGGTAAATCCAAATTATTGTTGCCTATTTTTGCCTATCAATTTGACACTAACGCTTATTTACGCGCACAAAAATCGTATTATTATGCACTACTTATCTCTGTTACCTACCTCCACATCTGTATTTATTTCTTTGTTAATACTGGATGGAAAACTTTTTCTAAAAGGGTTGCTTTATCATGCTAAGTAAACTCACGAGGGCAGTAGTCCACTTCAGCTGCATTGAATCTGGAAATGTGAAGAGTAAGAAGTGGGTTTACGGCAGCTATCAAAGAGTCTATTAGAAAAGAGTCACAAACTGCTGCCAGTTGACGTAACACCATTTTACATAGAGCTTAAACCGAGAATTATAGCAATATAAATCCTGCAGCTGTTGTTTTTAGGTTTTCAAAAAAAAAAGGTTTGTTTTGTCTTTACACAAAAAGAAACAGAACCATTTCTTGTCGATTAAGAGTTAATGAAACATACTTCAGCACTGTCACTGACATAGTTGCCGACGCCATCTTTTTTTCCAAAGGCGTTATCCTACTTTGACTCCTGGTGGTAACTCATCTTCCGTGTTCAGAGAGTCTTTACCATTACCCATAATCCCTCTGAAACGTATGACCTGTCTCTGGCCTTGGCGTGTAGCGTGGTGCTACTAGTTGGCGGTGTGTACTGGCAGCAGGACTTGTTTAGCGTTAACTAGCAGGAGTTCACGTCCGACAAGTCGGCCAGTTAGCTGGGAACCGTTAGAGCGGAGCGGATTCACAATGCTGAAATGTAAAACAGTGTGGAAAAAGCTTGCTCCTCTAGCTAGAGCTTCATCAACTGTGTGCCGGCAGAATGTGAGAAGAACAGGTAAGTAACTAGTAACAGTAACTTGCTGTCTCCTTGTTAGCTTGATTCAATTCAAACATGTATGGGCTGTATCATGGCATTACACAACGCTGACTGTATGTTGAATCAGACAAGCTAACTTCTGGTCGCTATGCTGACCTTCGCTTGAGACAGCTAACCTTAACTGAGCTAATCAGCAGATGGTAAGTTAACATGCTGAAGTTATTGACAGTACTGTTAATAGCCAACTTAAACCACAGTGCACTCCCCTGACTGTTACTCAGTATAAAGCCTTTCACAGACGCGTGAATGACAAATAAACTCGTATTTCTGTAGCATATGTTTTAACATGCAATAAAGTAGCAGGTTTACCTGTCAGAATGAACTTTTCTGCTTTCATTGACGTTGATCATTGGGGCTTTTACCCCCCAGTGAGTGACCCTGTAAGGATAGGCATAACAGGCTGAAAAAACCTGCAGAGCATGTCTTTAAGTAAGAGCTATGAGTGATGGAGGAAGGAAGGAGACAATAAGAAGTCAATAAAAGAAAGTAGTCAGTTAGAGGTGTTGATCATGATGAGGAATAAAACCTCTTAACCCATCTCAGTTTACGTGTGGTTTCTTTAAACTAATTTCATTCGCAGCACCAGATTGTGACAGTACCTTCAAGCCAAAGCTCTTGCTGAGATGTTGTGATGTATTACTACCTTGCATATGAGTGTGGTATTCTTATTCGTAATGCTTTCATTATTGTTGGTCTACATCCACAGGCCTATTCTGCAGATATACAAGTCAGCAGCACCTTTGCTAATAGTTAAACCTCAAACAGTTTTATCTGTACAGTCACTAAATTCTTTGTCTGTATTTCACATTTTAACCAAGCTGCCATCTGTGTTCATGTAGAGTTACTCATATAGTTTACAGCTTGGTATCCTGACTATACAGGCGCAGTGATGGATGTATATATTTTTAATATATTACCTTAAGACACCTTTTCACAAGCTTAAGGCTAATACAAAGATGATGAGTGTGTAGTTTTGTGCTTGTGACAACTCACCTCATCATTGTTTGCTCCAACCTATATCAAAGTGAGATCTTATTTAGGGACCAGTGAATAAATATTGCATTCAATGTTTTGGCAGCAGACTGCTGCTACCAGATAAGATGTATAAACACAAACATAAAGGTAGGAGAGCATCTCCTGCCATGTTGTTGAATGCCCTTAAACAATATATTACTAAAGAAAAACATGAGACATCTAACGCTAAGCAGGTTTATTAGTTAAAGAAGGTGTTTAATACCTGAATGCACTGCAACTATGACACCTCTGGATTATGTTTGAGCATGTCACAGTTGTTGGATTGTATTGATGCAGTTCTTTGTTTAAAGACTGTGTGATTTGTCTAATTCTTTTCAGGATTAACGCATGGCCGACTACCAGCACAAGTACCTTCGGCTCATATGTCCACTGGGCCTACAGGGGGAGGCCGGGAAAACCAGCTGTACTTCTTTCTGGTTGGAGCAGCCGGCCTTGGAGGTGGAGTTTATGTGAGTTGGCTTCATACCTCATTAAATGCAGGACTTGCACTGAACATAGCATCAGCTAAGCACAGTCATAGTTGAACTTGTAAGTTTCCAGACTTTTTTTTATGTTCATTTTATTTTTCAAACATTGAAAAAAATAAATGCACTCTAAGAATTGCTTTAACGGCATCCTTCCTGTAAATATAAATGTTATGATTCACTTTGTTTGAGAAGGGTTTATGATGAAGTTAAGAACTTATCTGGTCCTACTTCTTGTTTTTCATTTCACATTTAATCAGTTAGATCACCGCTGAAGCATTCACCATAACACCAAGGAATACAGACGCCCAACATCAAATCAATATGAATAACACACATCAGTGGATATATACTCGGCACACTTGGTTTTACATCTTAACCCCTTTTTTTCCATTCTGTTTAATATGATATTTTTGAAGATTTCTTTAAACTTGAATAATGTTTTACAAGCTTTCAGTTCTTCACTACAGATGTCCCATAGATTAACCCCCCCCCCCCTTTGTTGTGATACATTTTTGTTTTCATAGGCATACCGAACTGTAAAGGGGGACCAAACACGATATCAGGAACGTATTGATGAGATTTCATCCAGGCAACAGAAGTTCGACACAGAAAAGCCAGACACAGCCAGCGAGTCAGAGCCTCCTGGTGAGCCCGTGTTGGCAGCTGAATGTAATGATCATAAAACTTTAGCCACTTATTTCACTTTGCATACAAATTCAAAGGTTCTCTGTTTTATTAAAAGCTTTTAATTGAAATACTCTGTCAGGCAGAAGAACTGTCTTGTGAAAAACTTTAGGTATGACCTATTCAGAATGTAACTGTGCTGATTGTTTTCTGTTTGTTTTTGTTGTTGTCCTTTCAGCTGTGGAAGCCACTGAGACAGAGGGTGAGTCATTTCTCTCTCATTTATGAGTCGATTTTTATCTTAACATTTAGATCAAACTCCATGTCTTTTAATGACTTCATAGATTGTAAGACTTACTTACAATAAACAGAGAGCTTGTGTATACGGTAGAAACATCTCAAGAAAACGAGCCTCATGTTTTGTTTGCTGTGTGACTCTTTATTGAAAGAAAGAAAAATGTATTAAACCACAAGAAAATGCTTTTTCATGGACTAGTTTGCTTGGTATTAGCTGACTCTGAAGTGCGTGGTTCAGCTTACTGCTTGTTGCCATGTTAACAGCAGTTTGAGACTGCAAAACAAACTGTGTGTATTTAACACATTCAATTTTCTGACAGATAAACAATCTAAATGTCAAGTAACACACAAAAAACATGTTTAATGTCTATTTAATAATTCCATGGTTTCTGTTTGATTATCTTTTCATTTCTCTCTCAGTTGTCCCTGAGCCAGAACCACAGGCAGAACTGCAGGCAGAATCTGTATCTGTACCAGAACCCGAGGCAGAGCCTTCATCAGAACCACTAGCAGAACCCTTACCAGAGGAGCCGAGCCCCCCAGTCCCTGTCCCTGACGCTGAAGTAGAAGCCCCCAGTGAAACAACTGAACCACCCCCAGGTTGTTTGCTTCCTTTTTTACATTTCTACATGCATGCATAACCTCTACGTACATATGTTTAAGCATTAAAGGTCACATATTATGCAAAATGCACTTTACCATGTTTTCTAACACTAATATGTGTCCCTAGTCTGTCTACAACCCCCCCCCCCCCCCCCCAATTCAGAAAAAAGGCCATCCTCTCCATCTTTTAGCTGCACCACTTTTCAGAAAACGTGTGCTCAAACAGGCCGTTAGGATGTTTGCCCTTCATGACATCACAAAGGGCAGTAACCCCTCCCCCAGGTGGGTGACACTCCCACAGTTAGGTGTTTGTTCTGCCCTCTGAGTCTGCCTTCTCACTGTTAACAATTGGGCATGGTGCGAGAAAGCCCGAGCCACATCCCCTTCCAGAGAGGGGCGTGGTCAGACACAGCTCATTTACATTTAAAGCTACAGACACAGAAACGGCCTGTTCTGAGCAGAGCTAAATAGAGGAGTTCATAGGCATGATGAAATACATGATCAGAGTGGTTTTATAACAAGAAACTTCACAGACGTGTTTTGGGGAGTTCTGAGACTTATTGAAACTGGTTGAAAAGGAGGATAATATGTGACCTTTAAGTAATAGAAAATAAGATTACTACATTTTGAACCATGTGCATGATAAAACCTTCACTAATACACTTTGTACACACTATATGTGAAAGCAAACCTGGGAGACAGAAATGGTGACAATGACTGGTAAAGTTGGGTCACTGTAAGAAAAGTCTCTAAAACACATCTGTATTTTCCCTCTTCTTTTTACCCTGCTCATAATATTTCCATTACAAAAGAACATATTATGTATCATGATAATGACACGTTGACACCCGAGGGCCCCTGATATCAAACGTGTTTTGTCTTGTATCTGTAAGTGTTGACCTGTTGTCATGATTGTTTGTTTTTAGAATTGATTACATCAAAAATGTCTCACCATAGCTCCACTTATTTCCAACCTGTGTTGGTCTAATCAGCCAGAATAAATAAATAAAACCCTGTATGTGTGTACAGAGGACTCAAAAATTAACTGCATTTACTTTAACTTTAAACTTTTTGTTGCATGATTTTTTTTTTTTTTTCACCTTCTTGTGTTCAGTGATACGTGTGTCATGGTTCATGGTTTTCTGTTTCAGTTTGCTCTGTTTCCTCTAACCTGATCAATTAACCCCCTGATAGTTTTTCTGTTGACACAAACATTCTCTCCTCCATTCTGAAATATTTTCACAAATATTTCTGTTGTTGTGAGACACTGTCATTTCAGTTTGATGCTGTTGTGATTTGTTGCCACATGTTTGTGAGATGAACCCACCCCCCCCCCCCCCCCTGCCTGAGCCCTTTCTGTGAATATGTCATACTTTGTGAAACGTGGTCTTGGGGTACAATCAAAAGATGTTGTTGTTTAACGTCTAAGCGTAATGTTTGAACTGAAAGCTGCCCTTGTGAAAATTACATTTTTTTACATGAAGACATTTTGTATGCTGTGTCTAAGGCTGAATTTAAACGGGACGCCCCCAAAATTACATGACTAAACTTGCTTTAAATACATGATATATTTACTGTTACTGTATGTTTTGTTTTACAGTTTATACAAAGTTAACCGCAAACAGGGCAGCTTCTAGTTGTTGATGTGTGAGTGTACATACTCTGCAGAATGTCCTTAGGGTAAAGCTGGAGGATCCTGAACGTCTTCCCCTTCAGTAATCTTGTTAAGAGTTGTAATCTAACCTGTGCTGTGAATTCAATAGCAGAAGAGCCAGTGTTAGAAGCCCCCCCTGATGAGGCAGCAGAACCACCTGCTGCACCTGTAGTTGAGGAGGGTAAGAAGAAAAGACTGTTCAGAATAATTTACTCATTTTACTTGAAGAATTGATTTTTTCTGATGATTCAGGTGCTTTTAACACTTCTGTGTTTTTTTCCACCTGACCTGAGTCTATGGAGTAGATAAAGATGGTTAATAACAGAGGTTATCATGTAACCTTTTACTGTACTACTAGAACCCTTGCCCCCATCTGAGCCGTCCCCAGCCGAACTAACAGAGACGCCGTCGCCCCCTGAACCTCTTGTGGAGAGTGGTAAGAGCTCAGTCAGTCCTGTGCATGGAGATGCGCCCTGTGATGGTGGTGTACATTGTCCACATCGTAGGGTTTATTTTGTCTTTGACTGCTTCATGCTTCGGTTATACTAACAGACCCTCCAGCCGAAGCAGCAGCAGCAGAAAGCCCAGCAGCAGAGCCGCCTGAGCCTCAGCCTGAACTGGTGGCAGAGAGTGGTAAGACCAAAGTCCAGCCTCGGTTGGAGTGGGGAAAGCGGGCAGACACAACACTGATACTTCCTCCCATTTCGATAACGTTAATGTTAATTCTAAGCACCTTTCTTTCCTATTTATATTTTTAACCTTTTTTCCTCATTGCAGCTTTTCTCCCTGCCTGTTCCTGATTTCTTTCCACATTGTTTGGGTTCTTGTTACGATAAAGGCTAATCTCACTCACATGACATTTTTTTATTTCTTTTCCCATTTACTCCTTTCAGGTGTATTAGTGTAAGTCATGGTGACTGACGAGCAGTAAACCACATGTACTGATTGTTGTCTCTCTCTTTTGCTTTTTGCCTTTCTTCCCTTCTTTCTCTCTGCACCTCATCTCTTTCTCCTGCTTGCTGTTGCTCCCTCAAACTCTAGTCGGAGAGTCCACCCCTGTCTCTCTCAAGGTCCCCTCACACAGCCCCTACCTTCTTATTGGTGGAGGTACTGCCTCTTTTGCTGCTGCCCGCTCCATTCGAGCCAGAGACCCAGGTGCCAAGGTCAGTTTGGAGTCTGTATCTAACATCAGAGCTTGGCTCAGAATTCAGTTCATTATCATAGCTGTGTTATAAGTTTGAATGTTTCTTCATGTGCTGTATCTGCTTAGTGAATCTTAGTATGGTTTTTTCTTTTAAAATGTTGATTCCAGGTACTGATTGTGACTGATGAGCCAGACCTTCCGTACATGAGACCGCCTCTTTCTAAAGAACTTTGGTTCTCTGATGACCCCAGTGTGACAGAAACGCTGCGATTCAAACAGTGGAATGGAAAGGAAAGAAGGTTTGTTTTTATGTTCAAGTTTCCTGTGTTGTGCTTTTGTTGTATTCATCTGCATTTCTTTTGAATTCTCTTTGTTTGTAGCCTCTATTCACAGATTCTGTATGTACTGTAAATGGAGAGTGTAGTCTGTAGTCACAATGTTTGGTGTCGGACGTGTTCCTGTTTCCTTTTGTAGTCCGAGTAGTATCACCCTGTAGTCCTTCAGTGGGACTTGGCTATACAGAGGAAAACAGTCAATGTGAAAAGCAAAAGGCATGTTAACATATTCCCCCAGAATGAAATCCCAAAGCCATTATTATTATTTTATTTTTTTTAATTTAACCAGGAAAGAAAAACTCATTGAGATTAAAAATCTCTTTTTCAAGAGTGTCCTGGACATTAACAGTCATCTGATGAAAAATTGGCTTTCATTAATCCACAAACAGAAATCTACATGTAAGTGCAGCTAATAATCCAGTTTTAGACGTCAACTCTCAACTTAATTCAAACTTCTCAAGTTGAAATTGCACTGTAAATGGTGGCAGTGCACTGAAAAGGCAGTTTTAGCAGAAAGTACTTTACCGCTAACATCTGGCGACACTGGAAGTCCCGAAAAGTTTGCCGTCGAGTCCAGAAGTTTAACCATTGTTGGACCATCACTCTGGCTCTCTGCTTGATTAGTTGCTGTTTCATCAGTCATACTGTGTTGTCCTGTGACATCACTTTGCTTTAATTTGAAAATCAAAGTTTATTTTCTTACTGTACCTCTTCTTTTTTAGATTGACCACTCTCGTCCTGTTCACTAACAGTACTTACTGAACTCTTGGTCTCCCTTTTTTATGGAATCTATAAAAACCTAATGGAATGATAAAAAAAACGTTCACTTTTGCCTTTACAGCAAATGATTTCCCCGTTAAACCACTGAAAGATCTTACAAAAACTGAAACTGAAGCTAATATGTGTGAACATTGTGAAATGATCTAAAACATTTGAATCATTCTGTATATTTGTGATTTTCAGTATCTACTTCCAGCCGGCATCATTTTATATAAATCCAGAAGAACTGGAAGGTGCAGAAAATGGTGGAGTGGCTGTTCTCACCGGCAGAAAGGTTTGTGTTGATTTAAAAAGCACTACACTGTGCTGACCTCTTGATTACATACAGGACATGACTGTAGTTAACATTATTCATTGCAGAATTGAGAATTTTGGTGGCAGATTTGAATCAACATTTATACAGTGTTGATGATTTTTGGACATCTAAGACATGACTGAATCTATTTTAGGTGGTCCACATGGACGTGAGAGGAAACAAGGTGAAACTTGACGACGATACTGAGATTTCATATGACAAGTGTTTGATCGCTACAGGTGAGGCAGCTTTAAGAAGCATATCTCACAGAATAATCCTTAAACCTGGCCGGAGCTAATCTGAGTTTTTCACTTCAGGTGGTGTGCCAAGAAACCTGCAGGTCATGGAGAGAGCAGGAGAGGAGGTGATGAAGAGGACCACTTTGTTCCGCAAGGTTAGTGTTTGGCCACAAGGGGGTGATAGCTTTATTTTAGTCTGGGAACACTGGCTGTTAGTACCAGGCTTTAGAAGAGAGTTGTGTTTTTCCGATGGGATTAGAAAAGAAACATGGTGGAAATATTTAGAAAGCAATATTAATGACTGAAAAAGTTCAATGAAACGGTTGAATGATCAGAAATAGTTCCAAAATGTCGATTGAATCACTTCTGAAAAGGTGCATGAGTGAAAATAAATAGGAACACTTGGTTTTGTCCAGCTATATGATAATCTAATCTTTGATATTTAGGTTGAAATTTGAAATGTTTTAAGTGATAGACAGCAGGAAGCAGTTGCATACTTCAGTAACTCAAGGTGTTAAAGATTATTATTAATAACTGCTGTCCACAGACAGGTTAACACATTATTATAAGGTCAATTTAACATGTTCTGGTTGACCTTATGAAACATCAGAACCATTCAATAAGGATCTACTATGATATAAATGCTGTTTTTCTTCACAGGTTGAGGACTTTAAATCTTTGGACAAGGTGTCCAGAAACATCAAGTCCATCACAATCATTGGAGGCGGCTTCTTGGGCAGCGAGCTGGCCTGTGCCCTCGGGAGGAGATGTAAGACTGCTCGACAAAATAAGAAAGAGATAGAGTATATGAACAAATACAGATTATTTTGAAGGATCAATCTGTTTCACTGTTGCTGGGTTGCTCATTTTCTTTTCTCTTTTTGTCAGCAAATGAATCTGGCCTGGAGGTGATTCAGATGTACCCTGAGAAAGGCAACATGGGGAAAGTGTTGCCTGAGTATCTGAGCAACTGGACAACAGAAAAAGTCAAAAGAGGTTCACGTCCATTTTGTAGTCAAGCATGTTTAAACTAGTTACAAACCCTAAGAAATGTGTTTGTTTTTGTCTCCTTGTTTCTTTGTAAACAAAAAAAAATCTCTCGGTTTTCTAGAGGGTGTGAAAATAATCTCAGAAGCTCTGGTGAAATCTGTGACCTTCAAAGATGACAAGGTGGAAATCCTGCTGAAAGACGGCCGACTGGTAGGTTCCAGGCTTTTCCACGAGTTCAGTGTAATTGAAGAAATGATTTATCAGTTACTGATTATGTTGAGTTTCCATTGGCAGGTTAAAACGGACCACGTAGTGGCGGCTGTTGGCCTGGAGCCCAATGTTGACCTTGCAAAGTCAGCAGGTCTAGAGGTGGACTCTGACTTTGGTGGCTTTCGGGTCAATGCAGAGCTGCAAGCTAGATCCAATATTTGGGTGGTAAGTTAATGTTTATAAGGTATTAATAGTGGTGCTACAACAATCTATTAGATCCTGCAGAAGTGTGTAGCAAAGATGGAACAACACGTGAATCTGCTGAGAATCAGTTTGTTAAAGGTGATCCTTCAGGTACTGTAACCAGAAAGAACAACAGATACAGCCTTGTTTGTCAAAGTGATCACTAGTTGAGTTGGGGCTTGAGTTGCATTTTTCTGTTTATGTTAAAGTATTTAACTGCAGCCTTTGAAGGCCTAACTATCTGGGATTCATTATATTTTTATTTAAGCATGGCAACTGTTTTAATCACCATCTTCACATTAGAGTCGGTCAAGGTTAGTCTCCTATCTGGTTCATAAATGTATGCCTTCACCTTTAGGTCCTACTCTTGTATTATAGTGCCCTCTTCAGGCAAACTCAAGTAATGATCCATAAATGTATCTTGAGATGTGTATTGCACTTGTTGTAAATGTTTTGTTTTCAATATTTGGTTGTAAATAGTTGTAAATCTAATGAATGCCGTGCAGGTTTAACCCTTCCTCTCTGGTGCAGGCAGGAGATGCTGCGTGTTTCTATGACATCAGACTGGGCCGCAGACGAGTGGAGCACCACGATCACGCCGTTGTTAGTGGAAGACTCGCAGGGGAGAACATGACGGGGGCTAACAAACCCTACTGGCATCAGTCTATGTTCTGGTGAGTATCTCAGTAATAACCATTTCCCTCTGGTGGTGCTGAATCAAAGTTTGAATGATTCATAAATTCAAAGCGTTTTGCAAATCAAAGCTGTGACTGCAAGCAATGAAATCAACTTGAAGTGGAAATGACGGAGAACACGAGCGTGAAAGATCCTGCCTGAAATGTTGATAGAACGGGTCTATCTAGTTCATGGAATACATCTAAATTAGGGGGCACTGGGAAAGGAAGTCCCACTGTGCACATGACTCAGATTGAATCCCTTTAGAAAGCACATGAACCTGCATGATTGCTTTGATTTCTGGAATACCATTAAGTTGTGAAATATTTAAAATGCCCTTAGAGGACATTAGGTTGGCGTTCCCAGCAGAGGGCTACATTACTCGCTCCTACATTTTTCAAGGCCGTCATAAATGTACTGACTCTTTTAAAAAAAACATCACTTATATTATCACAGAGGGGCTGTTGTACATATTCAAGGGGCTGCCAGAAATTAGGCCACAGTGTGGAGTGTGTCCCTTTTTGACAAAGATGCAATGCGGTTACTGGGGGCTTTCAGCAGCTGAGGTAATATGACACACTGCTGACAACATGGGTTCACTGGGGTCCCAAAAAAAGCAACTCAGTCAAACTATTATGACTTGTGCACCCTCAGATGTAGTCGGACGACATGCCAGTGTAATGTGGCTGAAGAACGTGTCTGATGTGACGCCTCTCGGGTGTAACATATTAACCTCTTATCATTAAGTAGCAGCAGTCGGTGAAATCTCACATGAAGGTCGTCAAATCCATTATTTGGTTTTACATGAGTAGCCCTAGCTCTAAAATAGTTTTCTCCTCATTAACAGGGCTGCTTTCTTTTGAAGGGAAGTCTACACTAAGAACAATAACTATAACATGTACATCAAGATGACAGTGGCAAATGATGCCATTGGATCACCTTGAGAGCGTTTTAATGTGCAAAAGAAAAAAGCATAGCCAATTAAAATCAGCATCTTGTTAGCATTAAGAGAACATTTTTAAGATGGTGTACTTATTTATTTTATTATTTACTTAGGACTTCGATTATGTGTTAGTGAAGTGGGATCTTTTCTTAAATCACTTGAGCTCCTTTTACACATGCACTGCACTCGTGAACATTTCCAAAACTTTTCAGGGTGAGGTGCATGTGTAAACGACAACAGCTGAATTTTTCTCCATGACATTATCTAGACTTTTCCCTGCCTGTCCACTAGTAGAATTTATGCTTCAAGTCGAGGTGAGCTGATGTGTGAACCCAGCAGGAAATATTCCGAAGAATTCACTTCGATCTAGGTGGTGGTGGGTGATGTTTATGTCACGCTGCCTGTGTAACATCAGAGGGATCCACAGTATGTAGTGAGGCTGCTTCATATTCTTTTCTGCTTGCCAGCATTTTCTTTACCACTATTTCATTTAAACTGTGAATAAACATGTAGCATTGATATTAAGGCAATAATCATCCACCATCCTGGGATACAACAACTCTTACATTAGTGTGATTGATTCTTCCATTTATCTTTTCTTTTAAGAATTTTGCAAACACTTTGTCATTTAATTCTAATTTCTTTGCACAATGTACAGCAGGAACACCCTAAGCTGCTGACAGGTTACAGAATGTTTATTCTGTCATCATCACTGTAGTTTCTAGTGTGGACTGCCCTAATCACTGAAAAAGTTGCTAACTGAAGAAGCACACGTCTGGATGGTTTCCTACTGGTGCAACATTTAGTGTGTCGGCTCTGTGGGCAGAATGACCACAGCATGTAATCTGCCAACGTCTGGCTGAGATTTGTATTGAGGTCATCATCCAGCTTGAAACGTATTAGGAGTCATCGGAGGGGTTGTCACTCAAATTTACAGCTGAATTTCTAACAAGTGTGCTCTCAGCCCTGCTTGTGTTTATTGTCGTGTGTTATAATGTAGGAGCGGTGTGTTCTACACAAACACAATGTTTAAGACCATCTCTTACACTAAAGTTAAAAATCTAGAAGTTGCTTCACTTTGCATTGGAGGATAAAATAGTGCAGAAGTATCTAAATACATTTGATTTCAAAATACTGATTTTCAGATCATGGACACTGGTTTAAAATCAGTCATCACCTGTTGTTTCTTCCAGGAGTGACCTGGGACCAGATGTGGGATATGAGGCGATTGGTATTGTTGACAGCAGCCTGCCAACAGTGGGAGTGTTTGCCAAAGCCACATCCAAGGATACACCTAGAGCTGCCACAGAGAAGTCAGGTAGGAGCAGGCATAATCAAGTTTAAGTCTTTATTCTAAAAATAAATGATGCATGTTTGAGCAAACTCTACTCGTAAAATGTATCACAGGGACAGGGATCCGCTCAGAAAGTGAAACCGAGGACACAGCCGTCAGCCCGGTCGCTTCTCCAACACCTGCTCCATCTGTGGAGCAGCACAGAGACGACTACGGGAAAGGAGTCATCTTCTACCTGAGAGACAAAGTGGTGGTGGGCATTATCCTGTGGAACGTGTTCAACAGAATGCCTATCGCAAGAAAGGTACACAGTGACACTTTTTTTTTTTTTTAACTAAAACAATCTGTGTCAAAGGAAAGATGTATGTTAAGATTTGGTTGTTAATTGTTTCTGTCTGTTGTTCTTTAGATAATCAAAGATGGAGAGGAACATGCAGATCTGAATGAAGTAGCCACGCTTTTCAACATCCACGAGGATTAAGATGGTGACGGCTGATACTCGTTACGCTTCATGTTAAGACTGAACTCTTGACAGCTGTTGCCATGCACTTACAGACAAACCTAATAATACAAACAAAAGCGGAGAATTCATGTAAATTATGTTTTGTCGCTGGAATATTTTCGTATTTGAAATTTGTATCTGCTACACCTGTTGTGTTTGTTTGTCTTTTTCCACACATTTCATCCTCTCTCTTCTGTCAACCAACTTTCTGCTTTTTTTTTTTTTTTCAAATCATGGTCAAGATGTCTGCCTGCTTTTCTCCACCAGGCTAAAAAATGTCCGAGCATGGATTATTGTTGTTTCCCTCTGTGTGATCAGAGCAGCTTGTCATGAGAGAAGCTGCAATAAAAGCTATTTTTAAATTGGACTGATCCCATTATTTTTGCTCCTCGATAATAGCGCAGATCAGATCAGTTGACTTGCATTGTGAGATGTGATGGTTGTTAATGTGTGTGTGGGTGAGCTCATGTGTCCTGAGGCATTTGAATCAATATGTAATGTTTGGCACATTAACCCGGGTCACACGTGAAGCATTCAGATTAAGCCCTTTAATTCAGGAGAGCTGATGTTAAAGGTGTTACCTCAGCTAAATGCACCCGTTTTTAGTTTAAACAGGAACAGGCAGGACTGGATAAAAAAAAAGAAAGCTCTGACACATAAATATTACAGTGTGTCAAAGTAGGATCTAATTAAGTCGAGTCAATGTACGCTTCAACAAAAACATTAAAATGAAGCTTGGCCTACTTATCTTGTCCGGAGGTGAAAATGTTCCATCATGCAGAAACATTGTGTGTTTTTTCTACTCTGGGCTTCTCGTTATTAGGACTGCACTCATGTTCTGTGTTCTCACACATTTCTTATCCCTTTTGACACCGTGCGCTCCCGAGCAAAGTGTGGAGCGGCCTTTCAAGTGTGAGGCAAACACGTGCAGCCATAACGTCCCGTCGCTTTCTTTGACATTAATTTTACATGAGTAAATGGCTGAACTGCCTCCCCCTCCTCTGTATGGAGGAATAAACATGAGCTTCCACATTTATATTTGATTTTGTCAGGCGATTTGAAGATGGAATAATTAGACCAGAAACGCTGGATGGCTCTGCAGTGGATAAATAACCTCTGGATGTGTGTTGATGCTCCTAGAGACATGTTACACTTGAATTAATTGGAGCTGGATGCTTTCTTTTTTGATGTGATTACATATGTTCTTATAACTGTAAACAGTTAAGTCCTCATTTAAAAGATTAGATCAATTCTGAACACATTTACACTAGACGAAGGGATGATGATACTGGCTCATTTCAACAGTTTTCCTCCAACCTTGTGAAGATTCTCCTTTTAGGGAAACAAATTAAAATTTCAAGAAAGCTGATAAAATTCAGTAATATTTTGTATTAAATGTCTTGACTGTGGAATTGGTTTAGAAATCACTGTCTACTATCTGTCATTGCTCACCAATGTTTGGCATCTTTAATAACTTAAATTGTGTTTGTTTGAATTCTTCAGCAATAACTCCCTGACAGTAAATTAAACATGTTCTAATTCTTAAATCTATGTGCTAATCTGCTGCTGCCAAAGGCAGCTCTGTCACCCTCTCTACTTGGAAAATGTTCCTGTCTCTTTAAATATTCTTGCAGTAAATCCTTGAACATGCATATGGCCATAAAAAAGAGATAAAGCTTGAAGTCATCTACACAAACATGGGCAGAAAAAAAACTTGCCCAGGATTTTGAATTATACAGCAGCAGCTCCCTGGATTTTACACCTGCAGAGAGGGAGGGTGCCCAGCTGAGTCCAGAAGGCAGCGCCAAGCTGGAAGAGACACAACAAGTTCCCTGCATCCCTGCTTCTCCGCTTCTTTTTTTTCTTCATCAGTTTTTCCCCCTCCATTGGATTTATATCCACTGTTTCGGCTGACAAAGAATGCTGCTGCACATGTTTTATATGCTGTTGGCTTCATCTGTCACTTTTCTGCCAGGCAGGTAAGAAAACATTTTAATTTGTAGGATATGGACATCTCTGGTTACACATTTTAATATTAGTGCATGTTTGTTTGACAGTATTTTTACTATATTTTAAATAATTTCACACCCAAAGTGAACAACTATTTACTGTAAGACATTAGATGCTTAAACTAGCCTCCTCTTTTTTGTGACGAGAAGGGTTGTGAAACGAACGTTCTCCAGAATCATGAATGTAACACTTTGGAAGCTATATTTAAAAAAAACTATTATAATCATTGGAAAAAGTTAAAGTATGAAAACTAAAACTTAACTAAACTCAAAAGTCAAGAACATGTTAAAAACACTTTGTATACATTTATTGCTGTTCAGCAAACGGTTAGTAACATATTCATGGTAAAAAAAACAAAAAGCACTCTTCTGGCTAAATTAATGAATCTGCACATATTAGTTCTAGATGTTCTGAATGAAGATACAGATTTTATAAATTAGACATATACAGAAAAAACATGTCCATCAGCATTGTAAAAAAAAAAGAAAGAAAGAAAACATCCAGTTTTGTTTTTGCTGTCATCTGGCAGCTCTGTGCTCTGTAAGGAGATGAAGCTCCCCAGCAGAGCGGCCAAACCTCCCTCTCCATCTGATTTTCTGGACAAACTGATGGGACGCACATCTGGCTACGATGCTCGCATCAGACCAAACTTCAAAGGTAAATACACACACCGTGGCGTGCAGTGGGAGGACTACCTCTGTCAGGGCAGGTGTGAGAAAGTATGCATCTGTTTTTAGCACAACAACCTGGACAGTGAAGCAGCACAAATCCCTCACAGATGCGTCAGAAGTAAAAGATGCTTCAGGCTGTGACGTTTTTTTTGTCATGTACTGTTACTGTTTTGAATCTGACCCACAGCCCTAGGTTGAGATATTTTTTTACACAAGCTTTGTATGTGTCTCAGAAATGTCCCTTCTATGTTAACCCCACAGGCTTATTTCAGTCTAATCTTGGTCTCTGGTTGTGAGTGAAGCCAGCAGATTCTCTCTGACACACTTCCCCCCTCGTTCTCTGGGGTCGCATTTCATATATATTTCATATTTGCTCTACATCCTCGTCAGTGCATGCTGTGGGTAAATCCCAGCTGATAATCTAGAAATAAACTAATGTTACTGAAAGAGAATCAATAAATGATTACCTCTCAGGAAATGAGTCACTGAAATATTTAGTTTCAGAGGTTGACAGATGGACTACACAAATGGGAGCGTACTGGAAATGACAACACAATTTCATGCTGCTTACAAGTCATGTTATTTTGTGGAAACTCCCTGCCTCTTTGAATTCTTCATGCAGTCTCTTCAAAAAACATCATCTGTGGGATTTAAGAAAGCAATAGATTTAAATCTGATGTGTGGTTTGCTTCTGTCAGGTCCTCCTGTTAACGTCACCTGTAACATCTTCATCAACAGCTTCGGCTCCATCACTGAAACAACCATGGTGAGATTTGTATTTATAATCCTCAGCACTTATACTTCATTTAAACAAATAACTTTCAAGATGTTTTAGACTATACTGCACCCTGGGAACAGCTCCTTTCATTATGTACACGTTGGGTATTAAAGTTAGACATACAGTGTTAACCATAGACTGTAAATAATAATATATACAGTCTATAGTGTTAACTAAAAGACTACATTTTGACCTTATGGGAACATTTAAGCACCACATGAAAGAACAAGTGGTGATTCTTTTCTTTATAATTATCTTAAAGGCATCAAATGAAGCCAGTTTGACACTTCATTTCAGAGATAATTACACTTTACTTCATCTGTATTGACATCTGCATCACTGTCACTTGTCACTGACAATCAGGTTTATAGACCTTTGGGCATTTGACATGGCTGTTGCTTGCCCCTCTAAAGATTCTGACTTACTGTACAGGGTGATAGTGGAAAGGGAATGTGAGGCTTTACAGCAAATGTGCTGATTGTGTCTGTATCTCAAAGTGTTACTAATTGCTATTCATATTTAGGTGTCTGCACTGGTCACTTTCATGGTCATATTTTTGTTTAATATTGTTTTTTACATTAGTGCATGGTCTGTCACTACAGGATGCAGCTACTTAAAATGATCCCTCCTACTCCATCACAGCACCCTAAGTATTGTCATAGTACTAAATATCATGCTTCCACAGTGATAGAAGAAGTTCTGTGCTCATATACTTTACATCAGAAAATAATTGTTACCCCTGTGTAAAAACATTCTGTTACAAGCTAAAATGAGTAATACATAAGGAAAAGCACATATTTGATTTAGAATCAAAATAACACACCAAATGTTAGAAAGCTTTTATACAGAATGTCTCATTTTGGAAAACTACTAAATAACTATACCTTCATAGTAATAAGAGCATTATCTTTAGTTTATGCATCCTGCTATGTAGATTAATGTAACCATATCATCTAGTTTAGATGTTTGAGTAATCTAAAACAACTTTTAGTGGAGTAGTAGCAGTACATTGACATAGTACAACACTGAAGTAAATTCACTTAGTTAAGTTGAAACTTGTTCCCACAATCAGAAACAAAAGCATGAACTGATAATGTGATGTAATGATGTTGATATTACCTTTATGTGTTGTTATGTCTGCACCCTAAATGCTTTCTCTGCTATCCATTTAGTAAGCAGCACAGTTACAACTGCTAATTGAAAACATAGAGTTCAGACCAATAAGCTTTACATCAGAACTATACGTTGTTATGTAGCTGTTCTATAAAAGACCCAAGCTGGTTTTACTGTCTGCCAGAGCAGCATCATCAGTCTCTGTTATTTTGTAAACAGATCTGGTTCATGCTATTTTAACAGATGCTTCTGACTCTTTGGTGTTATCCATTTTTAGGGTTTCTGGCTGTCCTCACGCTGTTTGCCACGAGTTTCATGATGCCTTAACATACTGTCATTAGTTTATGACTAATTAATGACTGTAAACACCATCTTGTAAGTTCATTGCATAATGTCAGCTCTGATTTTGTCCACTCTCTGTCAGATACCATTTATCCTTTATTCATGAGGCCTGTGCTGTGTTAGGGGACATGAAGTTATGCAAGAGTTTGAAAGAGTCTTGCATTTTATAAAATACCTTTCGGGATAGCCATCAAATTTTAATTAATGATATTATAAGTGGAGTATTCTGTTGTTCCGATTATGAGCATTCAGGTCTGTTAGGCAGCGTTGACAGGTACACTGCTTCTTACCTGCTGAGAGAAGCTGCAGTTTTACTCGTAACTCATCCCTTTGTTGCCTGACTCACAAGGTTTATTAAAGTGGCATGATCATATCAATAGACACAGATTAGTCCAATTTTATTTATATCTGCTTGAAAAACCTGAATGTTTTATCTTCAATGGCATGACCAGTAGGAGTTCCGACTTTAGTTCAACATTTATTTTCAGTCATTTATGAGTAGCTCTTCTTCCACTTGTGACTTTATTTCCTACCTTAGGACTACCGGCTCAATGTGTTTCTACGACAGCAGTGGAACGACCCTCGCCTGGCATATAAGGAATACCCTGATGACTCTTTGGACCTGGACCCCTCCATGTTGGACTCCATTTGGAAACCAGACCTGTTCTTTGCAAATGAGAAGGGAGCCAACTTTCACGAGGTCACAACAGATAACAAACTGCTCAGGATATTTCAGAACGGAAACGTCCTCTACAGCATCAGGTGACCTGATGATCATATCCTGCAATCAGGCTGAATCATTCACCAGGATCTGAAACACAATACAAACTCATTTCTGTGTTTTTGCCAAGCTGCATATTGAATATGAACCCCTACCTATGAGTATGTGGTTCAGCATGTTTGTTTCACTTCAGTTCAGTTCAGTTAGCATTTTGTAGTCCAGCACCCACCTCCAAAAACTTTGTGTAAAACAATGACTGCAAGCTAAAAGAGAGAATCAGGTCAGTAATGGGCAGGCAGTGGATGAACTGTAGCGTGATGGTAAGGAGTCACCACTGGAATATAAAACACAGCCATGTTTAAAGCTGTTTTAGCTACTCTGTTAACCACAAAGTAATACTTACAAGTTAAGCCTAACTTTAGGGGATGAACCCTAAATGACCCACTAGATTACCACTTAACAACTTAACTATTTACCCAAAACAACAGACTGCAAAAACATTAATGCCCTTATTTAGTTAATGACTAATCTCTTTTTCCCCTTATGACATTGAACCAATCAGCTTTCTTCTCGCTGCAATGTTGCTCATTTATGTGCCATGTTTCAACTCGTCCTTGCTGAAACAAAGAGAAGAAGGCTGCTTAAAGTCAGCAGCGAAATACTTCATGACTAAAAAACAAGAGCAGTGGTGGAATGAGAAACTCTGTGTATTTTATATTAGTAAAGTCTTTGACAGCACCTCTGTCCTTTTTGCTCCTGATCTAGAATACAATAGAGAACAAAACATCTATGTCGTTGCACCAAGTACATCGAAATAGAGATATTGCAACTCACCATGAATGCAACAATAAAAACAAGGAAATAAATAGCAGCAACAGGACACAGTAATGTCAGTAAGAAACAATGGCAGGAGTGGAGGTAGTAGGGTCTAAGTGCAAATGTGCAAGAGTGAAATAATAAAAGGCAAATATTCAATAATTCAATGCAGTGTTGGCAGTAATCACTGCATCTTGTGAGGTGTAGGGGTCATTTCCCCCTTTTTACCTACTGTTTTGCTGCAGCAAATTTTACAACAGGATCTCCCTATGGCTGAAATTGTGTTAATAGCACCTGTCACCTATCTGTCATTTGTTTGGAGCACATATACTAGAACAAAGAAAGGGAATAAAAGTTAAAGCTGCTAGATGTGGCCTTTGATTTGTGCAAAAAGGGGTCTGAGTGACAGGAGAGAAGGCGGCTGCTGTAGCTTAATGCTGTGGGCTTTTTTTGTTTTATTCCTGAGTTGGATTATGAAGGTCTACCCTGTATGCATTTTTCACATGGTTCAGGTACCATTACAATGTTCGGTCTCTTTTTGTCCAGGCTGACACTCACCCTCTCCTGTCCCATGGATCTGAAAAACTTCCCCATGGACAGCCAGATGTGTACCATGCAGCTTGAGAGCTGTGAGTTCATCTTTCAAAGCAGGATTGAAATTATTACCTAATAATTTTGTTTTAATCTTACACTGCGTTCCTTTTTTCTGTATCTCTCTGCTAGTTGGCTACACCATGAATGATCTTATTTTCGAGTGGCTGGATGTGGGAGCGGTGCAGGTGGCTGATGATCTCACGCTCCCTCAGTTTGTGCTGAAAGAGGAGCAAGGCCTCGGATATTGCACCAAACACTACAACACAGGTACATGGCATACAAACACATTCAGTCACATCCTGCATATAAACTGACAATCAACTTCTAATGAGACTGTCAGTGTGGACCTGTATCTCCTCCTGTGTTAGGTAAATTCACCTGCATCGAAGTCAACTTCTACCTGGAGCGTCAGATGGGCTACTACTTGATCCAGATGTACATACCCAGCCTGCTCACCGTCATCCTGTCCTGGGTCTCCTTCTGGATCAACATGGATGCCGCTCCTGCTAGGGTGGGACTGGGAATCACCACGGTGCTCACCATGACGACACAGAGCTCTGGCTCCAGGGCCTCATTGCCAAAGGTGTGACATGCCCAAATTGAGAAATTGCAGATTTTAAAATTTTATTGCAGACATTAAATGGTTACTGAATAGATGCATTAATTGTTTTTTGATTTCAATATGTTTTATTGCTACCTGTTGACTCGAATTTGAAACAGAGCAGTTTTCTCTGGATGGGTTTACTTCACATTTTGTAGGTGGGTAGACCCTCAGGTTACCAAAATATCTGTTCAAAAACATTGAAAAAGTGGATTTTTCATAATATGTCTCCTTTAAAGGTAACATATTATTCTTTTCAACCAGTTTGAATTAGTCTCAGAGCTCCCCAAAACATGTCTGTGAAGTTTTGTGTTTTGGGGAGCTCTGAGCCTGTATTTCATCATGCCCATAAAACCCTCTATTTCAGCCCTGCTCAGAACAGGCTGTTTTTGTGTCTGTAGCTTTAAATGTAAATGAGCTGTGTCTGACCACACCCCTCTCTGGAAGGGCTTGGGTGGTTTGAGCTTTCTCGCTAAATGCTGAATTATTGACAGTGAGAAGGCAGACTCAGAGGACAGAACAGACACCTAGCTGTGGGAGTGTCACCCACTTGGGGGAGGGGTTACTGCTCTTTGTGAGGTCATGAAGGGAAAATCTCCAAACGGATTGTTTGAGCACACATTTTCTGAAAAGTGGAGCAGACCAAAGACAGAGAGGATGGAATGTTTCTCTTTTCTGTAGACAGGCTAGGGACGCATATTAGTGTTATAAAAACATGGTAAAGTGTATTCAGCGTATATGTGACCTTTAAGACATTTTTCACCATTAAAGTCTGGCTTGGGGGCAGTGTGGGCAGTGTAACCGCTTTAAAAATGAGAGACGTATTACTTTTGGATCACTGCTGCGTAATAATTTTTCCCGGTTAGGTCTTTCATTGCTCTACACATTGAAATTGACAGGACAGTATAAAAGCTAGAAATTCAGATGGTAAAGTACTAACACGTCTCTGTGCTAGAATTAAGGCAGTAAAAACACTGAAAAAAATACACATCCATGTAAATATTTATACTTTTATTGAAATAAAAAGTACAGTTAAATTCAAAGAAATATACCTTTAGTCTCAAAGTGAAAGTGCTGAATTTGCATAATGACCCTTTCTAGAGCATTCAATTATTGAATAATACTTTGATTTAATGTACTTAATATACTTTCCACAACTAAACTAGAAAAGAAAGTGAGGTTATCGAGAGGTAGAGCCAATGGTTCAGTTGAACTTTAAATACGTGATGGAAAGTGAATACATTTATTTAATACCTGCACATTTTCAATGTTCTTTTCAAGTATTTTTTTGTGTTTTTTTACACTTCAACCCGTAGGCTACTTTTCCCTCCATTACATTTATTTAGATATAATAAAAGTACTCGGTTTATGGTTAGTGCATCAACAAGGTCCTATGAAAGTATCGGTCATGGTGTGAATTTTGTTGTAACGTTTTTTTTCATTTTTCTTAAGTTAAATTTGATCTAGTAGTGTCATTTTGGTCGAGAAAGTCTTCAACCACTATATCAAAGAAGATGCACAAAGTAATCTGAATTGTTGTCCTTGTCACAAAGTTGATCGCTCTAATCCATCTATCACGGTCTTTCAGCACTACTGTTAACTTTAACTGAATGATTTCACTGATTCCATCTTTGCTCTCTCAGGTGTCCTATGTGAAAGCCATCGACATCTGGATGGCCGTGTGTCTCCTGTTCGTGTTTGCTGCACTGCTGGAGTATGCAGCCGTTAATTTTGTTTCCCGCCAGCACAAGGAGTTCTTTCGACTGAGGAGGAAGCTGAAGGAGCAACAGCGGCAGAGAACTGTGAGTGCAACAACCCTCCCACCCTCAACCCCCTCGGGCGGCTGTCACCTGCTATTCTCTGCACGAGCTGCAGGACTCAGCTGCATGTTGCTCTCCAGCCGGGAAACACAGACAGTGTTGACCTGTAATTAATTTAAACCTTCACCTTATCCCACTGCAGGCTGAATGTTCTCAGCATATTTCTGCCTCACTTTGGGCCTCTTGAGGAGAAGAGGAGTAGAAGAGATAGAAAGAAAACCACCTTGAAATACATCTTAAATGAAGCAGTGTGACAACAGCTGCAGGATTCATTCATTCTTTGAAACATTTATAAATACACAACACAGAAAACATCTGCTTTAATCCTTTGTACTTAATTTGTTAGGATTATGCAATGCCATTTAAATTCCCTCTGACTTATTTCACATTAATGTCGGACTTGTATTCACTTTGTCAGGAACAGATGATGGCTGTTTATGTACAGGATTTGAAGCACACCCGGGTTGTGTGGTGGCTGCAAACTGTTTAATGAATGCAGTCTGTTTGATGATTACATTCAAGTGCTGCCTTTTCTCCCCGTCAGCAGGCGAGTGGTGACAGTAAGGCGAAAGGAAACAACATGTCAGGCAACATTGCTCCTCATGGGAACCAGCGGTGCAGCGTCTGTGCCAGGGTATGTGGTGACTAGTTCGATTAAACACCAGCCAATCATCTGCTCAGACATAAAAACAGACATCAGATAAGCTCTTGGAGCTAATGCTTATTCGTTGATGTGCCTTTTTCTTCCAGGAGGAAGAGCTGGCACAGCAGGGTTTACTCTTCCAGAGTTATGGACTTGCAAGTGCACCGGAAATGGATGCAACTCCAATTTTTGCAGATCTCCCTCCAGGTTTAGGTTTCTATGACATACGCAGGCGCTTTGTCGATCGGGCAAAAAGGATTGATACCATCTCTAGAGCTGTTTTTCCTATGAGCTTCCTCATGTTCAATGTCCTCTACTGGCTCACCTACAAAGTTCTACGACATGAGGACCTTCATGCCGCACTGTGACAACACGAAGGCGGAGCATAAAGACACTGGAAATCTTTAGTTGTACTCTCTTTACTGAAACAGGCTGAGGGTCCTCAGTCGAGACATAACAGATGATTTGTGGCTGCATGTCCAGTGGTAAATGGAAATCCCTTATCATGGAAATGTCCATCAGTTTCATTCAATTTTTCATACTTCCAAAGACATGCACTTCTTTTCTGCACTGATGACATGATGACACTGATGACATCACACCTCTGTCTACAGTATGTGTGTACAGTAGGCATCTTAAATATCTCAAGTCACATGTTTTCTGTAAACATTTCTGTTTGTGCAGTTACAGTAGCTTCACATACATTTGGACTGCAGCACATTCTTCCCAGGCCTGAGTTTTTGGTTGTGCATAATCTTAATGTGTGCCCTGTTCAACAGTGCCATGAGCATCAGGCTTTATAACACTAGAAGAAGAAGAAGATACAGTTTAAACTGTAAAATCTCTGCTTTGTTTTATATCTCAGCTACAGTGTGCTTCATTGATCTGGGAGATACATGACATTACAAATAAGGTTTCTTTATAGGCTTAAAATTAAGGATTTAATTATTTTCTTAGTGACATGAATATTGAACATATTACTATGCATCAGTTAAATAATATTTGGATTCCTCTGCTAGCAGCCCTTTCAGTCAAAATTAAGTAAATAGATCAAGTAATTCTGCCCAAAGAATTGGAGTAGAAACTGTCCAGAGAGTTTAAAAAGTCACTTTGTATTGATATCAAGGCATGAAACGCACTCAACTGAAGATAGTATCTCTTGTTTTTTGGTATTTCTTGCATCCATTGTTTCAATGCTGTTTCAGTTCTGCCAAGAGATTTCTATTCACATTCTACATCCCTTTCCACAAGAATAACGTGTTTATGTCAAATAAAGTATTATTTGGGTATAACTTGATAAAAAGCCCTATAGTGGTGTAATAAACCAATCAGTTCCCATTCACATTCAAATTAATCAAATTTACTAAATAGCATATATCATCAAAAATGTTTCATGCAGTTTGCCTGACTCCTGAATGGCTGTTGTATGACCCCAGGTTACACATGAAGACTTAATAGTTTGTTTAATTCTTTTTTTGGTTGGAAGGAAATGTATCCATGAAATATTTTGTTGGTGAAAATAAAGTAATGTTAATTTGATTGACTGAAAGTTGGTGCATCATTTCTTATACAGCAGTTTAAAAATGTTCATTTTAACATAGTGCGGTAATATGATAAATGTTTCATTTGTATGTGTTACATTATGACATTTTAAGACCATGTTCAATCAGCTTATTTGAAACAATCATTTATAAGATGCACTTAAACTTTCAAACTATGACTTTCTCCAAATGCAGAAGCATCTCACCAGCACTGAGCTAGTTTTTTACTCAATTTGTCTTGACTCAGTCAACATTATTCTAAAGCCCTGCTCTGTTTTCATGTGGGAAATGAGAAAAATGCCACTGCAATAACTGTCTGTTGGAATGTGCACATAATGTGCTTACTTTGTTCCAGGTAGGTTTTTTTTAATACTTCTGGAGTATCTTTTCTGTTTATACATGCCATGTGACTCTGTGTATCTATAGAAACCTAGTCTAATTTTAAAAATAAACCTTCTCATAAAATTAAGATGTGATATTAATTTTTTATTTGAAAAAAAGATAGCTGTCACACACACACACACATATATATGTATATATACATTAGGAGGAGCAGAGCTGCATACAGCAGCACGAAGAGACGGTGTAAGACACAGATTGGCAAGTTTCCTCTTTTTAAAGTTACTGAAGGGGCGATAACATTGTTAAACACAATATCAATTTTTTCTTGAAAAAATATTCCTTCTGTTACATTAAATATGTCTATTTATTGTTTTAGTTTGAGCTTAAACAGACAGAGACTCAATGACTATTATGGTAATACAAGAGATTAATATTTCTGAAAAATAAATGACTTCAGTTTGGCAGAGCCTCTTGTAATGTACTGTGTGCATATTCTGAGAATATGTATCTCTATACATAACCACAAGAGGGCGCTGTGTGCTACTGTATGTCACATGTGAGTATTGCACCATATCTCACCACATGCCTTCATTTTCAAAGTGCAGTATGAGGGACTCTACTTTGGACTCAGTATAAGGTGAGGATGTCCTCATGTATGGTATTGACTTTTACATTTATAATTACTTAATAAATCACAATAGGTATTTAAATTAATGTGACGAAGAGAGGCAAACAAAGCACTCATCTTTTACAAATTACTTTAACAATATTTAAATGTGAAACCTCTAATAGGACAATTAATGCGATGTTTCTACATTTTAAGTGAATTCTTTCAGACTCTAAAAGTCATCCTAAACAGCAACAGCAATCATTCATTGTGAGCTAGCAGTTCTAATCCCTCATAATATTTCAGTAGAGTTGTTTGACTTGTCAAAAGTAGGCATTGAGATGGATCCACAAATTAATCAAGGAGGGGATTTTACTCACATAATATTGTCAAAATATTAGTGGAAAAAATGTAACTGTATCAAGGACAATCATCTCAATTGCAGGGCAACATTTTATTTAAAGGTAACTTAATCGTGTTTTGATCATAGACAAATAGGTCTATTAAGGTGTTAATCAGCTGACTGTTTCAAACAAACTCCAAGGAAAGGGCTTAAATAACGTGTAGGCCTGCATGAATAAATCTTATGTTCATTATTTTGAACCTTTCTGACTGCATGTTTTCTTGGATGTGGGCAAAATTAAACTGGTGCAAATTGAATAAGAATCCTTTTTTTATAATGGAGGATGCATGGTGGTAGTTGTGTATTTGAGATATCAAAGAAAGCTATGGTATAAACATTATAAGTAGAAGGTGTTATCCCCGGTGGAAGACGTATAAATGTGCACATACATTAAGATTAAAGTAGACTTTTAATATTAAACAAGTAGTAGGCTAAAGTAGGCCTACATTAAACTCTCTATCGGAAATAAGGGGTATGATACACTCACAGGAACTTTGTGTTTTTTCCTTCCACTTGTGTTAAAATACTCAATACTAAAAAATAAGGGGAAACTTTTGCGACAGGGGGAATTAATAAGCAACAAGTTTCCATTTGGGGAGTGGGGTATGTCTCCCATGGATAGACCCTCCACTAAAGTGTCCACTGGCTGGAGACGTGGCAGCGCCTCTGGCCATATGATTTTAATTCATACACGAACCCCACCCCGTTATTGCCCCACCACGAGAAGCCTTTTTAATGTCACTTCTCCGTTATTTGATTTCCAGTGACACTCCAAACATCTTCCTAAAATCTTGCAAAGTCCTGCGAAATATTTTCTGCATAACTCAGCTCAAATAGTAGACATATGGACTTCAGTGACAGTGGCCACCCAAAACAGTGCCATTTTTAGACGTTTACTGCTGACGTTTACAGAGGCTTCAAATAGCTTCCGTTTTACACTGGTAGTGATTGGACTGTGCTGTACTTACCCAGTGAGCTAGCATAGTGGGTGAACAAGTCCGACACTCTACACTTCAATGGAGGAACAGCCCAAAGATCGGGCACAAGACAGACAATATCAGCACCACGGAGAGGACAGAAGCTCTATTCAACATACTACGTGTCTAAAAAATGATCAGAGCCACTTCCAGCGCCAGCATCAGGAAACGCAGACGAAGAAAACAGGTTGGGCCATCCGGAAAAGTGAGCTAACGCTTGCTAGCCTTAGTCAGCTAATGTCAACGAGCCAACTAGCATCTGCTAACTAATGATAACTCTACCGTGATTGTCGATTTAGCCTGATAGCAAGCTATATTTATTCGAACTAAATTCTGTAGCTTGGTATAATTAAAGAATGATTGCACCTGGTGAGTACTAAACTAGTCAGACCAACAGTTAGCTGTTGTTGGACCAGAAACCCAATAGTTAAGTGAGCTAGCTGGTAGGCTAGCTGACGTTGCGTGACAGTTGTCGCTGGTGGTGGTTTGACATATCGGGGATTGACCTTGTGCGCCAGTTTCTCCACCCATTCGTCTTTTGCAATTGTAGCTGAATGATTTCATAGAAACCAGCTCCTTTTCTATGTTATTACATATTCCTTTTTGTATGCATGGCGTCTCGCCTTCGACAGTAGACAACGCTTTATTCATTTCGGCATGCCTGTGTCCAGTTTAGGAAAACGAGCCGGCTCCACTGGAATGTTCTGAGCTCCCATTTCCTGTCGGCCATGTTGTAATATCACTGCGAGCTAATGCTACAATTATCGGGCGTTAAGATGATTTTTTGTACAGCCACGATCATTTGCCAAGCTGGCATGTCGATTTCGACTTTTGCCTGAGCAAGTCAATTGGGTTGGTTGACTATCTCATAGTTCAGTCAACTATTAGTTTGAGTCGGGGCGTGTTAGTGTCAAGCGTATCGCTAGCAGGTTGACATTAGCTAACGCTAGCTACCTCTGACAGGCCTGTTGCATGTTGTGTAGTCAACGTGAAGTCACGCAGCAACTCGATTATAACCACTTGGTCAAAAAATATAATGCGAGTCATCGACCTTTCGTTTGCTGGTAGATAGCTCATAACGTTTGCTAGCGAACAATTGAGAATGTCTCTATGACAAGAGCGAGGCAGTGTGTACAAGCCTCTGTGTGCTATGCCCACAGACATTAGGGGCAGCCCCATTTGGTGAGAAGCCCCACGTTGACACAGCAGCCCCCATGCTTGTGTGCAGTGCAAAGAACCATTTGTTGTTCACGGGAAGTCTTCGCGTATTTCATTAATGTTGCTGTGAGAGCACCCTGTTTTACATATTACAACAACCTTTCTGATGTTGTATCATACATCATCAAGTATAATACATTTATAACCTTTATAATACTGTGAGCAGCCAGTTGATCATGCACTCTTACACTTTTTATATTTTCTGTTTCAACTAATTTTGTTTCCTCTTTCAGGCAATAAGAAAGTAAACATCAGTGAGGAGGAGGGGGACAAGAATCCACATCTGTCTGATACTGTTGGTATGTCGTATCCCCCCAACAGCAATGGTAACAGACACACAAGTAATACAAATGCGAAACAGAGGTCATCACAAAAGCTGTACACGACTGTTCCAAAAGTGAGCAGCAAAGGACTGGACCACAAAAAGAATATGGACCTAAAAAATGACAAGGACAAGGACAAGGCTCTGGAATTTAATCATCATGAGGGCCAACCCTTGGATAAGAAAGGCTCTGTGTTGCTTCAGAATGGCGTTGTAAACTGTGGCTTAATAACAAATGGTTATTCTAGCAAGGACAATGATGGCAGCGGCTCTGAAGGTGGATACACTACTCCGAAGAAACGCAAGGCCAGATGCAACAACACCAAGAACTCTGATAATGTAATAAGAGAAAAGGAGAAAGAAATGCAGCCGGGCAACACTACGCAGGATCATGGGGCTTTTAATCTTGAGACAGTCGAGAAGGGAGTAACTTCCAGACTTGATGGTTTCAAAGCCGCCAATAAAGTAGAAGCTCAGTCCTCAGCTCGGCGGACTGCTGCCTCGGAGGCTTCAATGAGTGAATCTCAGAGGAAAAACTCTGATGGCAAAACTGTTGGCACCTTTGGTAAAAAGACTGAGGACAGGCACAAAGCCAAACTTTCCTCACCTTCAAAAGAGGACTCATGGACTTTGTTCAAGCCCCCTCCAGTATTTCCTGTGGACAATAGCAGTGCTAAAATTGTTCCCAAGATCAGTTATGCAAGTAAAGTAAAAGAAAACCTCAACAAAGTAGCTCAAGGTGGAGGAGAGGCACTGCCTCCTCCTGTTAGACTGTCACAGGTCCCTATGTCTGCTATGAAAACTATCACCTCAGCTAGCTTTACTAATGGCCCTGTTTCTGGAAATGGAAACGGCTGCCCATCAGTGGGTACCTTCTTCGCTCCTGCTGCTAGTAGTATTCCACCAGCCCCATCTATCCCAAGTGGCGAGAATGTAGCATCTCCTTTGGAAAGTAACTGTAGCTCTGCAATTAGTCCTGTAGATGGAGAAGCATTCGAGCTTAGAAAGTGTGCTCTTTTAATTTACCCTTTAAATATGCAACCTGTGCTCCCTAGTGCTCGTCACCTTGACCCGCCGGCTGCTCAGACAAATCAGAAAGCTTTGGGAGATATCTTCCAGAATCAGTGGGGGCTTTCCTTCATCAATGAGCCCAACTTGGGGGCAGAGGGCGGATGTGGCCAGGTGCCCACAGAGGACAAATCTACTGTGGTCACACTTCAAAGCGAGTGTCAGGCTGGTACAGCCAAAGCTGCCCAGCCTTGCTTTGATGTTAGCCCATCATTCTTGGAGCCTGGCACTTTGGCTCAGGACCCAGAGAAAAGGACTTGTGCCCCTTGCAATGTGTCTAATGTTTGTTCTCCTGCTTGTGTGATGAGTGAGGAGGAAAACAAGCTGCCGCCATGTGGCCAGGAAAAGGCTAAAGTTGAGGGTAAGGGTGCAGGTTCTTCTGGGTTGGCCCCCAGTAAAGACAATGGTGCTAAGCCTGCACAGGGCCAGCTAACCACTCTGTTGTTTGGCTCATCTAAAGAGCCAGCCCACCCTAAAGACATTGGCAGAAGGTGTAGCTTGGGATCCTTTGATGTTAAAGCTGCTGTCACTTATCACACTAAAGGTAATTTTACCTATCTTTTCTATTTTCTTTTTCTATTCTTTGTCTAGCAATCTAAGTTGCAATTCTTAAGATGTACTGCCCTGGGTGCTTTGATAACACCAGTGGGGTTTAAAATACTGCTAAATTACAGCCTGTGACTCATAACTAACTGCTGCTGCTGCTTCCTTTATTCTTCAATTATTGCCTTGCAAAAATCCACAATTAAGAAATGTGAATGATGAACAGTTAAGGTATGTACAAGCCTCTGTTGGAGGGACTTGTATGATTGATTTCGCAAAATGTCTTGGCATTTAATATCTCCAAGTGTAAGAACATAGGTAAATGTTTTGATTATCGATTTACTGCAGCTCTAGTTTTCCTGTGGGGTGTGAAGTAAACAGTGAGGCCAGGGATGATGATGAGATAAGATTGCAAAGTAATGATTATCTGCAGCATCATTTTCCTGTAAAGTATTCCTTGCAAGCATGGTGTGCTAAAAAAATCCCCAATGAAAAGTAACATATACAGTATTAACTACAGAATGTAAAAGTTACTGTGTGCAGTGTATCAAAGTTGAGTTTTACTTTATGAAAATCTTTCGGCTCATAACTTTAAGCAACATTAAGTCTCAAGAGATTCGTATTTGCCAAATGTATGTTTAGGTATGGCTTAATAATTCAGCATGTGCGGACCAATCAATGTAGATGTGAAACTAATGTTGTTTTTCTTCCTTACAGAAATGGAATCCATTTTTAACTTGCAAAAACAAGGTAAACTAAACTTTTTGGTCTGAGATTTTCCTGAAATCTTTTAGAAATGTTTTGTGAGGTAAGAGTTATAATGCTTGAAGTAACTGAAGGCATAAATGTGCTGAAGCAAGAGCAATGTGCTGAATGAATGAATGAATACATCTAAAGATGGACATCTGATCTATGTCTGGTGAGAGGATTATGTGCATCCCTTGACTGAATATAAGTCATAAATGACGAGCTTCAAAGATCCCAGATCACGTGTAACCATCTTGCTATAAGTCACCTAAGAGCCTGTTTGAATAAAGCTCAGCTCCAGTTGTGGTATATGGCACCGACCTTAACGGTTGCATATATATACTCTAAACATGCCTCTGGAGGACTGATTGCTGTATATCATGGACTAATATCACATAACAGCGAGCACTTGTTGAACAAGAGGCCACATTTGTTTGATCACTAAACAGTGGAAACATAAGCATCCTGAGGTGATCACCAACAGACAGTGTGAGACATACTGCTGGTGTACGATCCTCTGGTACTGCAGCCGTGCCAGCTGGCAAGTGAAAAACAGCAATCATATCAGAAAGGCTGTGGATATCAACACAAACACGAGTTCAGGAATGTTTGAGGCTATGTTGGCTAAATATTCAACCTCTAGCTATAATGAAACCCGGCCATAAGTGCAGATTTCTATGTATTGCAAGTGTTAGGGTATTCTGAATTGTGAAGTAAACATCATGTGAAGGAACATCCCATGAATCTGTTGCATGTGTAACATATTCTGGAGGATCTAACCTTGCACCCTTTCTCTCCCTTGTGCTGTAGATCCAAAAAGAGTAGTGGTTTATGATGAGACCAAGGATGGACCTGATCAGTGAGGCAGATGGTCTACAGTACTTACCGTCTTCTCCTCTGGGTGCTGCGGTTATCTACCTTGGAAATCATAAACCCTGTGGGACAGATAAAGTGACAACTGTGAAAACATTGATAGTATAGCATGGCAGATTTTCCTTGGAATCGTTGGTGGAATAACGGACCTCCTCTGGGGCATCAGACAAATGTGCACACACACTCTGGAGGGATGGTAAAGGGATTGATTGGTGCCTCCAACATGTTAAACTTACAAACTTTGGAGCTGTGATTGTCCCTGGTCATTGCTCTCTAGAATGATGTTTCAAGTTCAACAAAGGAAGGTGTCATGGATTGCGCCTCCCTAAGCCTTTATCCTGTTGAACTGCAGAGGCCGTCAGTCTGACTTTGGGATGCCTCAGTCATTTTTTTTTTTCATCACGCATTCAAATGAGTTCATTGTAGATACATTAGTCGTTATACCTACACGTGTGTGCAAGCTTGAATTCATCGTGGAGGAAAGGAGAGCACACTTTGCAAAGAATGCCTTGAAGTTGTGGACTAAAGATCTTTGGAGGCCTGTTAAACTGTAAGTTAAGTGGAAGCTCGTAGGTGAGGCCCCATCCAGGGAGGGAGAACCTTGTCTTAAATCCTTTAGGGGAAGTCAGAGCCCTCAAATTCAACCCTTTTCTTTTATACCGTTTTGTCAGACTTAACATGATGAGTGTTACTCTGCACTGCAGTGTGACCCCAGAGCACAGGTACAGAAGTGCCCCATCTGAAGGAAAGCTATGCCCCTTCATTTCATCGTTTATTACAGGTGCGCTAAAGATTTTAAAATCAGGTCTCTGCTGAAGGCAAAACCTTTTAATGTCAAAGCTTTTCATACATTTCATGCACATTGAGGAGAGGTCAGCGGAAGCTATTCCTAAATTCAGATTCATACACCTTTCTAATATATGAATCATGACTTTAGGTACTATGTGACATTTTTTTAGCAAGATAACCAACAAGGTCTTTCTGCATTTTGTTCAATTTGTTTAGCAGCAAGACTCAGGACGTTCATACAGATTATTTTGCCTGCATTTCTGTCTGTAAAAACACTTCCTCTGATCAAAGGAACATGTCGCATTTTACAGCTTAGATTTTGATTTCTGTCTCAGCGTTGGGTCTTTACTTCTCTGTCTTGTGGCATTGTATTTCCTGCATGTTTACTCGTGGGAATGAACGAGACAGAGGTCGCGCTTCATTGCCATGCAAAGATAACAGCAACACAACAAAAATTGCAATACTAATCTAGGTTCCCCCCCCCCCCCGACTAGCCACTTTGTCGAAACTGTTGAAATGTGAAGATGAGTTGTACGTTTATGTTTTTACTGTGGATAACATTTAACATTTTGCAAAGCAGTGTGCAATAACACCGTGTGATCCATACGCTGTGTGAAAAATGGGTTATATGGAGCTACAAAATCATCACCCGAGATGCTGGTGTGACCTGCAGTTCGTATGTTTGTTCAAAATAAGTTTTTAAGGTGCATTATCAGTTAGTTGCACACATTTTTTTAAGTGCAAAAGAGCTCATGCTGAGAGATCTAATTAAGTCTAGATAGCCCAAAATTAGCTTAAACTGCTAACTGGCCATTTGTGACATCCCTTTTCATCACCACCTCCAAATCAGAATCAAGTGTGTTCAACCTAATGAAGGAGCTGTCCAGGTTTCTTTTCTCTAGATGATATGATTTGGTTAATGTGTGGATTAATAGCACTTTATGTAAACTAATTGCTTTTATCTTTTAATTGCTAGAGAGAGATCTATATGTACTGACAAGAAATACTCCTTGAAAGAATGGCTCTGGGCTGTTACTTTTCAGAAAATAAATAAATACAGAATTATTAAATGTAACTCAGGTAGTGTTGATAAAGCCATGACTATGTTCAATATTGTTTTGCCAAATGTCCCCTGTCCTGTAATGTTTAATTGGAGTTGTTGAATTGGAGTCCTATTATATAGAGTCTCATGTGATACTATGACAACAAAACACCAAAACGACTTACTTGTGAGGGAACCGTCATGGCATGCAAGGTGCTGTCATTGATCATGTTGAGCTCTTAAAATCTAAGTTTCCCTTTTTTCTCCCCCGTTCTTAAAAAAACAAAAAGCACATTGCTCCATGTTTTAGTCAACTAGACTGATATATTCTTAGCGTCTTTGATGGCTGATTTCTCTTCTTCATGTGTTCATAGTGAGTCACCTCTCGCTTTATTATTGCTGTTCCTGTCGGGTTGAGCTGTTGTTCAAGTACACTTCTCTCCACTGTGTCCTGATTAGACGGCACCGCAGAAAGTCGTAACTGCAGCCCGACATTTAACTTCCATGACTAATCTCAGTCAGCCCTCTGTTATTTAAAGATGCTTAGTTTTGGCTTCCGTTGTACAGCGTGTGATGGATGAGTGTGTTATCAGATGCTGCCCTCTGATAAAGAACAAATGTGTCCGACGGGGAAGCAAGTGTGTTCAAGGAGATATCACCTGTTAGCTTTTGGACTTTTTTTTGTTGTTATTGTTCTTGTGAAAATTAATATTTAATCTGTCATAACAAAAATGTAACAAAAACAGTCTTTTTTTTGTTGTTGCCCTTAATCGATACACAAAGTGACATAATCTCATCAAATAATGCCAAATTGATCAGTCAGCAGTGATGCATCTTGAGGCTCTAAATGTTAAACAGGGTGATTCAATGGAGCTGTATGTATTGTTACTGTAGTCTTACGACCTTTTGAAGATATTTGAACTTGTCATGTTTTAAAGAGGATGGTCCTGCACAGGGAAAGCATCAGAGAATCTCCTTTCCTCCCACCCCAAGGGAGGAAGGGAGTGCTTTTATCAAGCACTTATTACAGCAAAAAGGCTATGTGGAATATGCATCTTTAAAGATAGAACTTTTATTAGCATTGTAGCCTGCATACCAAAAACAGGTTCTTGAAGCTGCCTAGATGGTTAATCAGTAATCGGAGAGGGGGGGGGGGCAATTGAGTGACTGACTGTTGGTGTGTTGAGATAGAAACACCTGATCATGTGGAGTTTTTTACATTTCCACCTCCTCAGGATGTGCAATCACCTCAATGATACTAAAGCAGGCTTCCAGGTTTGCGAGTTTTGCCTCGTCATTTAGTGGGTATGTGTGTGTAGTGAGTTTTTCCTATTATATGCAAGTTCCTCATATATTTCAACCACACCCCTCCCCTCGCCGCCCTCCTGTTGTTTCATGTTTGGTGCCTATGTGGAGAAAAAAAAAAAAAAAGTACTTTTACAGCAATTTTGATTGTTTAAAATCTGCTTCTAGCATATATCTGTGCCATTTTTTTCTTTGTTTTTGTAACATTTGCAAGGCTGTTCAAGTTCTAATCCTAATTTCTTCTTTGAAGCGACATGGACGCAGCTGGAAGCAATGAGCAATTTGTATGAGTCGTGTAGGGTTTGAAATATTTCATGGCTTGTGCTCAGATGTGTGTGACCTAAAGCCAAAATCAGTTTGAATGGGACAGACGACATCCGCTTGCTGGTGTGTGAACTCATGGCTGTTCAGTGTTGAGTTAATGTCTGAAGTAGCACATAATTGATTTGATTTAACAAATTGATGTTTTAACACGTTTTAAAGACGTTTTCTTTCTTCTGTTTGTTTTTTTAAGTTTGAGTATTACCTAATTTATCCGTAGATGCACACGTAGGATGAGACTAAAAGGAATAAATGATACCTAAAATCACAATGTCTCATTTTTGTTGAGTTTGAGATGACTTGAGTTACTGATCAAAGCTGATGTAGACCCCAATAACACCCACGTTAATACATTTTCAGTTACTCTTCCAGCAGATTTGATACAAATTACTTTGAATTAATTTCTTCAGGTAGTTGTGATAGAGTGACGAGCATCCCAGAGTTTCTCTTTTTTATTTGTAGTGATCATGTTGTGAGGGGAGTTAAGCGTTAACATGCTGTTCAACAACTCTGGATCTGCTTTTTTTCGCCAAAGGTACGCTACTCAGATATTCAGCTACTAACTGGCAAACGCACAGAAAGACATGGGGTGGGGGGGGGGGGGTGTTGATGATGTCATAACCAGCTCTGTGACATCGTGCTGGGCTTGGAGCGGTTTTGAAGTGAAGAAGAGTCGCTACTGTAGCAGCTTGAATGTCACTTTGAGGGTGTTATTTAACAGTGTGATGGAGGAGAGATCTTACAAACAAAATACCGAAAGTGCTGCCTCTTCATCCACTAATCAGTCGTCTGTAATGGGAAATGCTGGACATCGTGTTTGTGCTCAACTTAAAAACTGTCTCACTTAAATTGCCTCTAGTGGAAAATGTTTTAATTTGGGGGGGCTTTTTGTTTTTTCTTTAATGTTACCTGAGAGATACAGAGGTCAAGACCCCTTACACGGGAAGTAAAGTAACCAAGGGCAACATGTGTCTTCACAGGACTGAGTCATGAAAAGAGGTGATCTGTTGTGCCGAGTCATCTTTCTGTTTTTTTTCTCTGTCAACTAAAACTGCTGTCGTGCTTGTTTATTTTAGTTTTTTTGTCTGCTCCTCTTCTCACTTCTGCATCTTTAACCCCCCCTAAAAAAAAAAATGAGGCAATAGCGTTTCTTTCTCAAATGTCTTACAGGTTGACATTTACGTTTTGAAGTGAGGAGTCTGTTTTATTTAATTATTGTTTGAATTTAACAAAAGTGTCACATTAAAATGTTCTTCTTTTTTTTTAAAGCATGATAATAATCCTCAATTTCCAAACAATGTAATAGAGTCAATTAAAAAAAAAAAAACTCCAGTGTTCACAATTTTAGTTTCCATTAAAATGTCAAATTTCATGAAGAAATCTTTATGTGTGGTGTTTGTGCTTTTTTCTGTCATATCGGATTCTGTTCAGTCATAGCAAACTGTCAGTAGCCTATATCTGATTATTTCCAATGATTCGTTTTACATGTGCACGACCACAAAAGAATTTAAAACAGCAAGGCTTAAAAGTCAGGTCTTAAGTGCGTTATTACAATGACATTTTGAGTTGACCTTAGTTTTATTTTTCCTACTGATGTCATATATAACTACTTCATACTTAAACTGAATATTTCAAGATAAGGTGAACTTCGCTATTCTTCTTTCTACGGAAGAGCATTAGGGCCACTGAAAAAAAATGTTTTGGTTCTGACTTTTTTTTTAGAATTTTAACTTTAATCTCAGAATTCTAAAAAAAAAAAAAAAAAAACAGAACCAAATTTTTTTTTTCAGTGGCCCTAATGCTCTTCAGTATTTTTCCCTATAAAGCATGGCCATGTTTTTAATGGTGTTGCTCTCTTCTAAAGCTTTGGGGGGGAATGCACCAGAGTTGAGAATATTTCAGCCTGTTTTTGTCTCATCAGTCTGTTACAGATTCATCCCATTCTTAGGCATGCACATTTGAGTTACTTTTAAAAATATGTATCATTTAGCAACTTTTTAGGGTGACCTATCAGGCTACAATCAGATTTTTAGGAATCAAGATATTATACAGAGTAAGATCAACTCAATTAACAAGGAATAAAGAGGCATTCAAAGCTGCACCGGAACTGATTTCAACAGGGAAATGCTGCTTTCAGTACTAAAGTCAAGGTAACACAATCTGTTCTACACGATGACACTGACAATTGACTTTACTCAATTTTTAATATATGGCTATTTACACGTGTGTCTCACCTTTGGGAATGATGAGGGTGCTTCATGTTTGGCATTTTACCCATACAGTATAAGCTGTAAATGAAATGTATTGTGGTAGTCTAATAAAAACAAAGCACACATAAGCTCCTAGGGGCCCCTGGTCTGATTTCAAATATGACTTTTATAAAAATAAAAATGAAGGCTTAACTGGTTCTGAAGATGGTCTGGTATGAAAAAAAGTATAAAAATACTCTAAAATGTGGACATTCAAAACACAGACATCTGATATTTTCTCGACAGCACAGTTAGAAAACTTTCCTCCACAGTGATCGATCAGTCCTCTGACACTTTGTTCCTGGTAGCGAAGTGTCTGTGTGATTCCTCATCACTGATCACAGGAGCTGATTGTTGTCCACAGACGCCCCCTTGTGGATGGAGTGTTAACTAACATTTACTTAATCAGTACAGACAGAGATGGGGGTTTCATCATCTTGTGATTCAATGACCAGAAAAGTTAAAATCCTTAATTTTGTTTGACTTTTTCGTAAGGTCAGAGGTCAATTTATTTATAAATCACCTCAAAAATAAAGTGATTAAAAACAGTCAAATACATTTCAAGATGTGTATCGTCTCTCCGGTATTACAAGTTCAATCATGAAATTCTTGAGGTAGGAGGCTCCTTTGACGATGGGTAGGTAGGAATTATAAAGACATTAAACAAAATAGAATATAAAAACAGAACAAAATCATAATAAGTACGTATAAGTAAGTATGTGCATCTTAAATTCCTGAATGGTGAGTATTGTACGTGGGGAATATTGCACTTCAAGGTTCTTTTTTGATGATTTAAAAAAATGAAGGCTTTGTGACAAATGTCTTTACATTAATGTATAAATAGATCGTAAGAAACGTGTTTCAATCAAAACATGCATAACATCTCTGCACTCTACACAAATCCATTTAATTGTGATTTTACAGATTTATAATATATATTGCACCGGATCATATTTTGATTAGTGTATTCCCTTTCCTTTATTAGTCGACTGCCTTGTGTTTACATTTCCTCAGTTAACTGAATTTATATCCCCTGCTTCATTCACTTTAACATTTACTTTTATAGATGACTGAATCTGTGTATCTGTGTTGGGGAGATGAAAAACTGCTCAGTGTCATTTAACAGGATGAATTAACCCATTTAGACCTGATGAGACGCAGGCGTGCTTCTACCTTTAAGACATTGAACATGAGTGCAAAGGACATTTTAATTTACAGTTAAAGCCAATAGTTTTAAGCTTTGAAATGTTTTATTTTTATTTCTCTATCTGATACAGAGGCTGAGACAAAGATTTTAGGAAACATTAAAATTCTGTGCAGGTTTTGGGAGGTTGATTTCAAACGTTACTTAATATTTTAGGCGTCCTTGGGTCTAAATGGGTTAATATCATTTTATCCAAACATCAAATGTGTTTACACCTTGTGTCTTTTTTTAAATCCTGTGCAAATCTTTGACTTGTGTGATTGCTCGGATGATTCTTGGAGCGGTTCACACTCTGCAGGTGGCGTATTCTCACCACAAATACACACACATTTTCCCACTCCGTCCATGGAATTGAACCGGTGGTTACCACCACCTCTTCAATTTTCCCTTGATTGCTCTGTACTTCACTAAGGCCACATGCGGGGTGTGATGGTCAGGTGCTTGGGTGCTCGGACAGATTGTCCAACATGCTGGAAGGTCACTAAAAGGTTTTTAATCTTTGTTTCCACACGTTTGTGAACTTCTTCTCACTTCTCGACTGCTGTGAAAAGGACGAGCACGGCCTGGGTGACCGCTTTGGCAAAGTAAAAGGGAAACTGTCCATACACATACACAGATACAGAGCTCCTGGATTAAAATCGTTCTCATTTGTCATTGAAAATGTAATCCACCTGCATTCTGACCAGTACTCATGAAAGTATCTCGTCACATTTCTGCTGAGAGGATTTCATTTGCTAATTCAGCCATTTAAACAACATAAGAACAGTACATGTGCTGGAAATCCAACATGTTCTACTGGATGACATATAAACTGTATGAAACTTCCTTATTCTACTATTTAACCATTTAAGTTTTGACAGAAATCCTTCAATTCAAGCTTCAAGGTTAAGAATGATCATGTGGTTAAAGTATCAATATTGAAATGATTAGCAGAATAATTTACCCTTTTTTTACATTATAAGATTTTTAATTCTGATCCATCAGTAAGTAAACAGCATTGTAAATGTAGCTGGTCATGTTTGATTGACGGACATAATTGGTATTTTAGTCCAGTGGTTTCCCAAACTAATGGTCTGCCCCCCCTTTCTGAGGGTCACAAGAGATGAACAAGATAAACTAAGATAATTCTGAGGGGTTCTAAGATGATAAACGGAGAAGAAAATAAGAAAATATCTTATATGATTTTACACAAAGCTTTACATTGTCTGAGATGGTGCTCAGTCATTCAGGTCAAGGTATTTTCAAGTTCTGATCTGATGAGAGGCAGCTGCCTTTTGGATCAAACTTTGAAAAATGCTTAACTTTGCATTTATTTTCATACTGCAGGAACTTGCCCAGTGAAATAGAAATCACAAATGCTTAAACTGCTCAATAATCTGTGGACTCATTCTGCAGTGTATTTTGGTCAGGTTTGTAAATCACAGCTGAAGACACATGCTATGACATTTGTTGGTTGTACAGGTCAAAAACACTGTTATAGAGTTTTTTTATTGAAAGTCTTCTCACAATTTCACGAGTCCTTAGCTGATGCCCATCCTTTACAGGTAGAGAAACCAGTGTGTCTTCTGTGTGCATCTCCTGCTTTCTGAGAGGAAATCAGCTGTGAGCAGACAGCCCCTGACATTTAGTGATCTGTGATGATCTCCATAAACCTCAAATCATCAAATGTCACAGTCAAGTGCTGCCAGAGTTTGTGAGCGATCTGAAATGCATCATGGGTCAGAGAAAAAATACTGCAGGCCTGAACCCAATGTTCCCCCTGAGCCTTAAAACACTGAACCCTCAAAGCCTTTAATACACATTGGTTTGACTTCTTCAAGCAAAATGATGTGCATGGCTTATATTTCTGTCAATATGTAGCCTCAACATTTTTATGTCACAGCAAGACATAGTCTGTCTGTGGTGTTATTTTGGTGTGTTTTCAGACTGGAGAAGAATAACATACTGTACTCACTGCTTAGTTGAATGTCAGCCGTTTCAGATCACGGTCATTCCGTTTAAATGTACATGCAATGTGAAGCTACCAGCAGACTAAAGAGCGCTACCATTAGCCTGCTAACACAACAATGCAGCTCCAAACAAGGACAATTTTGTCCTTTTGGATCTAGCTGGTGCTCAAGGGCGACATCTACTGGATTAAAGTCGCATATTCTTCCTCTAACTAACATCCCTCCAAAATATGGTGTTAAACTAGCGTTCAGTACAAAATCCAGCTGAGGCTGATTGATTGAATGATTAGCTCTGAAGGTATATGTGTCATCAATGAAAATATCAGACACATTTTGTCAATGCATCCAACGATTGTGTCTCTGAAAGACTGTCAATACAATCAATAAGCTCATAAATAGTTTAGATAGGCCTACACTTCCCTGACAATTTGTTTTAATCATAAATAGTATATAATATATAAGTTTAATTTTTTATTTTTTTTAACAGGCGATAACTTTTTAAAAAGTAAGTTATGGCTAAAGAAAGAATTGACGGTGAGTGTGTTAGCATAGGCCTACAAAGAGACACATTGTTTTAGAAAAATGACACTAGCATTCAAATACACCTCCAACTTTTTACAATCCCGCTTTCAGACTATGAACAACACAACAGGATATATTATGTCTGTCATATAGAGGAGCTGATTTAGACACTTACTGTAAGCTGCAGCTCGTGTTAAGGCGGCTTGATTCATGTGCTCTTATTATGGCTCATTGAAATCTTCTGATTATGCACTGGACTGTCATCATCCATCACTGAGGCTCTTTATTTAGGCTCACGGACTTACATCCTAGTCTGACTTACACTCTGTCTCTGTGCATGTAATCCCACAGGTCCGATCATTCATTTCCTGTTTACAGGCTTTCCTCTGAGGCCTCTCTTTATCACACTTCTTCATGAGTGAGTGTGAAGATGTAATGAGTTACAAAAGACTGGAAATCCATACAGGCGCCAGGACACAGGTCACTATAGAGATCAAGATTCATTGATTATTGAGATCAGACATGACACAGTGCAGTACAGACAGACTATGTGCTCAGTGGTGCGTCCAAAGATCTGAGCAGCAGAGCCACCAGTGGAGCCTGCAGGCTCTGCAGGGTGCAGCTGCCCCGCTCGTGATTCCTTTTTGGTCATCAGTAATATTCCCTGTGAAAACTGCTGCATATTGTTTGTTGCTAGTGAAATTAAGCTTTGTGTGTGGGTGGACCGCTAAGGAAGAGGGGGGAGGAGGGGCATTTCGTGTGATATGGCCCATTGACTGCTTTTCCATAGCTCAGGAACAATAATGAGATTTTTTTCCCCCCAGAATATCAGTGCCACCATTCAGCGCGCTGATTGTGTTTATGAAATTGTGCATACATCTCTCAATGCTGGAGCAGGGCGAGGGAAAGCTATTTTCAAAACATTAGCAAATTGTTTTCTGTTATTGTGCAGAGATTGATAAGAGTATGTGTTGTCTAAACACACACACACACACACACACACACACACACACACACACACACACACACACACACACACACACACACACACACACACACACAACACACACATAATCACAAGAAAGAAAAAAACATAAATAGTGAAAGCATGCTACCAAAGCCTGGAATTGCCTCTCGCTCTCTCATCACAAAAGAGCATAATAAATACTTAAAGAAATTTAAACTATATCACCTTATTTTATTGCGGCCATTAAGCGGTAACTACAGGAAATTCAATTGTTTCTTTGCACATACTGCTTCATTTCTGAAACAAAATATTGTTTTGGGGGAGGAATAATGCAGTGTTTAATACTGTTAATGTTGTGTTTGTGTTTAATTTCTTACTTAATTCCGACTCATATGTGTCATGCATTTCATGGATTATTACTGTGCTGCTTATCAAATTTCACTGATGAGATATAAAATGACCTTGAGCTTGACCTTACCTTTGAAAATCTCTTGAACATTTCTCACACGCAGATATAATGTCAAATTACTTGAGATTTCACACATGTCCCCTTGTGTCGGATTTAGAAACAACCTCTGTATGCAGTGCTGGAAATGCATCGTTTCCTCCTCATGCATGCTTGGCTAAAGCTCTCATGAGTGTCTGCAGTGACTTTAGAGGCGGTAAAACTGATTTTGTCTGCTTTTCATCTGCTTCAAAAAGCATGGAGATCTTTGTATATTTTACAGCAATAGTTTATAGAAGCATTTAATGAAGATAACATATCACAAATGGATTACACGGTGCTGTGATGCGGCTCTTACCTTCAAATTCAGGTGTCAAACTCAATATTTAAGTCCTTTTGAGGCAATTTCTCTGACTGCTTTTTAAAATGTATGGCAAAAAAAGCAAGAATTTCCTTAGTCTGCATCACATCTAGTTTAGTTATGAATAATTTAGGCAAAAAAAGATGTTGTAATATGCTGAAAAATAATCATCATCAGGTTTTAAATGAAACATTTTGATATATATGTGTCAGAAAGTGCAAATGAATCGACCCTCTAACTGTTGTATGAAAACCTAGCATTCGCTGTAGTATGCCTCTTGACCGGTCAGCGTTCTTCCCACCTACACATTTATTCATTTCTCATCCATTTAATTGCTGTCATAATAGTTTTGGCAGGCCTGAGGAGAGGGAGCACAAGGAGCACGGAGGAATATTTTTCACAGGCAAAGTCCACAGGCTGGAAAGTGACGCCAGAATCTGCAGCAGCCAGCCAACTAATCATTAATCCATCAGTAATCATGCCATCAACACCAACACCTTTCCCCAGCCCAGGCTTTCACTTTGTATTTTCTCTCTGTCCTCAGGTAATAATCGACGGTCTCACCTGCTTCTACAGTCCAGTCTGCTGCACACAAGTTTGCTCTAAGGCAGCTATTGATTCCACAGCATCAGATCCATGAAGACAATGATGATGAACAATGAACAGACAGCTGCATCCTCTGTGATCGAGGCCAAAAGCGAACGCCTTTGTGAGCTTGTAATGCCTCATCTGGTGGATAATATGAGAGAAAAGAGGGAGACAATATGTGAATTTTCTGAGTCAGTTAGTTTATGGCCTCTTGTGCTTTTCATACTGCTGAAATCAGACAGCTTACAGGACACAATATTAAGGCCGTAATTACTTTGAGTCTAAAAAATAGCCGAGTGTCAGCCCTATAAGTGTTGGAGATAAAAGCTTCTTTTTTTTCTTCTTAGTTCTTTATCATGTCTTTACTATTATGATCGGCCTTATGTTGAATGTGTGTGATAACAAGATCAATCTATAGAGAACAGATGTGAAAATCTTCACAGTGTGAAAAGACGATGAACTTCACATTCATTCATGATCATATGTTGTTTTAGGGGAATAATGAAATATATTTAATTACAGTGATTATTGTTATATTATCCCCTAGAGATTTGGTAATTGCACAATAAATAACATTTTATTGAGTCATTTCATTTCATTGTAACTTTCCATGAAAAACAAGAAAACACTTCACATCTTAACAAACATCATGTCCTTACAGGTGCAGGGGGACGATCAGTCCAACGTGATGAAGTAACAGTGATATAAAACATACATTTTTATTGAAGTTTTTCTTTGACTGAATCTGCAAGAAACAAAGATGAACTACTTGTTCTTTACAACATTAGATTATCCGTATCTACGTATGGACGAAGATTTTTAATTGTGAGATTTCGTTTTTAAATCACATCCGTCACTTTTGGATTATTTCAAAGTGTTAAGCTGATTGACAATCTCCTCTAAGGAAAAAGTTCCATCAGCTCAAGAACAAATGAAAAAGATAAAGATGAAGTCTATGAAACAATGAAACTTCATTTTGAAAGAAACTCAATAGTCTTGGCAGCGCCCTCCTGTTTGTTTCCTCCTCCAAAACAGTCCAGGGACAGAGTTTCCACGCATGAAGCTGTCTGCTTTCTTGGCTGTCACCTGTTTGCCATTCCCACAAGGTCATTTGGTTAATGCACATTTGAGTTTTCATGGACTCTTAACTAGTTTTTAATCAGCAATTATTAGTGAATTGGAAGGCTGTGCAGGCGCGTGCCTCTCTGCTGGCGGGAGAGTGCCCATCAATGTCACGTCAATTTCCATGCCAAAGGCTACATTAGGCCTGCAGTCTGCGAGGAAACAGCCACCTGAGTGCCTCGTCTCCCCCATCCACAGCAGTCTGCACATCAACTATTGACTCTATTACACAGCTCTGTCAAAAAAATGTTACGCTTCAAAAGAGGAGCAACCATTACATGGCTGTGCGGGGAGATAATTTAGTGATGCACATAAAATTAAGTGCACATCCATTGAACATTGCTCATTATTGCACTTGAATTCCTACAATGCCAGGCTTGTGTGAGGATCCTGGATGCTTCCCAACCTTTCATTCCAGTCCCATTTTCAAGGTTTAAACACAGGCTGATTATTGAGGCTGATGTAGCATATAAATACCTGTCATTTTCATCTATAGCTCACCTTACCTGTAATTGGCAATTAAACATGCCAGCAGCTCAGACTGGCTCTTAATTAGTGTTAAAAAATGCTGAGGGGCCCTGAAGTGTCGCAGGCTCGCAGGCTGAGGATTGTGTGTCTCCTGCAGCATGAATATGCATGGCATCCAGGTATTCTTCATCCCTCTCCTCTTCCTCTCAGGCAGCAGACCCTCCTCTAGAACCAGCGCTCATTCATTTCACCTCCACAGCTGCTGCAGCATTGTTGTCATGCTGCATCCTCTGCACACTGTGGCTTGTTTCTGTTTGCCAGGAGCTGTCACATTCAGCCTGTTAGCAAAGACCCATGGGAAATTTACACAGAGCGGATGGTGTGAGGTATACGGCCTTCAAATGAGCTGGTGACATGCTGCTCCAAACGCCCATATTTGGTGATTTCTCTGTGCCAAATTTGATGATTTTGTTCAATGTTAAGCAGTAAAAATGTAAAATACAAACCCATTAAAGATGCAGATGATGATACATATTCATAATGTAGTGCCTGCTGCTCAAATATCACAACATTTTGTCTTCAAAACAAACTTTGCTGCCACACATTAACAACAGCTTCCCTTTTTCTGTAGTGAGCTGACATTTAGCTCCATAATGACGCCTGATTGTCTTGCAGCGTTCCAACAAAGACCTGAATCGTCGTATTATGGGCTGACGAGAGCCGAGCTCTCTGATCATAATGGCACTTTTAATTAGCACTTAATTAAAGACAGGTGGACTGGAAAGGTCAACCAGTTAGGCTGACTGTGAGTTAAGAACACAGACAGCGGAGGCATCAAGTGTTTGGTCTGCTAACTACAGTGACCAAAATCAGCTGGACAAACTGCAGCCATCAAAAGTGGCAGAACATGTTTATAAGTGTCGTATCTATTTAATTATCATTATCCGTGTTTTTAAAATGTTTATATGAGATTTATATACGCATAATCCTTGTGACTGAGCTCCACAATCCTTTGTCAGACAAAAAAAAAAAAAAGCCAAATATCAAGAGCATTCTCTGTGAAAGTGAAACGACAGCCCAGACAATTGGATTATCATTACACTCATTATACAAACACACACACAGGGCCGCAGTGTGATTTAAAACTTGTAGTGCCTCGGCTGTGAAAAACAGAGCTGGGAACAGTATTGATCTCAGTCAGAGTTATAGATCACCTTGTCTGAATGAGTGATGAAGCTGTCCGACTGTTGGCCTTACCTTACAAGCATTAATAAAACCTGATCCCCGAGTTTAAATGCAACACAAACATTATGCTTCACATTGAAAAAATGCATTCTAGAAAGCCAAAAATGTGCAAAAAGAGTTTTTGCTCTTTGCATAATTATTACTATGTATGCATATTAATAATCTTTGCATCTAACTATTGCTATAATTGTCTTTGTCTGTTGCTGCCATTACCAGATACTGGAGTCTCTTTAATGAAACATTTACAATCATTGGAAAAAAAGACAAAAAAGTCTTTCTTGAGGGAATGTTGTGGAAACTATTTATACTTTTACAGTGATTAATTCTTCTGCTTCACCTCAGAATATGACTCAGATTTTTTGTTTCTGACATATGAAATGAAATTCTCCAAACACTGTGACAAACACATCAGAGGTAAACCCTGATACTTTCTCTGTGTGTGTATCTCTCCCTCCTATCCATTGTACGTCTCTAAGAGGCCTGTCATGCAGCCGCCCGTTTGCTCATCTACTCATCACATCCTCAGCCTGTTTATTCCCTGAGCCTCGGCTAATATTGATGCTCTCCATGTGATGCCGCTGATGAAAAAATAGAGCACTGATGGGATGCTGTGATCCTCATCCGTAAATGCTGCTGTATCTCTTTCCCCAGCGCTGTGAGCGACCACTGAGGGGCAGCAGAATAACACGCCAGCACGATTGTTCACAGGGCCCCTGAATGCATCTTAGAGCTCAGGATCTATTAATCCTGCTGACTTGAGAGCGACCTCAGAGGATCCTGGAGCTGAAATGCTGAGTGAAAATGTGGCATTAAAGGAAAACACATTTGTAGAATACATTTGAGCAAATGCAACACCTTTAAAAATATATATATCTAGTTTTCAGTTATGGCATGTCAGAAGATGCCTAAAAAATAGAAAGTGAAGCCTCTTCATAATTATGAATTTTGATCTTTGCTAAATGGACAGTGCATACGATGTTTTAAAATACATATACAAATACAATGAAACAGGAAAACAAGTCATATAACAATCCAGTTTATTTTATTTATTTTCCAGACAGACACATCAATTTCTGGACCACAGTAGAGGATGGAAACCTTTCACAGACATTTTTTGTCAATATTATTATTTGAAAATACAAATATAAAATTAGACTTTCCACATTTGATATGTGAGAGACCCCCATCCATGTATTATTATTATTTTTTTCTTTTTAGTATAATTTACAACAGGGCTTAAGCAAGCCATATGATAACCTGAAAGATGCTTTCAGATGTCAGTCAAGTCTGTCTGTCTCTCGCCATAAAAAGTCGGTTAACATAAAAAAAAGGGGGCAAGTGTTAGGAATGGGCCGACGGCAGTGTGGAGAGCTCTGTGCACAAACATGGAAGCACAGCAAAGCCTCACACTGACGTCCGTGCACTCTGAAGAGCTCGCAGGCTCTCCTTCAGGCCGAGCTGTCTGCTCTGAACACAACATGACATGGGTGAACATAAACTAATAATGAACCTGTGTGTGTGTGTGAGGACAATTCTGTATACAGCTGAGGTCTCCAGTCTAATCAAATGAGTGCAAATTGCAAGTATATATTCATCTATACACATATATATATATATTGCAATTGTGTGTTTATCTTTAAAAATGAGTATGGGTGGGATGGCAATGGTTTGGACTAAAGGGTAAATTCACCCCAAAACACATCAGTACAGTTCAACTTGTGTGTTTTCTGTCACCTTGAAGAGTTCAGTTAGATTTGTGAACATGAAGCCATCTTTGTTTTTATCCTCTATCAAGAGAGCCAGCACTATAAACGATGGTTACAGTGTGTACAGTGAGAGTCACTTTGTGGGCTGGGAAACTAAATTTGTGGTCACTCTGACAGTATCCAGTATCTCTCAGAGATAAGGGCACACTGTCTGGTTTAAAACCATCAGCAACACTATGAAAAACCCTTTAAAGGTATAAATGCTCAGAAACGTTCAATGAAAGCCCGTCTAACTAACTGAGCCTGAAACCGTCCATGACTGATGTCTACATTTTTTCATATTCATAAAACAGATTAGAACCCAAGGAGACAGAAACCACACAGGTCGGTGTGATTTCAGGGCGTGAATTCCCCCAAAAGAGAAATAGTTTGGCCATTGCCTAGCACTTGCCTCGAGATTCAAGTTTAAATGGATACGGTAGTACACTACAAATGTCAACACCTCTCAGGTTGACTTTTTTAATTTTTTGATTCTTTTTTTTTCTTTAAACCAAGACCCCTCCCCTCTCCCTAATGGATAAGCTAGTCTACTAAGATGTGTAACATTCATCAGCTGTAAACTGCTGTCAGTTTGAGATTAAATGAAATTACAGCAACAGAGCCATGCTACCTTAAAGTCCAAGCTACAGGATCACAAAACAACCAGAGTTGGTTCATATGGTGTGAGGGAAAATGAGCAGTTTCAAGATTGATTTCTTCTTCTCTCGTCAAAGAGGGTTCATTACGATCTAAGAGCCACAAGGGAATGAAACAAACAAAATGAATCTATATTCGAGCACTTGTTGGATCATTTCATTCAGCTCCAGCTATGAATGAGCGTCTTGTATCAGTTTGTAGGACGTTTGAGAACCAGTTCATCATTTGATATATATTCAGATAAATCAGGAAAAAAATGAACTGGACATGCACTTACTGTTATCCCTTCAGAATAGTAATCAAATAGTTTATGTGAGTTGGTAAACTCAAATTATTTATTCCTATTGTATCCATTGGTTCTGTTCTGTTGTGATAGTTTCACACTTTATTGTGCCAATAGTTGAAGCATTTAAAGTTGGAATATCTAACTTTGGAATAAGTAACCCGGTTTTCCTTTGTTGTCTTATACAGTAGTTCATGAGAAAGCCTAGATTTTATTTAACCAGTTTCATTCCTTTTTCCAAAACAAAATAATCTACAAATTATTTTATTTCCAACCATTCTACATTCTCTTATTATTATTCTCCTTTTAAAATACAACATGGGATAATGAGTCCATTTGTGTTGTTATTAATGTCACAGTATTCAACTGTAAGAGCTCACCAGGTGACTTCATAAAACTGCATTATTACTTACATGTTGTTTTGTGATATGATACTGGAGGTAAAACATTGAGTGTACACCGTTTGGGCTACTAAACTGAACATATTTGTTTGAACAGGTTTGTTTGGCTGCTCATGTGAATCCAGCAGGTTCTCAAGGATGACATGCTGCAGGTTGTGAACATATAATCTTTGCTACTTTTATTTGGCTTAGCCATCAATCAAGGCGTTGTGGTGCTGGTCCAACATGAATTAAAAATATTCCTTAAGAAGTTTTCTGCCCAGTAGATGCTATAACACCAACCTTTTTTTTTATTCTACAGTAATGCCTCTATGATTCAGAAATGTGTGCACTGCACTGATTTCGGATAAAAACTTAAAAAAAGTTCCCAATTAAGATGAAGATCATTAAAATGTATAATGCTACATTTTTAAATAAAGAGAGCAAAGATGAAGTCCAGAGTATGATTTATAATAAGTGTGGCAGAAGTGGGACATTTCTAAAGCTAAAAGTAGTTATTTCATCACTCTGTGACTGATATTGTGACTTTTATGGTATTCATTTCTATGTTTCTTATAAAATTATGACGGTTTTAAAACCTAACATCTATTGTCCATGATTTTAGCTTGTGTAAACCCAAATTAAAGTTTTGCATATCTAGCATTAGCATTTAAGGTAGTATGGCACACCCCTTTTAAAACATTCAAGGGTGGGGATCCAAATAATGCCTCGTGAACAATTCCTTCTTAGAGCAACGCTTCCTCTATTGTTCAACCGTGAGAGCTTTGGTTAGCTGAAACGATGTGAGAGTGGCAGAAAGCAAAAAAGTCAAACATACAGGGAATAAATTACAATGAACCTCTATGAAAAGAAGAGTCTGCAAATATCTGAATAACATGATCATTAAGATAAAGGTCTATCTTGACTGAGTCCTAAATCCACTATTCACTACGAGTATTATATTAATGAGTCCTATATAACATCTACTTGTTGTACTTACAGGAGATAGAAAAAGAGCATGGGGTGGGGGTGGGGTGGGGGTAGATATGAGGGAAAGGAGAGGTAGAGCAAAGGGAGAACAACAAAGACCACTACACTGGTATCAAAGACAGCACTCTGTTTACAAGTTAACTGTGATTTCTTTACACACTAATGAAATACATGAATGAGCAACAAAAAGAAGGAGGATCTCTGAGGATGGGGAATGGAAAGAGAGAAAGCAATGGATGCACAGTACATTTTAATAGTATATTACAATTATTCATATATAAACCACAAAGTATCAATGAAACTCGGATTAAACTTGAAATCAGCAAAGAAGCATCTTTCTTTTTTTTTTTTTTATAGATTTGTATTTCTTATTTTCTTTTACATTTAAACATTACAAGGGTAATTTTTTTCTCTTTACTGTTTCAATTATTACTTGATCACACCTTCGTTTCCTTTACTGTAAAAGTATCCAGCATATTTCTTTACCTGGTTGTTTTGAAATCAAATCAAACCAAACAAGAATGGGGTAAAAAAAACAACAAAAACATCCGCAGCAGGTAAAGTCCTTTCAGAATAAAACAACCACTCATTCCATGAATGACTCTAAAAAACGGACTGCACTCTGGAAAATATGATGATGATTATTATTATTATTAAATATTATTAATAATTGTTTGAGTAACATGATTTAGCACACACACTGTGTAAAAGCTGGTGCAGCGACAGATAGTGAATCATTCAGTGTACTCTGTTGACCCTGTATAAGTATCTTCAGATGAGACATGGGTCTAATAGAGAAAGAAATCCAAGTGTACACTGCAACATATCAGTTATATTTCCAACGCCACAAACGCTTTCACCGAGAATACATTAACCCATAAATCCTTCATACTATCCCAAAGCACAGGGCCGTTTTGAAAAGCCAGCATATACATGTGCAAATAGGAAAAAAGGCCTGTACTTCACTACTCACAGTGCAATGATTACTCGCTTTATCAACCTTTCAGTGTTTTCATTCTGTTTTTACCACGAGAATAAATTAAACCTGCCCGATGACTCCACGCCAGAAGTCACAAAGGCTGAGGTATGGTATCAAAACGTTGACTTTTCCTAATTCATTCAAAAAGAACGGATTCAGAGAACAAGCGTTACATTAAAAGGGCTCGCGTAACAGAAGAGCCCAGATATTATGTTTCTTTCCGAGGAAATTAATCAGGAACAAGCAGGATGACACAAACAAGAACGTATGACTAACAAGTTCCTCTCAGTATAAAAGTGTCAGAATGCACAGAGCACTGTGAAATGCCTGATTCAAGTTCTGATCTTCACCTCTAAGTACAGTGTGCTTTGGATTAAATTGTCTTTTTTTTTTTCTTCTTCTTTGAAATGATACCGATATCTCAACAGTTCAAACAAAAGATACCGTCAGGCTCCTGTATTTCTTTTAAACCTGTGTCGACTTAACTCTCTGTTTGTAAATTTTGCTGGTATGACACTTGTAAAATTATTCAGCTTCAGTATTTACAGAGCAAAAGTGTGTTCTGTCTCTGGGGTCGTCTTCCAGCACAAAACAAAGGTAGATTAATAACTGTTGACAGTTTTTTTTTCTTCTTCTATTCACACGCTATAACATGTTTTCTTTTGACACACCATCACAAAAATATGCTATTCTCTCACTGAGTTGGTTATATGCAGTGACTGGAATAATATGTACAGCTACATTTCTTTTTCTCAAGTTTGAATTCACAATGTAGTTATATGAAATTTGTTATAGCATATATATATATTTCTAAACAACAAAAACAACACTTATAAAAAAGGACCATAAAAATATTGGAGTCCTCTTTGTATTGCCCAAAAATAGGTAATTATGGTTAACAATGCGACATCACACGAAATAAAACAGCTACTAAGATTTATTACTTAGATACCCTCTTGAAATTTTCCTTTAAACTGATTTTTTTTCTCCGAGTCTCTCCACACCGAGTTTCTTTTTTATTTGTGGAAAGACTGAATGAAACATCCAATCGTTTCTCTGTTACACTCACCGATACAAAGATGAAGACAACTTGCAGATATTCTTGGCTATGACCCCCATATTCAAACGAAATCCATCTACACAAATATACTATAAGATTAAATAAAATGACACAAAATTAAAGGTTCAACTAAAATGACTTCCTAAAAGCTAATCAAAAACAAACAGAGGAAAGGAAACAGGTGAATGAAATCGACGTGAAACATCATACCAAACCAGGTTGTAAAGGTATAGGAGGTTTGGAGTATAGTACAGCAGTTGTTATTTTTCTGAGATGACTAACGTTTTCTTTTCTTCTTCATGTGGTTCCAACTTTCGTTCTTTTTCCTCGGTGACGCTGTAGTGCTTGAAGTTGGATAGCATCACCTGCACACAAAGCCAATTAGAAACTTCGTCCTGTCTTTCCTGGGCCACCAGATATACTCTGCTGGGTGAAAAATAAAAATAAAATAAAAAGGATAGCAGCAGCATTAGACAACTGCCATTTAATATCTGCATAATTCCTGACATTATAAATAAAATATGTGAATTTAGAGCACAGACTGTGTGAAAAGATGGACGACATGACAACTATCCAAAAGTGAAGCCAAAACATTTAGTGCTCCCTCTACTGACTGGATGCAGCATAGGTCAAAAAGCTCACCTCCTCCATGTTAAACGGTAAGTGGTGCTCTTCCAGTCTTCTGATTGCTCAAGATGTCACATTCACCGATTCACACCACTTATACAAACTGATGGCAGAGGTTGCTTTGTAAACTGTCCATCAGTACTATCTAGCGGGAGAAATTTGGGATTCAATGTCTTGTCCAAGGACACTTCGACATGTGACTGCAGGAACTGGGGATCAAACCCCCAAGATGACCAACTCTACCTCTGAGCCACAGCCGCCCTAACAGTAAAAATGGCAATTGACAGCTCAGTTTACAAATGTGGCTCCTTCAGTGTTCTTTAAATAATTAGCAGAGAAGAGGAGGGATGGTGAGAAGACGTTACGAATACTAACATAAGCTTTCCATAACTGTGTGTGTACGATTCAAACCACAACAAGAATCAGTTCTGCTGTGGACTGTTCCCGAATTTAAAGTGGGGGATATGTCAATACAACAGCTCCACTAGCTAATCTCTTCTGTGCAGACTGCGTAACCAGCACAAGATGTTGGCACCTGTCACCGGGAATATTTTGGCTTCACTTTTGTACAACAGGAGGAGGTGGAGACTAGTCAACCATCTTTATATACAGTAATGGGGTAGACATTTTGGATTCCTAATGAGGCGCTGACTGCAATATGTCTGCAGCAGAACTTGCTACAAGCATAACATAAAAACACATAACTAAAGTAAAGACCATCCTACTAAGGTGCATGTATGTTAGCATTCACAAGCTCTATAGTTACATCCCTCAATGGATAAGTCATATACATGCATGTGCAGCTACTTTCTAATATTTTAATGGTTGGTTTGTTTTTATGAAGAAAAAAAAACACACTAAAAGTGCACAATGATGGTCAACACATCAAGCCTTGTAACTATGAAAAGGAGCCGAAAGCAGACAAAAAGCTCTCTTACTGAATGGGTTTTAGTGATTCTATTGTACACACAGTATGAGGGACATTATTGGTGATCAAGAGGAATTACAGGGACAAAATAAACATGATGAAACTGAAATATTCAGTTCATAGAAATTTTTGATTTTTGAAAACTTTGAAGATTTGAGTCAATTGACCTGTTAGTAAAGACATTTTTAGTGTGGGGAAATGTGAATTCTGCCCTCTGACAACCAGAGTTCATGTAAGGAGGTCAAAAACAAAAAAAGGGGGGTCTGTAAAAGTTGTAAATGCCAAAGACTGTTCAAGGGTGGCCATTTATTATATCAAGGGACTTACTGGTTAATAAGAAAGAAGAAGGAATAAATGCAGAGCTGTAAGCAGTGTGTGTGCGTTTCATGTCGCTAAAATCTTAAGAAGTTACACAAATGTATTTTGATTGAATTCGTTTTAAATAACTGCCCAATTGTATATTTTGACTACCTCGATAACAGAGGCCTCCCAATTTGTGGCAACATACACCCTCTGTCTCACACACGCACACACACACACACACACACACACACACACACACACACACACACACACACACACACACACACACACACACACACACACACACACACACACACACACACACACACTTTACTACCAGCTCTGTCATTTTGAAGGGGTGAATAGACAACCAATCATGTGATGAACACATAGAGAGAGACTGATAGAAATGCACAGTAAATAAAATGCAATACCTCTGATGAGATGGCAACCGGCCACCTGTTCAATGGTATCCATTTGTAAAAGCTGTCGCAATCAACGGGCCCTAAAAGTGTACAGTTAGTGCGTTTGTCAGTATGCATTTCAAGGAGAGAAACGTGAGTATATCATTTCATTTTCCAGCTAGCATAACTGTGAACTTTTTTGATTCAGTTTGATCATGTTCAGAGAAGCAGAGCAGGAGACTACATTGTCACAAATATCAAACACAGGTTATAGTCTTGGAACAGAGAAACAGAGAAAACATGGCTACAGGAAGCAGGACATGGTCAAAGATGTTAGAGAGTTATAGAACACCTTCAAATCACTTTTTTTCTTGATGTCAACAATTTTCGGGTAACATTGGCAATAGAATAATGTAATGAGTGAAAAAGAAAAAGGGATAATAATAATATTAAACAAATTATCTTCCCCAACTTGTCAAATAAAGCAGCTAAGTCTGTGGCCCTGAGGTTGAACTGTGGCTACAGGGGACCACTTCAGTGTCAGTTTGGCACAGGCAGCGCTCGAGGCCCGGGTTAACAAAAAACAAACAAACATGCAACTTTAAGTTAGTCTTTCAAAAGGAATCTGTAAAGTCATATAATAGTCATATGATAGTAATTGGAAAACATCCAGTTTGATTTCAAAATAAAGCATGCAGAAGAACATTTCACACTAATGGCTTTTGGACATTCAGCAACTTTTAACATTTTAGCTGCTTATGATTCTGCAACAGCGCTGTAACCAAGTTCTGTCCTCATAACGCCTTTCTACTTACAATAGACCCTTATCAACACCAAAAGTCAACTTTGGTCTTTTTATATCACAACCACTGATTTAAATACCTCATTAAAGCTTTAAGCCAGAGGAGAGCATCTATTAATGACGCAGCAAAAAGTACCTACAGAGTAGGGCCCGACCGATATGGGAATTTAGGGACCGAGACGATAATAGGGAGAAAAAAAATGATGATGCCGATATATATCCATAGATATATCTTTGATCTTTAGAGAACGATTGATATAAATAAACATTTATTTTGTGATCCCTCAAATACTGTTATCAAACACTTGTGAAAACAGTGCACTGAAACACATTTTTACTAAGAAATTAAGGATTATAAATAAAGACTATATCAAAATAAATAAGAAACTTACATTGAATAGCCTTAGTTATATCGGCACATATCAGAGATAAAAGTAGCCGATACTAATAATCATGTGATGTTATCGGCTGGCCGATAATCGTCGGGCTCTACTACAGAGGAAGCGTTTGGCCTATGTCCAAGCTGCTGCATTTGATGATTTGGGACTGAAATGTGCTGAAATTAACACACAATCCTCAATTCATGCCAACATACGAGAGACTGATTGAATGTGAAAGCATGCAGAAAACAGGATCATAAACCTGCATTAGTGAGATCAGTGTGTTTTGGAGTATTGAATGCTTTTCTTTAGCAGCTCAGTAATCAGGATGCTGTGAATAGTACTGCTGCAGACAGGTCTGAAGAAATCCTTGGATTCAAACACAGCAGAGAAAAGAGAAGCACTTTCCACAGCGATTATCTGTCTTTATCACTCCAATCAGCTAATTGCACTCTAATTGTCACGCATAAAAAAAAAACAGTTAAGTTCATTAGTTCTTCTTCACAGAGGATGTTTTGATATTGGCTAAAGGGATTAATAAAATCACTGGAGCGTGAGAGCGAGCTACAAATCAGCGACTCTGAAGTCATCCATGAGGTTGTGACATATGATGATCCGACGTGTTATCAGTTCAGCAGCAACCTCAGGAAAAAGAAAATGAATTATGAAGCACATTTGAGTTCTGAATCACGTCCGGATTCAAATGTTCTGAATAGAGAGATCATCTAGCTGAGAGCAGGAAGTCACATCACCTCTCTACTTTATTGCCCTCTGTTTTATTCAACAGGTTATTCAGAGGTGCTGATTTAGTGCCAGGTATCACAGGCACAATTTCACAATCGGTGGAGGGACCACAAAAGCTCACCTGCATTTGATGTGTTTAGTAAAAACAGTGAAAACAGTGTCAAGGGCTTTAAAAAAAAAAAAGAAAGCCTACGAACCTGTTTACCGGTAAAAATAACAGAAAAAAGCCCTTCAGTTTTATCCAGAATTTGTAGTTTTTGTGGTTATCACAAGTCTAGGTTTTACATTATTCAAGTGTGTACAAGTGTGGCTACAAACTGTTGAAACAAATGCAAAATAATGGAAACAAATCGCCTCATTTCCATCTGTAAACTATCTGCTGGTAAATCTACTCTGAAAATGAGCCAGCCCGGTCTTTCATGACAAATATTTTGCTTCCTCCACTGAAACCAACAGATTATGGCAGATAGCCAGTGGACCTAAAACAATTAATAAAAGAGGCTTTGCTTAGGGAGGCAAAAAGCCAATAAAATGTGTTTTTCCTGTTAAGCTCGTTTTTTTGTTTGGGTATCATTAATCAATTACTAACACTTATTGAAATGAATAAATACTGTTTAAGTCTCTCATGAGCTATTTGCACATGTGCCCCGAGTGACACCACCCCCTATACACAACATTAAGTGTCACACCCTTTTTAAGCCTGGCACCATTAGTCCTAATGTTTCAATGCCATGAACAAATGTTCCTTTGGGATTTTTACGAGAGATGCACAAAAAAGTAAAATTTCTCCTCAAATTTAGAATTGTAAAATACCAAAAACCTTCCTCTTATTTAATTCACGAGTAAATAAATGAATAGCCAGAACATCACAAACATCCAGCATTAACCTTCCTTTTACTTTCTGGTTAGTTTTGCAGAAATGTTAATTTAATGATGCGGCCTATAATGTTTGGAAAGGGTGTCGTCACCCTGTAGTCTCGCAGTGCTCGCCTGCAGTACTAATGGGCTTGTTGTTATTCCACGTCAGTTAGGCCTTGCATTAATTAGCTTCTTTGAGAAAGCAGGTGTTATTTTCATAACCTATACTGCGTCACTCAGTAAAACAGCGCAAACATGCATGCCACAACGAGCAAGGCAGGGAGACTGAGAGTTCAGCCCTCGTTCACCTCACTAGAGGACATAATATTCAGATTCTATCATTTTAGATTAATTATTCAGAGAGGTCCGAGGTGGACAAAAAAACCCCCCAAAAGATAAGTAAACAAATTGCTGATTGAGGCATCTTTTGGAGATTTTGAGCCTTGTCCATTTATTCATGAAAAAAGTATAAAAATAAGACAGAATATCTGCAATATGAGTTCAGTCCTTTTCTGTATATAATACCACCTTACATTGTGACATCAACTCTTTATTAAACAGTTATTTACTGTGTATGAAGTCCCTAGTAAGATTCTTTAAAGGGTTAAAGATGATCTTTCCAAAACTTGCAGTCATAATAAAAATACAATCTATCTTGTCGGTTATATCCCTCAATAATAATAAAGCACCACTGTCCTCTCAGGCTATGGCTGCATTGGCAGTAACACCTGGGTTGAGGCCTTCCAAGCATTTTGTAGTGGCACATCACCTAAAGCCACACACAGGCCGGGACACAATTCTAAAGGCAGTAAACATGGTCTACAGTTACACCTATAAGTGGACATGGCACCCTGCAACAGGACCTGGCCGAGCCACTACACCTGGACAAGGACACTGGGAGAGACAAAAGCTGCTTGGAAGCTTTTGTCCTGGTGACAGAGCAAGCTCAAGCTCTTGGACAGATGGGCTTCTAAAAATAAAGGGAATTTGTTCTGGGAAGGTGACACAGAGTCTGAAGTGAGGTGATTTGTGCAACAGCTGAGGGGAATACTCGTTTGCGTTTAACACAGATAACTTTGAGGGTTCGGACATGGTTTACTCTGATGTACAAAATGCTTATGGGACCTCTGCACTCAATGGCAGTAGAGAAATTATCCTAGCTCTTAGGCAGTAATGAATTATTGCTTGAGCTTCTCTGGATTTAGCATATTTGCTAAAAGTTAGGCGGTGCTTATTTTAGTTAGTTAAGTAAAAAGTAATAAATAATCAATATGCTCTGTTCAATGACAAAAATACTAATATTAAACAGTTTTACACAAAGTCACAACCACAAACAGCCTGATTGGCTTAGCGTCTGATTTTAGTGATGTTATGCTGACAGAAAAAAAAGGCAGCTGAGCTCAACAAACAACAGAAAGTCTGCATTTGGGTACTCACTGTGATGCTGGGTCCGAACCCAGAGCCGGGCTGAGGGCTAGCAGCACTGATGTAGTTTCCCACGGCAGAGTCCTGGCTGCTGGGTCCGTACAGGTCAGCCACAGGCCCTGGACTGTTAGCACCAGGGAAACCTCCGGGCCTTGACGGGTTAGCGCCTGCATACAAACACAGAAGAGAGCAGAGCTGTTTATAAAGAAAAAAAAACAATCAGTTCAATTCTTACGTGCTATGGGGCAAATTTAAATTAAAGAACACATCACTGGATTCATATGTTTGTCTCAATGGACAGATACTTTCTGCTTTAACAACTATACATTCAATTTCATGTAATATCATCTAACAAGATGAAGCAGGACAAAGGTTGAACATGGTTTTAAAAAGCCAAAATTAGGTTTGAATCCAGTATGATATTCTAAAGATAGTCTACATGCTGTGTCTTATGCATAGGAGTAACATTCACTTTGTAGATTCATGCACAACGCAAAACAAGCACACTGCTAGTAAAGACTTCCACCATGCTATTAGACTAGTAAGGTTGCAGTGTAAATGTTGAACATGCATAATGTGAAGGAGAACTTGGAAAACAACATTGTTTAACAAGAAGAGTAACACAGGAGTATTTTGACTTCATTTGATCATTTTGTACCCAGACTTTTAAGCTTTTCTTAATAACCGAGTGATTCATAGACGCTGGCAAGAACCTGCTAAAAATATCCTCCACACTTTCAGCTGTGTGTCTCAGCTTTTCAGGCTGCTGATGTAACTCCAGGCATAAAACAAAAGACGGTATATGAGACAAGAGAAAGGGGCACGAGGGGGAAATATAAAAGCTTGACCCGGCTTCTTCCGCAGGTCCGAACTCAAGGGGGGATAAAAAAGAAATACTGTACATGACTTACCACCTTTGCCCTGTGAGTAAGAGCAACTCAGACTAATAAAATGCCTTTTGAAAATCCAGATGCCTACTAAAGGCCAACAACACTGGCGAAGCAGGGGGGGAAAAACAGGCAGGGAGAAAGAAAAACGCTGTGATCTCTTAACAGCAATCTCCTCTGCTGTCAGCTTCACATAACCCTCTGTCTAACCCTTATTCAAAGACAAGACTGGGAAAAAAGACTGCATTAAAAGAAAAATACTCAGAGCACAGAAAACGCTCTATATTGTTTGTGGACAAGGAAGCCCTTGTAGTGTCAGAATACTGAGTATAACTGGGATATTTCCAATGTTTTGATGCAGATGAACACAGTATACAAACTGTATCAATGTCACCATGTTATACAAAACCCTACCAGAGCTTTATTAGACAGGTCAGGATTAAGAGAAGCACCTTAAACAAGCTCTATATTCATGTATAACACTCTAGAAAAATGAAGCCATCTCACTAAACACACATCTAGCAGAGTTGACCCTCTGTTTAACTGTGAGGACTTTAAACAGTGTGCAGCTTCTGCTCTTATCTTGCCTGCACAGCCCCACTAGGCTGCCTTATTATATAATTAAGGATTTTTTTTTTCAGTTGAAATGGCAATCCTCATTTCCTATGACTGGTGATTTTTTATTAGAGACTGTGTCACCCCACATCCTCTTATGAAGCTTAGTTTTTCATTTAAATGTTCGGGGCTGCTCTGGTTCAGTATTTAGCTTTGGGAGCAAAACAAGCCCGAGTGCAATGTGGGTCAGATTGTTTTTCAGAAGAAGAACCAACTGTGACACAGACTAGTGTGTCACTATTCATTTAGATTTTCTTTAATAAGGACTGCTGAGTCTTTCTTATGCTTCAGTTTCTGGATCTCAAAGGACAAACAAGTCTGGAGAGGAAAAATGTTTGATGCTTGAAATTTGGCATACCTGAAGTAATGATGGTCTACATCATAACTCTGTACAGAACACTATGTGCTGCTTTTTTTTCTATGTCTTTAGCTTGTATTAACTTCATTTTAACTCACTCCAATAAAGTACCACAGTACAGACAGTACAAAAGAAAAGCATTTATCAATGAGAATTGCCATCAAATTGTAGATGGAAATAATCCTAATCTCCCTCTTAGGCTGGGAATCTGTGAGCCATCTGCATCACTTTGTGAGGAGCAGTTAGGACATGATAAATGACTCATGGGTAATCTATGCTGGTAATCATCATCATAAGACACCTAATATACACAAAAAACAATTATTCCTACTTTCAAAATCATTCACTTTTGTTCTTATCTACTTAAAGAAAACATCTAAATAAACAGCAGAATTGTGTTCCTGAGAACTCTAATGAGATTTTCAGATCATTAGGGTCGAGGTTGGCTACAAATATAAAGTCTATTTCACAGAAAACAAGCACATAAATTGTGTTATGATGTAATCAAATTCTGCTGAATCACTCAGGATTACTACTCCTCTGAGGTGAGAATAAAACTGTGCTTTTCCCAACTAAGAAAAAACACTAACGACACAATCACCCAAAAATAGAATTTATACTGCTAAAACACAGGAAGGTTTTGACTGTTAACTGAAACCCCTTTCTAATCATCCGTCCACTATAATGTTTCAAATATGAACCTGCTATAACCAGGCCATACACTCAATAGAGGAATTGGTGAGTGTATTTGCAGTTATATAAAGAAGAGGTTCACTCCACTGTACTATGCAAATGTGTAAGAATTAAAACACTTTACACAGCTTCACAGATCTATGGGAAGTCAAGAGTGTGTTGAACCATGTGGTGCTACCTCACTTCTATGAGTGTTGTGAGAAAGAAAGTAAAACCAAAAACTCTTCACAACTGCACATCTGATCCTATGCAACCTGTCCATGTTTTCTGCTATGCACTGTGCTAAAGTCAGTCTGTAGGAAATGCCAACATCTGCCCGAGGCAGCTGGCCAACACTTTAACCATCAAGGGGAGAGTTGGCCTAACACTTACACAATTACTTTGTTGGTCCAAAAGGGCGAGAGGACAGCCCCTTTTGCTTGCAATATGTCTGGCTGCTGTTATTGTGAAGTGGAGGTGGGGACACAAGAGTGAAGGTACAAGATTGAAAGCTATAGCACATTTCAAACCCAGCAGGGGGGCCTGTGAGTCTCCAGAGAAAGAGAACCCAACTGCTGTGTGTAGGTCAGCGCTGACACTGGCACATCTCCCACAATGCACCGAGGCACACCACTAAAATAAACCTCCTTTATATACAACAAAATTAAGTAAACTTTGGTGGTATTTCATGTCTCTGCAAACAGGATTTTAAATCTCTCAAAATCAAAAATCAAAAAGAAATAAACTCATAACTGCTAATTCAGTTAAGAGCAATTTCTTCTGCCTGCTCCCAAAGAAAGTATGCTTTTCTAATATTTTTTATTCACTGCATGCAGGTATTGAAATGTCAATGTGCAGTACATTTAACTTGTCAGTGGAGTCTCTTCCCTGGCTTTTGAAAGCTATGATTACATAAGTAAGATAAGAAAAAGACAAAAATGTTATTTTGCTGGAGAGTAATGGCTTTATTATGCAAAATGTGTGTCCTTTAAGTGTCTACCAAAGTGTTCATAATTTCATCTGATCCCAGTTAGACTTTCAAAAACTAAAAAACCGGACAATCATTCTTACACTTAAAATACTTAAAAGGCTTGACAAACAAAAATCACTCTCACTCCCTCACTTAACTCGTCCCTTTGCCGCTGAAACATTCACATCAACTTCAGCTCTGTTAGAGGCCAGCAAACTCACTGATATCATAGTTATTATGTTCACATGCAAATGAAGGTTTACATTCTGTATGAGCAGGCCCTTTATGTGCAGGCAAGGGCTGGAACATAACTTCACAAAGAAACAGAAAAATCTACATTAAAAAATTGACAAAAGGAGAAGGACATGCAATGCTATTTTGTCAGCAAGACTTTTTTAAAGGTTTCTTGAAGGGGGGATTTTTTTTTTCTTTCTTTAACAAAAGAAGAGCAAATATGAAAATAATAAGAATATAAAAGAAGATTAGATCATCTGCATGGGATAATGTCATGAATCAAACTGAAAACTCCAAAACTTGGATAAGATAGATGCGCATATACAAACCTGGGTTCTTAAATTGATCCGGGCTGTGTAGGTGCTGGAGGGGGGAGTTGCAGGCGGAGGTGGCATGCTCACTGTGCAGCATCTGAGCCGCTTGGGGCCCCAGGGAGCCATAGTCAGCAAAGGAGCAGGGCCCCCCCCTCTGGTCACTGGGCGCAGAGTAAAACCCGTAATCGGGGAGGCCTGGGAGATACAGTATAGGGTGGGGAGGGGGAGGGGAGGGGACTCCATCATTGGGGTAATCAACTTTGTCATTTTCAAAATCAAAGTCCAGATTGTGCAGCAAAGCTTGGTTGGTGTGTTTCACTGATTAAAAGTTACATTTGTGCATTTTGTCAGCTTGAATTGGCCCTCTCTGCCCTCCCTCCCCAGCAGCTAGTGCCATGTTGGCAAGGCCCCCCTCACATGTGGTCCTTGTACAAAACTCTTGTGTTCTGATACCCGCATTACACTAATGGATGTAGACTTTCTGTCCCTGAGTTTAATCTCGTTTGCATAGCATCCATTTTTCCGGCTTAAGGTGGGAAGCTCAGTTGCTCCAATAACATTGTTTTGATGTTTCTCTGGGTTGTAAGTTGTATAATGTCAGATAATCAGTTAATCATTATCATTTATTAACATTTTTTGATTGACCGTAAACTGAAAAACAATGAATAACAAACTTCTAGAGGGGCATCTTGCCATATTTCATTACATTTCATGGTAAACAATTTATTGAATTATTACAGAGCAGTTAATATTACTATTTTGCCTTTTTCTAGCTACTTTCATCGTTAGCCATTAAATGGGTTAATGTTTACTTAACCTTTTTAACAGTGATGAAAGATACAATATGAAATGCATTTAGCCATTTAGCCACACCTAGATTACTGTAATATAAGCTAGGAAGTGGCTTACTGTTAGCGATGAAGTGGCTGAATGCGAACATTACCTATGAAACACAATAAAATAGGAGGGGCTTGAATTCATAGCTAATTGTAATGATTGTGAGGAAGTGGTTAAATGCCAACATTAACTCTGGCATGATGTAGTTAATGGGTAGGGATGGGTCATGATTTAAGAATATTTGAATAGTCATTCATTTATGAACAATCAAAGGTTTCGTGAAACTTTTATCTCCTCTTAAAAATGTTTTTTCATTATTTCTACTGACACCTGGATGTGATGCGTTGCGTAGGCCTTCTGAAAGCAGTTTGCTAACTTCCATTAAATAACAAAAGAAGAAGACAGCATTAGTTTCAGGTGACAAAAATTGTAGCATTACAGACTGTTGAGATGCTTAGAAACTAACTTAGCATCTCTTAACTAAAGATCCAATTTATTTTATCCATATTTAATAAACATACATTAATACAATCTGTTAGCCCGTTCAAGGCAAATTCCATTATGTGTTAGCATCAAGCCAATGAACTAAGGACATGCTGGTCCATCTGTAAGAAATTGATTTTACAAAGTTACATTTATCCATGCTGCTAATACTGTAAATTATAGGCCTATTACTTTTAAAGGTGACGTAGAACTCAGCCTCTTCCAAGCTTACTGTAAAATTAGCTAGGAAGAGGATGAAAGCTAACATTAGTGGTTAAGTAGCTAATGGCTTATTTGTTGTTTTAACTTGAAATATGGCCCAATATCCCTCAGGACTTTTCACTGTTTTCTTTAAAGTTATTGATAATGTTAAAGCAATGAAAGTAAACTGATGTGTCAAATGTCCTACATTCATGCAACTCATAACCTGAAACACATATAAAGAGAATTGGAGCTTCCCACCCTGAGCCCTCCATCAGACGACAATGGCAACTTTGTGAATAGGGTCAATGAAAACATCCTAAATGAATATAATGCCTTGGCTAGAGTTTTTAAGTTATTTATGCCCAAACCATAGCAATCAATACAAATATACAATTAGGTAACAGCTTTGCTATTTTGGCTTCAACACAATTAACCTGCCTTTTGAGTTCACTAACAATAATTAATGAATAAGATAAAACCGAAGAATCATTAAAACACAGCTCAATACACTTCTCATTTCAAACAGACCATTTGTTGTTGACATACCTGCAGGAAGCTTTTGTCATTTAAATCAAAAGAAACAGAAAGTGCACGATCAATAATACATTTAAAGCCTCTTTTTTGTTGTTGACCAAAAGCAACTGATGATAAGGTTTTTATGTGAGTAAGATACAGAGATGTTGGTGTTTATTGATGACAGGCGTTCACAAATGCTCTAAATACTCAGAGCACGTCTCAGATTGGCCTCTTCCAATGATTCTCTCTTTGACACAGATGGCGGATTATCAACAGTTTAGAAAATGTCTTTCAGCAATAAATCGGGCTGACATTTATTGCTTGTCCTCTTAATCTGAGACAAGCTGCTTGTATAAAGGGTGCAATTAAAAGAAACGGGTTCCTCTCACACCTCTTTGATAACAGAGTTAATCTACTCAGGAGGGAGTCAGATTGGTGACACTGGCTTTTCCATGCTAGGTTTCCCCTGCTGTGTGTTTGTTTTTTATTTGGGTCCTGGGGCGAACAGCCATTCAAAGCCACTTCACCTCTACCCATTCAGAGGGAGACAGTCCACTTCTGCCAAATGGAATGTAAGCACAGCCATGTTTCTCTCCACCAGTGCTTTTTAGCACTCTGATCTCACCACTTGTGGGCTGTCTGCCCACTCATCAAATTATAGGCTCCAAATACGGCAGGCTTCCTACGTACGTCACATAAAGCCTGACACATTGAACAAAGCTCAAGAACCAATCTTTCTATTTTCTTCACTTAGACAAATGTCACCCCAAATTGATTGGCCTTGCTAATGAGGAAAACCCGATCAATGGAATAATTATAATGGGGAAAAAACATTTGACAAACCCTGTTATTAGGAATTCAGAAGAAGCTATTTAAACATGTCACCAGATTAGAACAGCGTAAAGACTGTACCAGGCTATTCTTTCTACATTATAATACTTTGCCATGCTTTAGAGTGACATGTAATGTTACTTTAATACAATACAATATGATTAACCACTGATCATGTTACAGCAAAAATCAAACAACATTTGATAAAAATGAACTTGTAGCATCTTTGAAGGACTTAGATTAAATGCATTTTTGTTTTTTATTGATTTGATCAAAGTATTTTCTGATTATTGATACGGTCTAGCTTTCAAATTACGTTAGATAGGAACAGTTTAAAAAAAACCTGTATGATGTGATTACTGACTAACCCTTTGTTATCAGCCTCTATGCTAGACAGGACCCTTGACTTTAATGCTCACACTGAAAAATCTGATGGTTTTTCTTCTCAATAAACAATTACAATTACTTGTATTCTTCCTAGACAAGAGTGTGCTTAACAATGTTTAAATTGTAAAGAGATAAAAGTTTGTAAGAGTGTAAAGAGATAGGAAGAAGACGTAAAGACAGCATTAGTATGTGTGATTCCATTATGAACTGATAGCAAGAAAGAAACACTGATGGATTGATTCCATCATAAAACAATCTATTGACTTGTGCAAATGTTAAATAGAATCTAACGTTATTGTTTTACTATTGTCTTCACAGTAATTTAAAATAACAGTGGAGTTTGAGGAGAGAGCTACAAAGTTAAAGATAAGTTGTGAGACTAAATACGTGTTTTTCTCCTCAGGCGAGCCATGATGAAGACGTCAACCAAGGAAGTGGCTGAATTCTAATGTTAGCATTGGTCTGATAAGCTCTATTTGCACAAGATTAGTATATCTGTACCTGGGGACCTCTGATAATTTGGAAATGACCCCTAACGTTAGTGTTTGATGTGGTGCATTTGTGCTGGATAAGTAAAGTCTGTAATTTACTTGGATTTACTGACATTTCTGATTGAAAACGTTAAGGAACTGCATGACATGACACAATAAATAAATCGCCGAAGTCTTGTTTTTTAAATTCTATATAAAAAGGCAACGTAGTGCACCTCGTGTTTTGCAGGCGACAGTTTCTATTGTTTACATGTCCAACTTATCCCAAGTCTTTTTTTGACCAGAATAACTGTGCAGAAAAGCTGCACAGAAACTAAAATACCACCCCAAATAACTGAGATGCCGATTTGGACTGGATTACTATTATCAGAGGACATCTGTGTGTGACGAAATATGGTCGGTAATTTGACCTGCAATTTTTTACTTTTCACTTTACAGAATTGGTTAATTCGCACAGGATTAAAAAAGTGAGATGTTCTCCGCAATTATAACAAAGATCAGAGCTCCCCAGGTTATTCTTATCCCGCTATAGAAGCCAATGGCTTATCAATGCATAATGTGTTTTTTAACTTGAATGAGGCCAGATGTCTCTCTGCATTTTTACTATCCATTGTCTTTGTAATTGCTCATCAATCGGGAAGTTGTGAAAAGATAAAAATGTGTCTGACACTCAAAGTTTATGACTTGTAACCCTGAAATAAGCAGTAAAACAAGATATCACTTGAGCTTCCCACCCTGAGCATGACATCACAGGAAAATGGCCACCTTTTGAATATAGTCTTTACCTAAAACTACAATTTTAGCCATAACACTTACTATTTATCCACTATTATCAAAAACAAGCTAAAACCAGTTTGTAAGCAGTATTTTGAAAAGGGAATGTGGGGATCTGTCTGGTATACTTCTCAAACAAGATAGAAAACCAAAGTTTCAGACATCCAGTCTTGACATATTTCCATAGTGACTAATGTACGGTTCTGTGTGGGGCCAAATCCACATAGTGTCTGCCCAGCTCTATGAAGAGAGTTGTTCACGTTTATTACCAATCCCTTACGACAAAGACCAACAAGCTAAAGTTATTTACCCTCTAAATGTATCAACTAACACCTGTCCTCCAGCACTCTGTGATGAAAACCCAGAAATAAAATGTACTGCCTTCAGTGTACAGTACGTACGTATTTCCACCACTGCAATAAGGTTTACAGATTTTCTTAGATTGGGTTGGAGTATCTAACATTAAGCCAGGTACTGACATTTTCAGACATTACAAAGTTTTCGGACATTGCACGGTGTGTATCACTGTCCTGGCTTTGTTTCCTGGATAGAGGCAGCTGGACACTGCCTCAGACACTCAGGCCCAAACACGCTCTCAAAGCCATATATTTTCATCAGTGGCTATCTGATCTGTTATGCAGGATGAGACTGGGCAGAGTGTGCCCACAGCTGCATCAGTATCACGATCATATCACTGCGCCTCAGACCTCCCCACTATTAATATTCACACAATCTATCCAGAACAATGGGCCTTTCTTGGACTCCTTTTTTTCCACTGGCCACTAATTGGATGTAATTACTCATCTACAAAACAAATGAGCGTGCTGAGGTTGCCTTGGAGACTAGATCAGGGTACCCAGCAGTGCGAATCGTTAGCGGGGCTTCATTTATACTGGTAATTATCTTCCCTACCCCCACCCTCTATCCCTCTCTGCCCTCAGTGACCAGAGCTGGCTGTGGGGCGATGGAGAGGGGAGTGTCTCGCAGTCATCTGTTACTGACATCATCGGGGTGGTGCTCTTTAAGTGGATAAATGCCCTACTCTCGTTCCCACTTAGCCAGGTGACTGCCTCTAAGGAGAAATCACAAACCTTGAAAGCACTGCTGTCCTTTTTTTTTGTGCACAAGTTGGAATAAAAGTAATCAAGCTGATGATAAAAGATAGCGTCACGCTCCCAAGCCTGTTGTGACTACAGGATGTGAAAAAATATTTTCATAAGTTCGCCAGTGTTGTGCAGAAACTTTGTGATTATAATAAATGTAGATCTCACACAAACACAACATATTAGCTAACACAAATACGCTAGTTTTAAAGCACTCTCCATGGCCCAACTGTTAGCAAAAAAGTAGCCCCTGCAGCGCAATTAAAAACTTTCCTGGAACTTGCAATAACCCTAAGATTGATTATCAGGTCTCTAAATACAGACACAGACACCTATTCGCAGCTAACCTTCTATTTGTAATCTTTTTGATACCCTTATATTCACATATAATAAGCGTTGGGCAGTGACCTCACTGCAAAAAGCGGTGTTAGTAGTTTTTTTTTTATTCAGTCACTCTTCGCTGTCCCTTGCGGCACCAGTGGGATTCCTTGGTGGCCACCAAACCGCATCACTTTACAGAGAACGTCAATAAACCTGACATGTTGCTTCTCAAATTAGCTTTGAATTTTAGAGCTACCATAATTAGGTTTTCCATTTTCGCCAATGTCATTTAAAAATAGCGTGAAAGAAACTAACAGCTCTTTTGCTGTCTAGCCTTGCTTTCACTTTCCATTTGAAATAATCTTTTCTGAATGAATGGCTGAGTAATTAACAGCACAAGACACCCTTTTCTCAGAGCACAGACATTTCATAAATAATACATATTTAATGTCTTGTCATTTTGTGTTCAGAGGAGCTTGGCTAATTAATTTTAACAGATGATTTCTTTTTGCATTTACTCACCCATACTGAGGCCTCTGTTTCTTTTTTTAGTTTTCATTTTTATGCTTCCTTTTCCCTTTTCTTGCTGCTCTTTCCGGTAATGGGCAAACTCAACAGAAATGATGAGGAAATGTGAACACTAAATGAGCAACAGTGTAGTAAATCAGTGCCCACTCATTTGGCTTTAATGCATATCTTAACCTGTCTGGGATCTGGTCTGGTTTGGGCTGGGAAAGGGCACTCGGTTATCTACAGTCGGCAGAGATTATCGTATCATGAGCAGGCTCAGAGCTGACAGCCCTGGCCTTTTGGCTGAACACGTTTTTTCATAGATGTCTGGTCATGCTTATACGCTCTTAAAAAATCTAAGACTCACTATGACTAAAAATCTGTGAGTGCTTCTGGCTACATCTAAAAGTTCACTCAAACTGGAAGTAAAAACACTGCCAAATCCTCTCACATCATATCATTTTCAATTTGAACATATTTACTACTGTAAATAAAAAAATGTCATCATGAATATTAAGGTAGCTATGTAATTTCCTTTGAAATCTGTGTTTATTAAAAAAATAAGTGAAAAGAGTCTCTTCCAGTACTGTTATAATGTCCCTTCAAAATAAACATACAATGAAATTGGAACAGAATTTTCTGTAGTGACTAGAAACTCTGCAACACATATTGTGATTCAGACATAATTCTTTACTCCTGTTAAGCTTTCAGCAAGTTTTCTTCAGAGTCTGTTACGTGCACAGCCCCTGGAGGGCAGAGTGGTGATGTCCCTGAAGGCCTGTGCCTATAACCTATGAGCATCTGCTACCCACAGCTGTGAGAGCCACAGCTACGTGGTGGAGGCGCAAAGGGACACTTTGCCCTCCCTGATGTGTCACATCTTTCCCTGGGCCTTAAACAAAAACCCAAGCAGGATGGGCTTGGCATGTCTGCTCGTGTTATTTTGCACTGAATGCATGTAAAGCGCCTCTGGCCTGAGAGCTGAGCTCTGCTGATTAGCATCTGGGACAAATGGACCTGAGCTCACGAAGAGCCAGATTGATTGAGACCAGTGCACGCAGCCAATCCTGGTCCCAGATGTAGCTCAAGATACGAGAGCTTGTTGGGAGCAAACTGATAATGATTTTAATTCAGATATATCCGTCACACAAGTTTCTCTTTTTAATAAAAAAAAGGTAGGAGAACAAGTAAGATCAGTAAAAGAGAAAAATTAAGATTAACATCTAACTGAGTAGAGAAATGTAAAAAAATGAAGACCTTCAAGAATCCCAATAAAACTGGCAGAGACACAACTGCAAATCATATCAGTCCAATTTCTGCACAACACTGACCACAGCCAACTCTATTTCAGCTTTGAACACCTGAGTATAGTCTGACATACTGTACATAACAAGTAGCCAGACCTCTCAAACCAGCTGAATGGGTCTTTGTGTACTCTGCAGGTAGAGCTAAGATCTGAGACTGACATTTGAGCTTTCCAGAAAGCTCAGAGGGACTCAGGAAAACACTCAAGCAGAGTAGACTGGGACCTGTGAAGTTCCCTGGACTGTCAGAACCATATGCATCAGCTGCATTTTTCACTTTTTCATTTGACAATGGTATAGCACAGGAGATTTCACAGAAGTCAAGTTTAAAATGAGGAAAACTGAACAATAACTCACATTCTTTTACAGAAGGAGGAAACTATTGACATTTTCAATCAGTGTCAAAAAAAAGGACATTCAATCAAAGTCTTTGGAATTATTTTGATTCCTGCATGTATTGGTAATTTATTTTCAACATAAATATCTAACATTAGCATTAATTTTGTGTTTTAACTACCTGTTAAAATCTTTTAAAGAGGCAACTGTGGCTCATTTATGCAGATTCATCCTTCATATCAGCAGCAGAGGTGAATACAAAAAACACAGCCCAGGTGTTGGTGCAAGGATTAGTCATCCCTAAATTAGCAATTTCCCCCAATCCTGCTTTTCTATGCAGATGTTCAGCCCTTCAATTAGATAATACACGTCTACCCTTTGCATCCTCCAGTGGCCCCCTACAGTAGTTGAAATCAGGTTAAAGTCCATGGTACCAGCTTATAAATCCCAGAATGGGCCAGCATCCCTCTACCTCTAGGCGAGGGTAAACAGTACAGGAGCCAGAACTCTCTGATCTGCTTCTCGCCTGGAGCCATAGTCACAAACATCAAGAAGACTTGCCCTTGTTCTTGCTCTTTTGTGGTTGAACTTGCTCCTGGTAGAGATCAGGGCAGCGAAAACACCTCCACATCTTAAACTGCAGAATGGCGATCAACCTCTTCAAAGAGATTCTGGACTCACTGCACTTTCAATTAAACTTGTACTTATTAAAACATCATGCCTTCACTGTCCTAGAAGTAAGAACCACTTAGTGTTTTGTTTTTTAACTGATATCTGATATCTGGGACTTTTTCAAGTCGAAAAATAGAAAACTTGTTTCCCACACAATGATCTCAATAGGGTATCATGATAAAAGTTTGAATGATAGTCATGATAAACTCTGGATATATTAACTTGATATAGATTAAAAAAAACTTGAATCACACAGCAAAACATAAGCAACGTGTTCAAGCTACTCTAGGATTCTTTGAAGGAGCAGGCTAGAAACTGTGAGGGTTTTGTGGGGATTTTGGCGCCCCCTGTGGACAAAGCTAAATGTCTTATCTCTTTTCTGATTTTGTCCTGTTCATGTGTAAGTATTGTATTCTCTTTTAACAGCTAAACATCACTCTCAGTGTGTCTTTGCCACAGAAAAATTGTAAACAAAGGCTGTTTCGACAGGGTGCGATTGATCTTTTGTCACCTACCTGGTGGCAGCGGTAAGAGACATTAAAAATGATTTTATAGAAATAATCAGTCTTCTTGCTGATGCTCTTGTTTGCTTTTGTAGGTCAGAGAGAGGCATCAGTACTAATTTCAGGCTGTTTCATAATTGGCTAAACACCTCCTAATGGGAGCTTTAATGTGCATTTTTCCGCTTGAACGTGATTACATGCTATCATTTTTAATAAGAAACTGCTTCATTCAATGTTTAAACCTGTTACACTAATCCTGAGTTCTGAGAATGAATACAACCTTTAAATACACCATAAACAAACGTATCATATGTTTGTAAATTCATAATCTATTTGTCTATAAGACTACCTTCATTATCTGGATACTCCTCAAACTAAGAGCTTAATGAAATTATATGTTGAGACAAATATGGATATTGATCAATATAGACCAAACTATATCTTTCTCCATATTGCACTGTCCTTGTCTTCTACATTCTTTTACTTCTCTGGCAGCTCAAGGAAAATGTTTACTAAATGTAGCATGAGACAGCAACATAGCAGAGTTTGAATGTCTCCATCTTCAGTAACTTTCTGTGTTGTGGTATACAAATACAACTAGGGTATAGTTGGCTGCAATTGGCAGGACACAGTGAGAAGTCCAAAATACACCTTGTCATCAGCAGAGGTCTGTCAGAGAGGGGAGTCAGCATGCTGTCATTTTGTCTGTGGAGCTGTGCTAGTCAGGTGAAAGTGCCCCCTGTCAGGGAGAGAACATGTCTACCACATTCTCAGTGTCGCAGACAAACAAGACTTTCAGCGCGCACAAAGAGAAAATCTGTACAAAAAGGGATCTGTCAAAGAAACAAATCTAAATAACAAAAAATTGCTTCGAGTGTCAAGATATTATTTTACTCAGGAGAGAATTGAGGCATGTTTATGCAGCTGTTTTTTTGTTGTTGGTAGATTTAACCATTTTGATTTGGAGTGCCAATTTAGGTGACGACCCACCTCCCCTGCAGCCAAAGTCTATAAAATGTGGTGCTCTATAGGAACTGTAGGTGGAGTCAAAGCACAAAGAATCTACACTGACATCACACATTAATCTTGTTCACAACAAAAGCCAGCATCTGCACTGAAATAAGAATGCTTTTCAGATCTTTAAACCACAAGGATTGATAATCCTGGGTTAATTTTGGGCTGAGCATGTTGCAAATGTAATCATAAGATAGGACCCAAATGCAGAAAAATCCAAAGACACTACACACAGAGAGAGGAAGGGCAAACCTTAAAAAAATCTGTGTCCTCTGTTATGTCTGTGTAGAGCGAAGGGACTACTGTGTAGTATGCTATGTGCATTTTCTCAAATGTTTAATAGATCTTCCATAAATCCTTTCTCAGACCGTTACAAAGCCACAAACCACAGAATGAAGGGCCGCACTTGTTATATCATGAAGATGCATTGGCTCTAGAGTACAGAACAGTTAATAATAAATGTTAACAATAAAACAGGACACAGTTACAGATATTTTATGAGATAATTTAAATCACATTTATATTCCTGATTTTATTGCACATTCTATTGTGAAAGTAGTCTTGATTTGCAGACAGATCCTGCTATTTCAGTGAGTGATATTTTCTTTAGAATTGCCTCGTGGCTGTTTAAGCACTCTAAAACAGGCCCATGATGTCACTATTTACCACTCGAACCCCCCCCCCCCCCCTCCCCTCACCTCCTGCTCATAGTCATTTGCTTGTTTCCCTTCCATTTGCAGCTGTCAGAATTAAACTGTACATAATGGTTGCCATCACGTCTCTTGCTTCCTGGCTGCTGCTAACCCCAAATCAACATTCCTGCTTCTTAGTGACGTTCATTGCAATTGTTGAGCAAATTGTTTGTTTTGAACGTGCAAAATCACACAGCCTGATGTGAACGAAAAGAGCATCTGATTGGCTTCCAGTGTTCCCTCTGTTGATTTGAATTAAGTGCAAATGAGGACAACAGGGAGAGTGTGTTGGTAATATGTGTACGTGTAAATGTTGAATACTATATATACACACTACAGACGTTTTTACCGTTGCTGTGAGTGTTCATGTAGGAGTGTGTTCATCTTTAGGTAACACAGCAAAGACATTAAACAGTCATTTTTCTACTGCCTTTATATCTGATAGTGACTGCACCAACCAGCAACATCAGAGGGAGAATTACTGCAGATTTTCACCAACAAGCTTCTGAGAGTTGGTCTGATTAGGAAAGACACTTTTCTCTTAATCCTGGAAGCAGTGTGTGCAGTCGAGGGAGTGTTTATTGACAGCTATTGACTCATCTACAGTTGTAAGGTTGGAAAAAGCAGTCTGCCTAAATGAAGCGAACAAGTCAATCAATGCGATGTTAAAGACTTGTTTTTTGGAACAAATCTCTTGGCAGATATTCATCTATGTGTGAATAAGATGTGAACTGTAATTATGTTTCAATGGTCTCTGTGCTTTGTAAGTTGGTGTCTTTAGTAATCTAACGTGCTAACACACAGATACTGGCTGCCATTTGTATTTGATTATTGTTACTGCAGACTTTGTTTTCATGTTTAAATACATATATATATTTACAATATAATTCTGCTTTTCATTCGTGAACTAAGAGGAAAATGTATATGTCTTTATAATGTCAACAAGCCTCAAAAGCTTCAGTAGAGATGTTTTAGACCACATATCCTCGTTTGATTTCAATGGTTTTTTCCCATGCTATCTCACTAGAACCATATTTTACCGTTTGGTGAGTACATAAGGCTACATTTTAAATTAGCCTATGGCTATAATCTGGCGTATTGACATGTTTATGTTCATTAAAGTGCACTGTCCCTATTTCAATAAATAAATAAAGTCTTATTCAATTTATAATTGATGTAAGTGAAATGGATACCATGAGCCCTTATAAAGAAGCCCTTACCTGTTGAAGTTGATAAGTGTCATGTAGTACATGCATCATGCTTTTATTATCCAATGGGGCTGTGATGTTCTTCAAAATGTTCCTATATGCACTTGGCAGATTTACCCTAAAAATGCGGATTATGCCGTTTAAGAAACTTACAATTTCAAACACTGTACAAAGCACATCACTGGTACAGTTTCTACTTCTTCATTTTATATGCAGATGTTGTCAAATGAATGAATTATACCTAATTTGTGTTTGATAAGTGAAAAATCCATTCTATCCTGTAATGACACTTTTATTATGTCTGAAACTTTGTAATTAGTTGAACTCACAGAGCACAATGAAATCAAAAGTTACTATGACGACCACACAGAACCAGTTTGAACTTGTTTTTCTGGCATTGCAGATTCTCATTGTGGTCAGTAATGCATGAAGTCTCTAAGGAATCGCAGTATTTTGAAGTTTAGAACAAGTGTAGAGGTGACACCGCAGGCTGAGCTGCAGATTACAAACCAGATTAAACTTTGTGAACTCACTATGTTAGGAGAGTGTGAAAAACGCGTCTAAATTTCAATCTGCAGAAAATAAAATCGTGAACGTATTTAAATACTGTATCAAATGGAAAAGTTGTGTTACTTTTAGCACTTTTGCATGCTATTGCGCTAATATTGATAAGTTAGTGCATGAAAACTTAGCAACATTAGCATTAGCTCTCAGTAAAGTATTAGTCCATAATACCCGGAATTGGTAATATTAGAGTTTTCGATGTGGTCAGCTAAGACCTCAAGCTAACACTTCTTTGTGTGATTTATGAGTTTATCCCAAGAGGGCGCAGAATCTCTCTTTCGTCTCTGTAAGTAGTAAAAGCCCATATAATCATCTGGACTGGTGCAGCATTCAGCCTGAAATTCACGCACCATTCCTAGCCTCCTCTCCATCTTTCCCTGGCTCACGCTTCAGGTTACAGGTACAAACTAACATGTGTGTTTTATTTTGGTAGCTTACACTAAGCAGGTGAAGTAGCTATTTGTCTTAGACCATTAGGTTCTATGCCTGGACCGTGACCTGCATTATTTTATTTTTGGTTAAAGAGCATTATTTCTTATTTTAGAGGCAGATAGCGGGGGGGGTCTGAGTAAACTGAAATATTTGAAAAGATTTTAGAGTTATATGGAAAAGACCATTGACCTTTTGAATATTGTTTTGTTATTTATTAGATAGATACATTTTGCAAAAGAGGTTAAAATATTTGTATTACCATCCCATCTGTGACAAGGTTTTGACTCCATCTAATGAGGAATATTGGGACTTATTTTGTATTATGCTGTTTTACTCCTGCAAGACTAAAGGATTGAATCATCGCCTGTATGCATTAACCTGACATCTCTTAAATTCATACGTCAATGTATAACATAGTATAACATATAGTTCAAATATATGTGGTCTCCTTGTGAGGGATCAGCACAGAGACATGCAGAGGGACCAAAAAAAAGCTGATGATGATTATGAAGGAGAGAATCTCAGCACAGAATGGTCCTAATAATGTGGCTGCTGCATGCCAAACTCTCTGCCTGACAGACAAACTCACTCTGAAGTACCCTTGCAAACTTTTCAGACTTTTGAAGTCTTCAAAGATTCTCAGGGAGACTTCAAACACTAACAGTGAAACCAACTCAAAAGTACATAAACCTGCTTTAGATAATCAAACATGGCTGTTAGGCTGACAGGACTTGTGCAAGACTCTTTTTTTTCCTATGTTCATACTTTCTGTTTCAGTATTCGGGGTAGGGAGTGGAGCTGTGAATTTTTTTCTTTTACTGGTGGGGGAATTTTTTAAGTCATAGTTAAAGGGACTGATGATAAAAGAGAGACTAAGCTGCACCTTCTGAATCGATTCTCATTAGTGTCCTACCAGAGGGTTGACAATTTAAAAACAGTGATTACAGCAATATTTGAGCTTATCTGGCAACATCCGGTAATTGTCATTTGAATGAGAAAATAAATGGAACTGTAATCCATTACAGTTACTGAACAAATACCCATTACCTGTGTTTAATTAAAATGTAAGTTATGTGGTGTAACCATACAATGTATAACTTGTTTACACTTGCATTTTTAGCTGCCCTTTTTTTATTTGTCGGAGAAAAAAATCAAAGAGGGATCAAACTTGTGTAAGTAGTTAAATAATCAAATTAATTCTTAACAAATTTAATATAGTAAAACTGTCAAACTGGTAGTGTGTGTTTGTTAAACTAAGTTAGTGTTGTTTAAGTTTTTGAAGGGAGCTTTGAACGTTTTCTAGTAAGCATGTTTTCACCTGAAAGGGTTAAGGCACATTTTGTAGAGGTTGGATATTAATTAGTATATTTTAATCAAATTAAAGGGTAGTTGCAAGAATAACTAGTTTATTAAAAATAATTGATTTAAGGTTAACGTTTTAGTATTTGAAGCTCAATGTAGTTTGTATGAATCTGAATTTGGTTACTACTGACAGATTGTTCTTTGTGGTTTTGATGCACTACACACAAATAGAAGAGTTGGTAAAAATGTAAAAAAAAAAAAAAGAAGCTATTCAATGTTTTGTTTTAAAACAACTGAGTAAAATCTAATTTACCAACTCAAAATAATTTATGGGTTAAACCAAAATGCTTGTATAATATTGCAATATTTATGAGTAAGATCAAAGTAACATTTTTTACAGTGCGAGCATCTTGTATAAATCTCTCCTGTATGTGTGTGCGGGGCCATCAGTCTAAGCTCACACTGTGTGTGTGTGTGTGTGTTTGTGGGGGCTCAGGAGACTATGTCTATGGGGAGAAGCAGAGCAGGAGAAGTTGGAGAGAGCAGCAGCCACACAGAACATGGACAGAGCGTTTACCTGGCCCTGTGCTCTGTGGGTACGCCAAGTAGCCGCCTCTTCCACGGGCCCCCCTACCTGAGCCACGCGCTGCTGCTACCGCCGCCGCTGCCACCGGTCCGTATGCTGTCGCTGGGAAGCCTGCAGGCACACACATACACATGTACATCACTGCCTGCTCATGGGAAGAGTCTGTCTCGGGGCTACAGGAGCATGTTGTACAGGCACTGAGCTTCTGTACAGGCGAAAACTAAAGCTGTCAGTGACACGGGCTCATGTATGACATGCTACAGTAACAGACAGAAGTTAACTGGGACAGTAAATCATTGAATTGTTTTGTTTGACAGACCATCTTTTTGTCATCTTATTATCATAACTGAATCAAATGTTATTTATTTATTTCTTGTATTTATTATCTTACCAGACTCAATTTTCTTGTGTTTCTAATAGAGTTTAGTCCTGATGTTATTTCATCACGATTCTTAGGTGACAATTTGATGTGTATTGTGATTCTATACTTTATTGTGATCCCATACTGTCTACTATTGTGATATTTTCCCCCTTTAAACAGATACAACATGAATAGTAGAGATTATATCATGAGTAATATTTCCATAAACAATGCACATCAAAAGTCAGTGTGCTGTTTAATCATCTATTTGTGACTGCTCTCAGCTCAGGCTGGCTGAATATCTGGAAACAGGAATGACGTCATATTGTCAGAATATTGATCCCTGGGGAAAAATGTTTTTTAAAACTCATAAAAATCATGATAGTTTAGAGAATCATTGTTTTTCATACTGCTTATTACTACACATACCTAGCCAATAAAACAGATTCTTTTTATTTTATTTGTATAATATCTATTTCCTAGACTTTTTGCTTTTATTTAGACAGGACAATGGATAGAGTAAAGGAATCGAGTGTGAGTGGGGAATGACATGCGAAAAAAGAAGCCACAGGTCGGACTTGAACCTGGACTGTGCAACACAACCACTAGGCCATCTGCGCCCCAATAAAGCGGATTTTGATCTATCAGCAGGTTCTTACTGCAGCCAATTTGAAATTCAGAATTGATCCAAAAACAGAAACAGAAAAAAAACAAAAACAGTCATGAGCAACCTGCTGATACAAATAACAATAAGTGAGATGAGTGCCGCTTCAACATACGTGTCATTATGCTCATGAAGGGGAATATCAAATCACATTCACTCTTTAAAAACACCATCAACACCTTTCATGAGAGTGACTTTCATGGAATATTTACAATGAAGACATTTTTCTTTCATAATGCATGTCTGAAATAAAAGGTGCATATTTTTATTCATCCATACAACTGTGAGTAAACTGACTATCCCAATTCACTAAGTCCCTGATTATAATAGAGAAAGGATTCGGCTCTGGGGGATGTTTATGTCACATGCTTTGGATGAAAGATTACAGCCACATCTGAGCTGCATAGACATGGGCATAATAGTCCCTCCTCTGGGGACTGTCCCTGCATTTTGTTCGGGAGTGCTCCCAATTACTGCGACTTTGTATGGAATCAGAATCAGGCAGTGTAATGCAGGACGGAAAGCATACCAGATTTTTATTGTTGGAGCTATTCAGGTGGAAGATATAGAGTAGGGAAAAAAAAACATCCCCCACAATCAGATGGAGACATCTGTTGGATGATTTGTCATTCAGAAGAGACTTCAATCTGTTAGCTTATGTGAAGACTGAACAAGTCTCTTGTGCTTGTTTCTTCTTATGTAAACATTCAGACTAAGTCCTCCAACGCTGAGATTTTTTAAGCTCGTGAGCATCCATAAATCAGTCCAAATTGTCAGTTTATGATACACTAATAAGACCATGAAAATATAAATCCACTTCTTCTTTAGGGTCTGATTAGTCCAACAAATATCAGCCTAATAATCAGCCTGTAATTAAGCCAACGCTGTATCTGTGAATTGTAATTACATAGTTGGCCTTAATGAACACAGTAGCTAGAGGTGGCTGACAGAGGCTAGTCCATGCCCAGGGCCCAGGCTCCTCTCTCTGCACAGGAATGGCATGTCATTAGCTGTGATGAGATTCCTCACTCTGGGCTCAACACCGTCAATGCCTAATCAGCCTCCTGAAATTATCTCCACGGGAAATGCTTTCCTCACCAGCAAAAAGAAGATATCTAAATTCTCTCAAATTGAGCTTTTCTCGAGGTCTTCATGTGTGTTTTTCTTCCATGTTTGGGGCCACAATGTGGAGAGACTTTGCTTTAGACATTACAAAAATGGTACGGGGACATCTTAGAGGATTATTTCTTGAATGCTGTGGAGGTGAGAGGCGCACTGGCGGGTGACCCATTTTTCCGAGTGAGCCTTGTACTGCTATTCCACCGTACAAAAAGACTGATGAGACAAAGGGAGGGAGGGATGGAGGTAGGAGGGTGAGAGGAGAAGGGTCAGATGAGCCGCAGCCAAAGAGAAAAACACATAGCTTTTCATCAGCTGGCTGAGAAGGAGGTAATTCACAACTCTGTCGACACAATATGACCATGAGTGTGTGTGTGTGTGTGTGTGTGTGTGTGTGTGTGTGTTAGGGAGTGAGGTGCCATAATGCAGCGCATGGGTGGCAGGTGAAGAAGAGGAAGAAATGCCACTTTGCCGGCCCGACTATCTAACAGCTCCGGATCAAAAAAAGAGAGAGTTAGGCAGTGTTGTGAAAAAAGAATACAAAAAAAGGCAACAAAAAATCCACTGCCACATTTATGTGAATGATGCTGCACAACACCAGGAACTGATTCCAGCAGCTTAAACTCTATTCTTTTCTCTTTTCACAAAAAACCCCTACAAATCAAGTCTGATTCTATGCTTGTGACGGCCAGCCACCCCTGCATTTCCACTTACAGCGTCACCATGGCTGCTGTGCAGAACAGTGTTCATGCTGCACCTCTCCCTTCTTCCCCCTTTTTTCCCTCTCTCTCCCCCTTCCTAAGTGCTGAATCTATCTTCCCCCCGCTGCCATTGTCATGACACCCCCAATAGACCCACTGGCTTGGAAGTTAGTTGCGGGCAAAGTTGTGGTGAGAGATTAACTTTGCAGGATTAGGTGGGTTAATTAATAGATGGCTGCTGCTCATTGTTTTGTGCTCACGCTGTAAGAAGCCACCCAAGAGAAGCGCTGCAGCATTAAATCAATTTCATGGCCCTTTTATTACTGAGGAGATAAAGCCAATATTTAGCTTTCAATTCTTCACAATTATTGGGCCCCTGCTTTGCCACTTGAGTGGCTGCACTTGGCTGGGGACAAGGACACATCTGTTTATGAGCTGTAGAGGCCCGGGGGCCTTGGTGTCTGGACTCAGGGGAACTGTCCTCAGCTTGTTCCCCCTCAAAGCCTGGAGCACAGAAATGTAGTCTTCTTCAGGAGAGCATGCACACAGGAAGACAAATTTAACCTGAAGAGAGATGAAGGCTGTCATTTAACCCTATGAACATACAAAAAAAATAGACTTCCACTGCATGCTCTTTGGATATATCTATATTTAGAAGAGGAACAGTTTGCACATTTCTGCAGATGATCCAGTCTGAGATTATTTTAATATGACCTATCTACACTTGCTGCAAAAAGCTTTAACTGCCGTTTTATTCTGTCAACTAATTCAATCCAGTAGTTTCCTGTAAGAACAGTCAGAAGTTGAAAAAACTGCAGGGTTTGTTACTAATATTTACATATTGGTGGCCCCTTGTGGCCACTTTGTTTAATTCCATACCCTGAGCCAACACCAACATCATAGTTGTACTAATATTTTGAATTCCTGGTTCTAGCTTCTAGTGTCAATTTTTGGACTGTTGAACTGCGTCTTTAGTGAAAGACTCTTTACAGCAACTATACCCTGTGTCCTCTGTTCTCAAACTGACCTTCTGGATGACAGAGGAATGCCACGTCACATGAATTGATTAAATAAGCTATTATTAACCCCCCCTCCCCCCCATAGTTTTAGACAACTTCTTTGTATGTTGTCCACAATGTGAAAATAAAGTATAGAACTGTAATTTGGAAAGTGTAGCATGTAAAGAATCAAAGTTGACAAAGAATTTTTATTTTTTAATGTATTTACAAAGTATCATTATGAAAATATGAATGTATTATTTTCAGTTACTGAACTTTAGAAGCTCAATTAAACAAAAGCTGTTTTAAGCTGTTTAACTGACTTTTTGATGTGGGCTTTAAGCACGCATAAGCTTGGGTAACCAAAAATGGCCACCAAATTGGTGCAATGACCACTTAATCTAACGGCTTGATGGTCTGTGCTTGAACTGTTAAGCGAGTATCACTGAATTGTATTTTCGAATCTGTATCCATGTCATTCCCTCCGTAAAATAAACTTCCAGCTTAAGCACCTTGCCAAACGTAAGAGCATGTCCAATTCATTTCACCGTCAGTTGTGTGTTGAAGTGGCACAGTGAGCGTGCAGAGCACACAAAGCTTTATTTTCATGACAGTGCACAGCACATAACGGCTGTAAAGTGGAATTGTTCAGTTCTACCTGCACCTCTATTTTGTGAGTCTGTGTGAACTTGACTGAACTGAAGTAGGAGGAGAGATGCAGTCAGGGCAGTGTCATAGCGATCAAACAGAACCTTGCAATTTTTGTGTCAAGGTTTCCTGGGATTTCTTGTCTGCCCCGGCTGCCTGCACTGACCGGGTCAACAGCTTTGTTTTTCTCTATTATCAAACAGTCAAAGCCCTTTGCTGAGTATTATGCTGCTTTTACAGAAGAAAAAGGGAGGTGATGTGATTGGTCAAATCAATTCTGGCCCCCATCAAAACAGCAGATGATATCACAATGTTTTCAAGGCTGCTTTGCAGTTTCCATAGCACAATTGAACTATCACCTGATAGTAATTCAGCCCTCATATAGACATGCTGAGCCCCACTTTGCCTGCACTTTTACTCCCTGTCAACGACTCATCAGTGTACTTTATTTAAACTTCTTCTAGTTTAGACCTTCAACCCTGGAAAGTAGGAAGGGGCAAACTGTTCTCACTCCCAAGTCCTCGCATACAACAGCTTGTTTAGTGGCAAAACACTTAAAAATAATAATGTAGGTGAAACCCCTCGAGAGTCATCTCTGGATGGTGTCCTGTAGCTTTTTCTTATGATGTGGTTTCAAAGTCAGATGAGGAGGTAAATAGAGCAGGAAAATGTGCTTGGTGTGGAGGTCAGAGCGATGGATACAGAGTTCACGCAAACACTGGACATTCATCTTTTGAATAGTTAACTCCCTGTTAAGTAAGGAGCGTCTTAATAACATATATATTTAATTTAAGTAATTCATGGTGCATTCAATTTAACGTAGATCAAGACTTCTTCAAACTGAAACTATTTAAGATTTATTACCTGAACTTATGATCGCGTAGATTTGGTGCCTATTCCTAACCAAACTGTGACTGTCTTGCTACGTTAAACACATACCTTATTGTTGCAAATTGAAAAGTCATAGGCTTATTTTTAAATTGCAGACAGATATTGTTTTTCACTGCTTTGTCTTAAACAGCTCACCTAATGTGGCATAAGCCCTGCAGGTGACAATTTGATGCTGGAGCTGTACATAGGTAATTTTTTTGAAGCATATGTCCAAGATCAAGCTGTCGTATAGGAATTGGGAGCTATAATGTATTGGAGATGGGGATAATTGTAGTACACTATGATCTTGACTTTTGCTAATAGAGCCCTGACACCCTTCAGATTATCTCAGATTTTTTCTCCTCAAACACTTTTCTAAAACATTTCGGCAGCTCTCTTCGGCGTACAGCCTTTCCTAATTCCAGTCTCACTTTCTCTTCCTATTACTCAGACGATGTCACAATGAAGAGTTGTTACATTATGCATCAATAAGGTCCTATTTATGTCCTAGTGGTCTGACAACAGCTTGACTGATGTTAATGTAATCTGTACTGTTCTTTGGCCCCAAACTGCCAGCAGCAGCTCCCTCGTCATTGACAGAGGAGCTCCATCAGTCACAGAGCAGTCGCTCATTTCTGCTCTAAGAAGACTGTCAAGTGTCTAATGCACAGGAGGAGCTGAGGGACAGCTGAGACTCTGCAGAGGCCCTATGGATGAAGTAGCCTATGCACACATTTTAGTATCTAATAGAGCCTAGCACATCACTTAGATTGATTCTCAGTGGATATATGGAGTGGAGTATTTTAAAGTATTAAACATACTGCGCTGAGCAACTCAGAATGTGAAGCATTTAAGATTTTCTTAACCAAGATTTGAGCTTTAAAGCACAAAAAGGAGAACAACTAGAAGGACATTGTTACATTGCTATAGCCTGGGTTAGAGTGGTTGCTAACAGAGGTTTAATGGTACGCCGACTGTGACTTGGCTAGGGACAGAAAGGGTGAAGAAGCCCTTCAGCTTGTCAGTTTTGGACGTAGAGAGAGACGTAGAGAGAGACAGAGAGAGATAGAGGGAGGGAGGGAGAGATAGAGAGCGAGAGAGAGAGAGGGCAGTGGAGAGAAGAGATGAGTGAGATGGATGAGCAGAGAAGGACAGCAGTAAAATCAAAGGAAGACAAAAAGGAAAAAGGACAAAGAGAAAGAGAAACTGAGGCAAAAAAAAAGAGGCCACGACACAAGTGTCTCATTGGTTCTCAATGAATTCTCTGAGGGGGGGGCAACACACATTTTACTCAGCTACAAATAGGTGTTTTTTTCCTTCCACACCACTGAATCAATGCTGTACAGTTTAGCTGCAGAACATGTGACTATTATTCATTTTCAAATGTATCAATTGAACACATAAAGACTAATAATAAAAGGTTTCATAGGTAAACAAAGTAGAACCAAAGTGTCAATCATGTGGCTTTACTGTAAGAATATTCTTCATTATTAAACTCTGACATTTTAAAATAAAGTTCCAAATACAAACCAGCAGAAAGAGCTGAGCATTTGAATAAATATGAGAAAATTATATAAAAACAGAGGGGGGGGCTTTTTTTCCCTGTCAGCAGATGACAGTCAGAAGGACAAGCCAGCGGAAATAAGTGTGTAGATAAGTCACAGCCGAGGCAGTGAAGCACACTGCCGCCTCCTCAGGAGGAGGAAGGCATGCAGAGAAGGAAAACTGACTCCACTTCACATTTTGCTTCATCAATAACCTTTGATAAGATACAGAGAAACACAAAGAGACAAAATAACAAAACAAAGGAAAAATACATACTGTATATATCAAAGTTACAAAAGAGACAGGCACCTAGAAAGACATCTTTTCATCTCCAGACTGACAAGTGTCCCATTGTTGTCATCCTTCAGCGCTACTTTGTTGTTGTTGAAAGCATCTCTGGGTTGTTATCAAAGGCATAAATCACAGAGTGGGAGAGAGAGCCGGCCAGGTGGCTTTCATATGAACTGCCGCACACATGCTCACGTTTCAACCCTCCTCTGATCAGTGAGACCTACAGTGCACACACAGGTTTCCCCTCGTAGAAAACACACTCAGAGATGTTTGGGAATGAGCCAGAGAGAGAGGGAGACAGCATTTACATGCACACCAATAATTCAATTATAACCAGGCTAATGCAATACGCATATTATTGCAACTCTCGTGTAAACACCTTAACCAGGTTATCTTACTCACATTAAAGGTCTAATCAGAGTGAGCATAACTTGATTAACAGAGCCGGGTTGCTTGTCAATCATCTGAATTAATATTGTCATGTATGTCTGGTTTCTTTCTGTGTTTGGAATCTGTGCACGGGCCACAAAGGTCACACATGATGTCATGTTTGAAAAAGACCGGCTGGGGAAGAGATGGAGGAAAAGTTGAAGCCAAACCAAATGGTAACTCAAGTAGTTAAACAGCATTTAACCAACTTTACACTCCTATGATTTAGTTCTGAAGATTTCACATGCACACATTTACTTCACACCTGTTGTGTCCAGACTATTTGGACAGCAGAGTTTTTGGCACTGACTTACAGTGCAGCCCAACTGCATACGACAAGTCGCGAGATTTCACCTGTCAAGACTTCGCTTGTCGCCTAGTCTCCCTGCTGCTTGTGGGCGTGAACCATGGTGCCAATTGTCAATTTCAGCAGAGCATACACCACGAAGGTCAAACACATTCTTTATTCAGGCCAAATGTGTCAAGATTCATGAACTACATTACACATTTCTCGCACCAAATGTTTTCAGAATGAGATTTCAGTACACCGTTTATTTATAAAAAGGTATTTTTATATTACTAAAAAGCCGCCATATTGTTTCTGGTTTAAATGCTGGCAAAAATAGCCTTTCCTGTCAATCTGAATGGATTCAAAATGTCCAAAAATCTATTTTACAACACGCACTCTCCTACGTCCTATCAGTACATTTTCAGCAGCTAGGTTGAGCACAGCAAACCTGCTGCCGGAATTGTCTTCGATGCACCCTCTCACCCTTCTTTGGTAGCCTACATTGATGCAGCAGCGTAGAACGTACTACCTGTACTGTCTGTGGTGCATTAAGAAATTCGTCCTGTCCTGTTTTCAATGAAGTCAAGCGTTAGAGAGCGAACTGGATGCTTCCATCTCTTTGGAAAGCAGAAGTCTGACCCGATGTTATCAACATGCAGGGTCTGCAAAATGAAAGTGAAGTACTTCAGGAACAATTCAAATGCTTGAGCTTACATCATACACTACCACCCGCAGTTAAAGTAAGTGGAACAACCGCCAACAACTGCTGACTGACGCACATGGCAACACTTTACCAATCCACCAGCCAATACTGAAAGGACAATAAATATATCAAGATCCATCGTCCTTTGCATTTCAGAGACCTGCTCTCCTACAGCGTCATCAACAATGAATGAGCACGCTGGCTTAAGCCCACAAATTGTATTTATATAAAAGTATAAAGTGAAGCATCAATACATTTTATAATAATGTTAGGTGTTCCTCTGTTCATTTACATTAATGCAACCAGCTAATAAAAATGTTACAAATATAAAAACTGCGTTATCTTGAACACATTACATTGAGCTTTTAAGAGAAAAAATAAAATGTGCAGCTTCTTAGTGCACAGCAGACTGGAGTATATCCTGAAATAAGCAGCCTTTTGAAACATGTATGTAATGTATCAGGAATTGGAATCAAATATTTGAATCAAATCGTGACTCCAAGTATCGAAATTGAGTTGAATGGTAAGATACTAAAAGATTGACATCCCTAATAGACACATAGAATTTATTTAACAGTCCGTCTTCATGAATAGTATCTACTTTAACTACCAAAATAAAGGTATCATACATATTTTACTTTCCTGTATAGGTTCATTTAATTTAATAAACGAAACCACTGCATGGCAACACATATATCGTCATGCTAAATCCTTTAAGGACTCAAGAAAAATAAGCATCTCTGAGAGTCAAAGAAAGACAACAAAAGAAAATGCCTCAACAGTTCCTAGCAGTCTGTTGCAAAATATCACAATAGGCTGGATTGAACATCCCTCCTATGCCTGGGCAGATAGCTTATCAGAATTATGGGATGGCCATTCAGGTTTCTTTAGGGGACAATGCCAATCACTTGACACGCCCCTGTCTCAGTTGCAAACAGCCCTTTTCTTTTTACTACACTTCAGACTGCAGCTGCCTTCTTACAGTGTGTACAGTACTTTACATGCAGTATGCATCCAACTGGGAGATCCTACTTCATCATAACCTTACTCCTTATACTTTGATCCTCTTGCCTATACCGCCGTTGCAATTTAAGGCACATATCTGCACTCTCTCTGGCACTCAGTTGTTGAGACACGTCTTCTGCTGTTCAGAGGATTGTGGGTAGGAACGGCTAAAAAAACATGCTAGCATGCAAACAGCAAAATCTGACTGGATGAATAAGTAATTCCAGGTCATTTTTTGCACATTTGACATACATTTATTAAAAAATATGAAATATTTTTAATACAACAAGTTACATTATGGGAATTGTACTGACCCATACTTGGCATTTAGTTGGGTAATCTCAGCTCTCCCTCTCTCTCTCTCTCTGCTGTCTTAATGTTTACATATCATTTTTGAATCTGTCTCTTGAGTTTATCTTTAACATTATGGATGTGCAAAGACCTAAAGTGCTGGAGATTTCCTATAATTCGACAATTCAGAGTCATTCTCTGTGTTGAAGCATATTGTGTAAAAACACTGTGAAAGTGTTGAAGCTTAGTAGGAATAATGCAAACAGCATCATTCCAGTGCCGAACATGTTAAGAAAAGAAAATGTGTCTTTGTTGTGCCAATGACTTCATGACAAAAATACGTGTTATAAAATGTTATCTTACACAATGGTGAGGTTACATGAAATTACCATCAGAGAGACAAAAACAACAGCTTTTAAAAGAAGCACGTAACAGTATGCTACCGCTACATTTTAATATGAATACCACACGTAAAAAAATACCAGGTTAAAATTGATGCAGCATGGGTCAATACTCACACCCAAATGGTCGGCAAATCCCACTGGCACTATGTCAGGTTCACCCAGAAGTGTCAGTGTTATATTGACCTGTTATAAATCAACTCTAACAGGTGACTTTTAGTGTTCAGTATTATGAAATACTAAAGCAGAGTAAGGGTTGATGTGTTGGTTAGGTTTACAGCAGGTAATGTCAAATTAGTGACTGCATTAAGCGTGTTTTACACTGTATCTCTTTAGAATCTGGAGCTGGCTATGGTTTGTCATTGGAGAGCTTTGCCCTGAAAAAAATCTCTCAAATGTTTGTGCGGTAACACTGTTGGGAGAGCTCTGAATACAGCCAACATATCGACTCTTTCACACAGAGACCCCTGACCTATATGCAGTATGATAAGAGTAGCCAATTTTCTGTTGCTCACTGATATGATCGTACATGAATCCACTTCTGTATTTGCACAGGTGTGGGTCAGTTTGTGTGTGTGTGTGAACTTTTGTTTGTGTGTATCCCTTAACCTTAGCCATGGCTCTCTTTTTTGGCCAAAGATAACAGTCTCTGTTTGTAATGAAACCATTTGGCACACTGATCCTTTGCCATTAAGACTTTGTGGTTTTCTGATTGGGGAGAGAAAAAGTCAATTACAAAAGTGGAGTGAGCCCCGAGCTCTGCAAAGCCGGGCTTTATGGTGGTAATTGCACATGGTATCTTATAACTTTGAACAAAATGATGAGGCCAGGAAGGAGATAGATTTGGTAAAATTCCAACTCAGTTTCCTTTCAAAAAGCACAGTGAGGAAAGATCCAACACACTGCAGGAGAACTGCTCTGTTCCTTTACAGGACATAATCGAGTATTAAAATTAGCCTGACACACCAAATCACATCATCTCATCCGCTGTTACCATTACTCCAGTAAGAGGTTGGATAGAGAAATTGAGATTACACAGATTTCTGAATTATTATGCCACAAAATGATGATCTGACTTCATCTGTCTGCTAAATCTACTGTTACGTTAGCATCATCAGCAGTAATGAACAGCGAGTAGTTGTGCGAGAAACCCCAACAGGAAGTTGCAGGTCTTGTTTCAGCTTATTACATGGCTGCTTGAGAAGGATATTAATAACCTGCTTTAGTCTTTGCATTTGAATTTTCTGATTTGTAACTGATTTATTCATCGAGAAATAATTGTATTCCTTCTGCTTAGCTAATAGTCCCTTATACTTAGTGTGTGAACTATCTCCATACCACAATTACACCCATAAGGATTCTAATAATTAACCCAACTATAGATGGAACTATATTTTATTTTGTGTCTTTCAATGTATTCGTGTGTCTTATATTATGTTTGTAATAATATCTGTTAGCTGTTGTTACCTGTGTTGCTACCTGTCATGACTAGGACACTCTTCAAATAGAGATTTTTAATCTAAAAGACTTCTTCTCCAAGTTAAATAAAGGTTAAATAAAAATAAATTTAACATTTATTGAACTGAACATTTGAAAACTGAACATTTTTGCTGATTGTGAAGTATAACAGGGTCATTGATTGAGGTTATTAGCCCCTTAACAATCAAAGTCTGTTGACATTTCTTTCCCATGAACAAACCTTTAAAAACTGTTTCAGTACTGTGTTTCATTTAACGTTACCTTCATGTGTCTTTATATTTTTCTATTCTTTGCTTTTTCTTTTTATCTTTTGAGTTTATCAGCTCTGTTGTCGAATGTGGCTTCTGTGGCGCATTATGCACCAGATTAGCAAAGTATAGGAGGAGCAGTGAGAGGGGATGCAACAGTCACTAACACACGAGTCATTGAACTTTTCATAACCATGATTATTTACATCAAGAATCTGTTCTTCTGCAGTCTGTGCCAACGTTAGGGATCTTTGCCATTTTTTCTGTAAGACAAATGTGTGTTTTTGTTACCAGAAGCAGCGTGACGTCAATACCGAAGCTCCAGCTACTCTACTGCACAGACACTGGGTCCAAATGCACAATCTGTCAGCGTCCCTCACGAGGGTATGTTGGCTTCATCTTTGTACGATGGGAGGAGGTTGAAGTGCGTCGTCCATCTTTATTTACAGTTTATGTTATCACCAGGCTGCTGTTAATTGTACCAGAAATCTATCTGCAGCTTGATTTGATTGGATGTGGTTCTGGGATCCGATTGAATCAGGTCTGCACCTTTAGCAACTGCCTTCTCTTCATTGCTGGTGTCTGCTGTACTGAAATAGTAGGCAGAAAGATGCTGTAATTGACCAATCAGAACAAAGTTATTAATTACGCCGTGTTATATGTGATATAATGAGTTGAACTTCTCTTCAGGATGGTCAGAGGTCAGTCAGGGTTGAGGTACAGACCCATCTCACGGAGCTGGTATGGACTGAGTGGTTTACTCAAGGACACTTCAGCAGGGCGGATTTTTGCTGACACGGGGGCTTGACCCAGAGCCCTTTCGTTTAAGAGCGGTCTCAAGCTCACTATACGATGTCAGTCAAACTGGCATACTGAATTGCAGATTACCTTACCAGTTAGATGACATTGTGTATATTTGTTGTATAGACTTCTATAGACCTGAATAATAAAGTTTTATTTTGTTATAGAAATACCCTCTACTTGAAAATTCCTGCATCCTTTAAAACTGCAGTCTGCACACACACGTCAGCCAGCTGTGTGCCTCTGAGTGTGAGTGACTGCGATGTGGTGGAAAGCTCAGTTTCTTCAGTACTTCAGTTCTTAGTGACAAGAGTGCCGCTTCTTTGTAGCTGAAGTGCATGGAGGCATAGCATCAAAGAGGACAAACTAGGCTCCTTATTGAAGTGTAGCTGCACTTCGACCTTTTCTTTATACTCCTTCCCCATACACTTCAGTCAAAAGGAAGCAGCTCCTCTGCTGCAGAAGTGATCTAAAACACATTCTGCTTGCACAAAAGCAACATCACTCTCTCAGCCAGTCACTCACTTGCACACACGCATATGAGAGTTAAAGAATGAGCACTGGAGAGAAAACAATAAGATGTGGGGGGAAAAAATGGAGGGGAAATCTCCCTGGGAAAAGTTAAAAAGACGTTTGGTGCAAGAAACAGAGGCACTGGTTTGTAAATGGTACCGTCTCGGTTCACAACCCTAATATCCAAGGCAGTGACTTAATAGAGAGAGACAGACAGGGAGGACACAGATGTCTGACCTTGCAGTGGTGCTTATGTAATGGTCTGCTTCAGTGCATTTAACTGCAGTGCTCCTTTCCAAACCTGGGGATCTGTAGAGGCAACATGTCTCCGCAGTCCAATCTCCTCTGACATCACTTCTGACACCCAAAGAGTATGAAAAGGTCCTGTGAGCTCCGAATGAATCAGTTGTTATGGTCGTGCCTGTGCGGTCCCCATAGAGCCAATCATACTAATTAAACTAGACTACTTAAGCCTCCTCTCATTAGCGTCCAAGTAAACAGCCTTAATTTTTGATGCATTTTAATGCCCATCTCCCAGTTCTGAGGGAGGCAGACGAGGGGACAGATGAATGATAAGGGGGGTTCTCTCAAATGAAAGTCAGTGCATTAATGTCACATCCCTGCTCAAGTTAAATATGTGTTTCAGGCCTTGCTTTTGCAGTATTTACTAATTGAGATCCATTATCAAAAACAGTGTATTAATAAACTGGAAGTAATAAAAAATAATAACCAGCTTCAAAAACACTATTTCAAGACGTGATTGATTTTACAGCCAAGTTAAAGCCCTTACAGTCTCCACTATGTTTAAGCCAGCTTTATGCGCTGCAGTTACACAATATACCACTGCTCCAGATACAAGGGCAAGTAGGGTAAAATGTGGCATGACCCAAAAATAGCACTGCAACACTGGCTTCCACTTGATTACTAGAGCTGAAAGCAATGTTTCCAAACATAGAGGGGCGGTATGCAGAGAGCTGTGTGTGCTATGATAATGAATATGCATACATGTTTTTGAACATATGCATTTATCCATGCACTAGACAGTGGATGAGCACAACTGGAGGGCTGTTAGCACAGTCAGCAGGAGGCAGGGATAGAGGGAGGGAAGGAGAGGAGGGGGGCCAGTTGGGTAGACACCCAACTTGCCAGGCCTGAAGCTCTCAAACAGTGGGTGGCATCAAAACAACAGGCAGCAGACACCGAGCATGGTCTCACAGTCACACACATATTGTGCTCCTCTGCCTGCTTCCATGTCTGTGCTCCTTCGCTCTGCTCTCCTGCAGTGTCCAAAGGTGGCAGCCATGTGCGAGGCAGGGCAGCTCCAGTTTCATTTCTACACCAGCGGCTCAACAGCAGAGACATAATGAGCTTTAGCGTTGCCACTCTGCCTCTTTCAGCAGCTCATCTTCCACACCGCAGGAACCTCGACTGTGGATCTGTTTGCCTGTTTCAGTGTGTGTGTGTGTGTGTGTGTGTGTGTGAAGAATGTGTCGGCTGTCCTGGCGTGAGTTAAGACCTGGGCAAATGAGGTGAACCTTCCCTTCCACTTTCAGGAAATAGCCAGCCTTTCAGCACTGCCCACGTCAGACTTCAGTAGCTGGTTTTCGCAGAGGCAAGTGCACACATACACACACACCCGAGAAGGAACACGTGACACGATTTCTGTGCATGTGAGCGTGCTGTCCAACGCAGACTGACACTCGACAGAAAAATAAATGCACAAGACTACTGGTCGTTCTGTAAAATACTCAGGGGCATGTTGTCTGACCTCTGCTGCACCTGTTGAATCCATCCTGTGCATCTATGTCATAAAAACACAGAGCACACTGGCAGGCTATATTGTCTTGACTTTTACAGCTAAAAGCACATGTCCATAAAACTGATTTAAGGTCAGTTAATGCAGACACCAAAATAGACAGAGCGCCACAAACTGTAATGTCAGAGACACACAGTCACTACTGTCACTGGTTACAGCATCATGGCCTGGGGAGTTCAGAGTCTTCATGTGTGAATCTGTGAGTGTGTGTGTGCAGTCAGCATAACTGTCTAGACAGAGAAGGAGAGAAATTCCCTCCACCACTACCTCCAAAAGCAGCCTTAAGACTCTTTGATTGTGTCCTCTGTGTGAGTGTGTGTGTATGTGTGTGAGATGTTTTGTGCATGGTCTTTTGAGTGTGTGAGGTCATGACGCTCCTCGTCAGGCCCTATTTTAAGGCCCCGCGACTCATAGAGTGCCCCGGCCTCCACAGACCCATCGGGCTAATGATCAGCCTTGGCAATTAAAGCCGATCTGTGAGTCAGTGTGGCATCAGGAGGGCCATCTGCTTCCAGCCCTGTAGCACTCACTGTGGCCTGTGGGACCACTTGCTGGGGTCACAGCTCGCCCAGCTCGAAGAGAGAGATGGTCACAGGATCCGAGGAACAATCTGCCGTGTAACACCAGTTCGATAGAAACCTGGTCTACTGATCCTGCGAGTCTCTTGGGTGCAGTAAAATCTGTCTCATGGAGGACAATGTTGCCTGCACCCACGACACGGGTAAGCTCCTCATCAGCCTCAGGCCAGTGATTTTTTCCACCTGCTGCAGAACTGGAGCCAAGAATTGTGGTACTTATTGTACTGAAATGGAGAATATAAGATGTTGAGTACTTAAGTGAGGTTCAGATCTAGTGATAATGACTGCGCGCAGAGTCCTAAACTACATCATCATCCACATAGAAAGTAATGAACTATAAGCAAGAAGAAGACGAGTTTCATGGGGCAGCAAGTTTGAACAGGCACCTTCCAAACTTTTAATTGCAGGAATACAGAATTCTATTGATACAATGATAAAAGAGTAAACTTAAAGAATTCTTCATAAGCCCCCTAAACACAAGGACATGGGATCCATCATAGTGTTAGGAGTCCACATTATAATACATTTAAATATTCAAAAATAAAACATTAATAATCTTAAAAAAAAAAAAGTAAGACTGCGGGGGCGATGGTTTAGCTCGGTTGGTAGAGCAGACGCCCAAAGTACAGAGGCTCATTGCACAAGTCGCACGTTGAGTCCCGATCCTCACGCTGTTTGGTGCACGTCACTCTCACTCTCTCTCTTCAAACATTATGATGAGCTCTTACAGGAAAGACTTGCTTGCTTCAGGACCTCAGCGGCATGAAGAATTTAGTTTGCTTTAACAACATTGTATGACAGGAAATATTTCTCATCATCGCTTAGTCGTCAGCAGAGGTTGATCCTATGAAACCTGACACACAGCGGTCGTACCTTCTTGTCCTTGACCACCAACCTTGCAGAGGCCTCCTTTGTTTCAAAAGGTCCCAGCTCTATATATAGTCCATGTCAACACCTTTCCATCTCTAAACAGCAGACAGTTGCTAAACCCTGGGAGGCTAACTGGAGTTCAGGCCAATGCCCGGGTGTGACCTCTCGGCGCATTTATCACATGCTTGGTTGGCTCTGCCCTAGTTTATAGGGGCATGTAGCCCCCAGGAGCACTCACTTTCATACCAATTGCACAGGTCAGCAGTTCTCTTTCCCTATATGCCACCTGCAGAGAGGACAGCTGCTCCCCGTGTGGGCATATTTTTTTCCTAGGGGAAAAGAGGGTGGTCCAAAGGTTAACACCTTGTTTTCACTGTTATTTACAGTTTCAAGGAGCATCTCACACCTTCTGTAGGTGTTACCTTAACCGTACATCCTCTGTCACATTGTGTCCTGTGTTTAAGTGGAGCAATCTATACTGTACTATGATTGCTAATTTATTTTAGGATCTGTGTGCTTTCCATATATAAAGGGGCATCTGACACATTATATAACCTTACTGTACAAAACGGAGCATCGCAGGGAAGAGCTTTGAAGTAGGGCTGCAACAATCAATCCATAAAATCTATAAAAATCGATTAATAAAAGTGTTGGCAAAGAATTTAATTACTGATTCCTTGTTGTATGATAATAGCATCACTCGCAGCACGCAGACAGTGGAGGGAAGTGTATAACACTTGGTCAACTTAGGGCCGGGTTAGTTTTAAGATATATCAATGTATTTTCAAACAAGTTATAGGGTATGACAATATCGTTAATATCGAAAGAGTTTATGTTGCATTTCATTAACGTTATAGGCTCGTTCTGCAGAGATGCCAGTTCACCTATTTCTCATCTCACTATCTGTCCCTTTTCACCCTGCTCCTCCTCTCTCCCTCTCTGAGCTAAAAAAACCCCAAAACGCCTGAATAATTTATTTTATTGTATTTAAAGAACATTTTAATTTTTATCTTATAACATTACTTTTGAATTTCACAAACAGGTAGTTTATTTTTCAAGTACATGTTGACCTTGTGCAACTGACTGTTAATAAATCGATTTATATCGAGTATCGCCCTTCAGCTAAACAATATGGAGGTATGAGTTCTGGTCCATATCGCCCAGCCCTAGGTCAGCTCAAGGTGTGTTTAAAGATCCCATCATTTTCACTTTTCATGTTAACAGTCTGTAAAACTTGTAGAGTAGCTTTGAATGATTTGCTGCTCCAAAAAAAAACCTTCTTTTCAGCCTCTGCCTGAAACTGTTCTTGCAGTTACGATCAGGAAAATTCACCTCGAGAAAACTGGAGGGCATGTTGACGTTTATTTCCTGCTATCTGTGCACGGCCATAAAATGTATTCACGCGACCGGTAGGATTTCAGATTCATTAATAAATTGAAGTTAAAGTTAGTTGCTGCCTTCATCAATAAAATGCCATTGGTCCTGCGAAAATAAATAAATCACGTATCTCAATACGGTTTGTGCTACAGTAACTGCCCAGCTTTGTTCCATGATATAACTTCACGTTATGGTTTGCCGAGTTTGCATTTATAAGTTATTACCTCAGAAGACCTATTTTCCCGAATTTCCCCCTGGGATTAATAAAGTATTTCTGATTCTGATTCTGAAGGAAAGATTTTTGAAAAACAGGGATATTCAGCCAATTAAACTCAGATAATCTGAACATAAGTTTCTTTCAATCAAGTTCATTGTGCAGCATAAATTACCATGTGATCTACCAGGATAATCCAGGTTAAATGACTCTAGTCCTTCCATAGCTGGCTAACACATTGATTTTGCGTAGCTGTACAGCTCTCTGGTTTCTTGTTTGTGTTCATCACAAATTAAATACCTAACGCATGAAACATGTTTCCATTTTCATTTCTTTGAATCACACATGAAAACAAAACGCAAACCCTCATGTAGTGTGAACAGGATGGTCTTGTTGACAACAGGGCTACCCCGCAGGTTTTCATATTCACGAGTCAGACAGGCGGTGAAACTAGAACCACCTGCTGGGCTGAGTCCTGTTTACATCCACAAGAAAGTGAAATCTACTCCACTCTGATTTTAGGCTTCTGAAATGTCATTTTCTGTCACTTTAACATGATGGAGTGTGCTGTTGTGTTTCAAGCATGGTTGGTTGGAGGAGTTGGAGATGCAAAAGGATGGAGGCTACTGTAGTTCTGTCCCACATATCGTGTTTGTCAGGGAAACAGATCTGACACGGGTGAAGCGTGTGACGAGAAGAGGATCCCGCAACAAGACAAAAAAACAGAAGAAAAAACACTTTACCAAACACAACACAGACATAGCTTAAATGTGTTCAGAGAAAGAGACATAAGGTGTACATTTTTTTTCCAAAAGAAACAGCTTGGATAGTTTATCTCTTTTGGGTTAAAGTAACTTGTAACCCAAAATTACCCACCCCTATGTCCTCATTGCACCCTCGCTACACTTACCGCTGCCCTCTCCCCTCCTTAATCACCCGTTCCCTCCGTTCTTTCGCCACTTAAGAGGCTGACTCACTGGGCCCTGAGTTGCTGTTTGTCTGTCATGACATCTGGAGTAGCTGGATGACTGAGTGTTATGTCTTTCTCTCACTCAGTCTGTGTCTCTCCCCTGATGGGACCCCAGTAACATCTTCATCCCTGTTTTTTTTTCGCTGCAGCATAATGACCTCCTAGTAGCAGCCCTAATGGAGCCATAATGGTCATTTATGCCAGGGAGAGGCACTGAGGGCACGGCGGCAGAGGTAGCGAGATGCACAGGAAGACGGGAGACAGAGAGGAGCACCTGGTTCACTCCCTCCACCTTTGCTTCCTTTTCCTTCATGCACGAGCTGCTGAATCTTAGTCTTTGTATAACTGCAGCTTCTGTGTGTGTGTGTGTGTGTGTGTGTGTGTGTGCATTCATGTGAGTTTTATAAGAAGGACTAATACAAGGCTGTAACAATAGAAAGTACTATTGTATTGAATGTGCGAGGGGTGTGTTCCTGCTTTTTATGTTCACATCTGCAGCTTTTCCCATGCATAATGCACATATGCATACATTATGTTCTGTTTTTAATTGAATTTCCCTCATACAGACATCATTTCTATTCATGCATACATCATACACACAATGGACCGAGCTACCATTCTTAAAACCTCTTTGTATTTCTTCTTCTTTGTTTGCTAGCACTACTAGAAGAGTATAAGCGGGAGCTTTATTTGCATTTATCGCTACAAACTATTATCTTTAAAGCCAATTACATTTAAATATATGCAAGCCTCCGGGTGGTGTTTAAAAGAAAACGACAGCTTGATGTACTGTACAGCTGTGATCAAATAAGATATATCTTAAAACATGCGCCTTTATCACAACTGGCGTCTCAACCAGCCACCTTTTGCATTAAATGCAGCACATCTCCTGCTGATCCCCTGGGCACTGATGGTTGAATAACACAAACACAGATTCATCAGCTAGCTAATGCTAATTAATCGTTGCATAAAAACAAAAACGTGTGTAGTTAGGTTCATTATGCCCCGTCAGTTCCTGATTTCTCAGTTTCTACAGATGATTACAGCTGCACTTTGGGTTAAGAGAAACAACAGAATCCTATTTAATACATTTTCTTTAGCGCCAAAGATGTCAAAGCTGTTTTTATGTTTTCAGGAAATCATTATTTTTTATTGTTAAAAGGCTCAAAGTGAATGAAAAATGACAGACATGAAATGAATTCCTATAGAGCGAAAGAGTGTAGCTTCTCTGGGTGTTCAAAAATGGAATGAGATTCTCTGGCTAAAATTTCAAGAGACAAACTGACGATTTAAAGTAAAATATTTGTCAGTCAGCTCAAACAGGGTGAAAACACTCCTCATTCCTTAAACCACAACAAGAGGCGAAGATCTGGATTGAAACTTGACTGAACATGTTTTCCTTTTTTAAAGCTATGAAAAGCAGTGCTCAACAGAAATAGTACAGTCTTTAAAGTCGGAAAGACTCAAACTGAGGTCCTTTGTGCCTCTTTTGAATCAAAGATTATTTTAGTTTTTTAGTTTGCTCTTTGGGGCGTGATAAATGTTCGCTGTGAAGTCTGATAATCTCAGTCAAAGACTGTAATGCTGTTTTTTTAATACTATGATACTCACCCTAGCTGCCAACCAGCATGAGCAGAGTGGTGTAAAACATTTCTTATTTTGCTTTCATGTGTTCTTTGGGCTAATGGAGACTATTCTCACAAGCATCCTTTTGTTTTGAATATCAAATTCAAAGTGCATTATTTACTACTTCATGTGTGGTTGGACGGCAGCAGTGATTAAAGGTTCTATTTTTGATTGAAGAATACAACTCTGTCGGGGTAAATTGGTTTTATGTGAAATCCACAACAGGCCCTCATTGAGACACACAACGATCCTACAGCTGGATGTTTATAGGCAGCTGTGTGTGGGTTCAGTAGCTGAAAATAAAACCGTAGCTACATGACTGACATGCCAACTACCAACTTCAGCTCAGCCTAAGTGATACTGATGCCCACGTTCACAGAAATGTACCAGCCTGACGTCACTCTACAGCTCTCTTATAAACAGGACACCTGCCAATCGTGTCACCTCACTTTAACAGTATATCATGTGTCCAGTTGATGATAGTAACAGAGCAGACGCTGTTAAAACAGAAATGAAAAAAACATATTTATTTTGATCTCATGGTATCTAGTCTTCAAGTACACTGCAGGTGGGTTTCTCAAAGGTTCCTGAAAAACAAAATTCAGACTGACGTCTGACGGCCTGATTTACTAAGAGTGGATTGGGGCCACGAATAGCTTCAAAAAGAACACATTATTTGCTTCTGTTATCTGCTCTGTCTCAAGGACTCATTCACAAAGCATACATCACTTATGATATTCAGGTGCATATTTGCCCATTAGGTTGGGATTGCTCTTGTTTTGCTTCTGAATGTAGAGAGAAGCTGTCTGGAACTTTCCTCTGCCACCCCCAGACTGATTTAAACCCTGGTTATATTAATAATAGTAAAGACAAGGTAATATTTACAGATTTATTTATAGATTATATATTTTTAAGTCCCTGATCACTTCACAGTTTGCATGTGAAATCTCTTATGAACACTGCGGTGCAGTTACCAGCTTGTCTCAACAGACACTCATTATTTAACTTTAACTGGGTGTCACTATTTGCACTGGTGTTTGTGAATTAGACACTTTTTACAATGTAGCCTATTTGCTTAGCAATATGAATGAGACAGTGTCGTTATGACTCATTTGCTCAGATTCAGCCGGTGCTAAAAAATGCACAATTCTTTTATCGTCAATAGGTATCACATAGCAAAGTGTTTAATCTTGTAACCTTTCAATATTCTGCACATGAAACTGCACAGATCAACTCCAGTGCACGAAGGATTCAACATAATTCTCAGTTAACCTCAGAAAGCACATTTTTATTTTTCACTTTTTTTTTTGCAATTCGGGAGAATCTACCATTCAGAATGGATTGATTTCAAATGTTTAACCTTGTTTGGTTGTTGTCATGTTTTCTTTGTTTCAGGGGCCAAGCTGCAAATACTTGTGTACTACAAGCCCCCAGTGATGCCATTTGACTTACTCAGCGGTCCAGAAGAACTAAAAGCTTTTCCAGTTGGATTTGTGGTCTCCACAATAAAATTAGGATGCCACATATCAATGAGGTAGGATACACTAAACAGTGTTTCAACCGACTGGATGTACAACCATTTATTAGAACATTTACAGCCAAAGAATTGCAGTGGAGCCAAGTCAAGGTGGAGGCTGCTGCACAAGTAAAGAGAACACAGCTCAGTGAGTAAAGCACACCATCAGAAACGTACTTCTGCAGTTGACCAAATTTACCCCCAACATTCCCTGTTAGTAGCCTGCTAGTGTAGGATGAGGTAATTTTTCAGGAAGTAAAAAAAAAAAAAGTGCAAATAAGCCCTTCAGTTTGACTAAAATAACTCTCAGAAAAATATTCATTTATTCTCTGAACATCAATTTCTTTCTTTTTTTTTGTGTCCAGGGCTGTTTGCAACTTTGCAAGTCCTGGGTGTGTGGAAGAGATTGAAGTAAAATGAAAGATGATGCTAAATTATCTTTGTTTAAGGGAATGAAAGTACCTATAGTTACAACTCTTTTCTTTTTTCAGATGACAGTAGCAAAATCACACAACTCTGAGGAACTGGTGTAATTGGAAGTTAAAGACAGAAACAGGCTCTGTTAAAGTCCAGCAGTGTTCATCTTAAACAGCGAAGATGTTTACATCCACAGAGCATGACAACACTCACATGTCACATTTGCATGCATACATTACAGTCCGCTCTGCTTTCATTTGACACTTGACAATACCACCGCTTGTGGAAAAAACAATCTGAGAACATTTTCTGACATTTTCCTGACACAATGGGATCAGACAGAGATGACTGCTCAAGTTATTGTATATATTTGTGTTACAAGTCGGAGCAGAGACAAACTCTGCTCACAGGAAAATCAATATAAAGCTGAGGAAAAAGTGATGCTTCAATATCGGACACATTTAAGTGATCATCTCATCTACATAGAGTTACAAAAGAACGGCTTAAATGAAGAGGAAACCACGAAAAGACTTGTTGTTCTGGGGATGCTGCGAGTCAATCTGCTACACCTCTTTACTATTTGTAATTCTGACATAATGTTAAACAAAGCTGTGTCTTTGATAGTCACTACATATGCAGTATGCAGCATCAGTGCAGTCCTTAAAAAAATCTATGTCGACTTTAGTTAAAGCATAATGCTGAAGCAAAGAGAGTAGACAGAAGTGTGATAACAGCAATCACAAACACAGATTGGACTCTGAAAAGTGAGAACAAAATCAGAGCGGGTGTCTTAACTAAACACTTCAATCCTGTCTGTTATTAGTATGAATGTATAACCTAAGAGCTAAACAAGGGACCAACAGGCTTTAAATATAAGCAAAGATTAGCACTATGCAGCTGCAAAACAACATCATTTTCTCTCCTTTATGTATAGCAGGGAATGTTTGAGATTTCATGGTTTCAAATTTAAAAAATAAATAAATTAAATGAACATTTAAGGGCCTCATGATGTTCAGCCTGCAGCTAATTTCCAAATTCTCAAAAATTGGACAAACTCTGCATGCAAGTTTGTTCTGCAACTAAAGAAGCCCTGAGGCCTTTTCTCTGTCTAACTACAAATGGTCCTGTTTTGATTCACTATGGAAGCATGATTTGTTTTGTTCCTCAGAAAGAAAAAGCTCTTTATGATTTGTTTATGTTGCAGAGTGTGCATTATTAAAATCCGCCTTGTTGATTTCCTCTATTGCAGCATTAGAACAGCAACTTATTGTTTCCTCCCTGTGGTCTGCACATGTCTCATATGTCACACTGCCCCTAAAGCTGTGACATGCATGTGTGTAAGTGTAAGAACAGTCTCTCTCACTGCAGCTTATTGAGACAGAGAAACACCTGTGGACTTTGGTTTGTCTGCCAACACTGAAACATATACAACTGATTTAGGCACAAATAAATACCACAGTCTGAGTTTGTCCTTCAGGGAAATGTTCTGTTATTTGATCACTTGCACGGATGAGTTTCTGACAGATCGAGAAAGATGTGATTTACATCAGTAAATCAGCGGGAAGATCTCTCATCGCATTAAACAGTATTGATGGAATTTATTCTGTAAGCAACTCACGGCACACAAATACAGACACAGAGAAACATTCTTGGCGTGATCGATATCAAACACACTCTGTGATCAATGTGTGAATTAATTGGGAGTGTCACCACGACCGGCGTGCTAAGTTGTCAGATATTGTTTTAGAGCTGCTGACAGACGGTCTTGGCTGTACGTACGTATCACTTCTCTTTTACTTTCTCTTTTCTAAACTCAGATTCTGTTTGTGTTGTAGGGATGTCTCCTGTAGTTCCTCTTTTTCTGTGTTCGTCTTATTGAGTTTTCTTTCTTAATTCAGTGCTTCATCACTGATCAATGTTTTATCACTGTTTTATCTTGACAATTGGACAATTGCCTGAGCACTTTTTTCATGTTAACAGTGGACCCCTGAGGGTTACTGGGAGTTAGAAAAAAAAAAAAAAAACGCCTTGAAATGCTGCCAACAATTTACGCCTCTTGGATCCGGCCTTCCTGGTCCCAGCTCTACAGATTTATAGTGAGTGAGTGAGTGAGAGAGAGAGAGAGAGAGAGAGAGAGAGAGAGAGAGAGAGAGAGAGAGAGAGAGAGAGAGAGAGAGAGAGAGAGAGAGAGAGAGAGAGAGAGAGAGAGAGAGAGAGAGCTTTTGATCCTAAACTGAGGATGCTTCCCACATCTTAGAAAGCGAGGACACTAGTCAATATTTGGCCTGAGGTTATTTAATTTGGACGAGGAGTTTGATTCATACATTAAAATTTCCAATTACCCTGTCAAGAGATGAGCGAGCCCAGAGGAGGCTGTTTTAATCATACAGCTTTATCAAATGCTTTAAATTGAGTTTAACATGGACAGCATCATACATTCTGCCTCAGGGAAGGTGATATCCCTTAATTTGTCCTAAAGAGTAAACATTTGAAAAATCCATGTTTGACTTGAATTACTTACAAGGAATAAAACTTATCATCGCTTCCCCTTTCGCTCTCTTGGCAGAGAATATGAAAAATGTATAAATGCTCGTTTCGCCCAATTCTAAATGTCTTTTTTAGATTTAATGATTTATTCCAGCATTTGTATTCTGCTCATGCTCACCCACGTTGATAAGAAGGTGCTATTCCCTTTCTTCTCTCAAATGATGTTGTGGTCAAGTATAAATCTCACACGTCTGATCTGCAGGTGGTCACAGCTGGACCTCCTGTCTTACCATTCCTGAATCTATTTCACAAAGATATTACAGAGATCTGAGCGGCCGTCCGATATTTTCCCATTCTGTCTTATCAGCGGAAGGAATGATGTCTGCCATGGCGAACAAAGTATGTGCAAAGTCTCTAAATAAGGCATGAAATTGACGGGACGCCTGTTTAGGTGAGGCCCCCACGAAGGCATGGGTGCTCTTGCAGCAGGTAGAGGTGCAGCTGCTCACCTTCAGACTGTTGCGTGCCTACCATTTGGACTCCCATTAAAGTGCCTGGCGCTCTGTGTCAACACTTTTAATGCAGAAAAGGACTTCATTCATTTCCCATTAGGAAGACCACATTTTAAAATCTGCCTACAAGAAAAAATGGCTGCTTATTTTTCTGCTTCTCCAAAGAGGAATTTGCATACATTGAACTGCGTAAAGAGGAAGAAGTTCCCTCATTTGAGACGTTTGGTCATGGTAGTGTTCAAGTGTGGGATGAAAAGGAGTAAGCAATTTACTTCACTATATGTCAGCTTTCAAAAGCTGCTTCAGGAATCAAGACACGTATCATACGTGTCACCCTGCAGATTATCTAGTGACTGACTTGTATATTGATGAGTTTATGTGTGTGTGTGTGTGTGTGTGTGTGTGTGTGTGTGTGTGTGTGTGTGTGTGTGTGTGTGTGTGTGTGTGTGTATGAGCATGCAATTGTTTATTTTTTCTTTGTGCATGTATGTGTAGATGTGCTGGAGAGTGCATAACACAAAGCAGCTAAAACACAGCTATTTGCAGAGAAATATGAGAAAGTGTTGAACTCACCAGGGAACTGGTAGCTGTAGCTGGGTGCGAAACCAGTGTATCCGCGGCCATACGTTGCCACAATATTAGGGTAACCTTTGGGGAGAGAGATGGAGCAGAAATGAGAAGAGAACTGGAAAACAAGCGTGAATTATAAACAGATTTGTACCTTAAGAGCACATAAAAAAAGAAAAAGAATTAGGACATATCAAGTTACCGGTATACATACATACATTTAAAAGAGAAATTAATCTGTAAATACTTCTTTTAAAATGTCTGTAATCTCATTCTCTCAGGCAAATTCTAAGGTTACTAAACTCTACAAAAATAAAACTACGATAATCCACTTTAAATGAAACGTGAAACATTAAGAGCACAAACTATTAGTTGAAGTACTTTTCTTCTATCAATTCGTGAGTGTTTCATGTGGAACTCAAGCTTTATTTGTTGGAGAGAAATCACAATAAGCGAGACGTGATTTATATTCCTGCTTCCAGCCTAAAGAGGCAGCATGTATTTATAGCTCTTGATGTTGATGGTGGCTTGTGCACTGAAACTTGACAACAAGCACCACCCTTACACAATGGTCAGCTGTCACAATGACATTAACCTTTTAATCTTGAACACGCTGCTCTTGTTGCTTGAGAGGTTTTTATAAGCCAGCCAGTCAAGAGTGATGGCAACAATTACAAGAATTGGACCGGGGTTTTAGAAGATCATTGTATCATAGACCGGGTGATTCAAAAATGTGAGTTTGACAAAGCTGCTAATACTTCACACAATCTCTCTTTAATCGATTGTCACCCTCATGGAGTGACAATGTGTTGCATTACATTTCAGCAGATGTAAGGTGTGTCAACAAGTTCTCTCCATTTAGGTGTTGTATCTTTTTAATGGTAAGGTTTTGATGATGGTGGTGCTAAAAAGGGTTTGAACCCTAACACTGAGGTTCCTGAAACAATAGCTGTTGGTTATCAGCCATCTTATTCAGTAAGGTCTCATCCTTATAGCTCTGTGTATTAACACCTGAGGCTGCTACCTGTAATGATCTGTACATGTTAATGATGGAGAATTGTTAATATGACTGGGCGCAGTTTGTGAAAAAGATGCCATGGAAAGGGAGGTGATAACTTCTCTTCATTTGCACCTTTAGCCTGACATTCATATGATGTTTTATAATCCCCTTTTCACAAGAATCCTCTTTCTTTATCGTTGCCATATTAACCCCCCATCCCCCCACCCCTTTTTTAAACTGTATTTGTGTATGCCCTTAGATAACATTTTCAACTACTTTTTCAATTGTCTGCTTTATTATTGGGTTTTTTAGAGGCCCAATCACTAATTTGATGAGGTAAGAGAATCCACCATGATGATAGAATTAAAAAGTACTGATTATGAGATGTTTACCAATTAAATGCTTCAAAACATTTATGGATCAATTTAAGAAACAAACAGAATTCTGGTGGTGGTACGTCCCATTTTCAATTTTGAGAGAACTTGTTTTGTATTGATTTTTAGTGAATATGTTTTTATATGTGTTATATGTGTGTATATAAGTGTTGTGTCAGCATGTTTTAGTGTTCCAACTTGGGTTTTGCACATTAATCTGCCATAGACAGAAACCCTGGGTCAGACTGTTAGGGTGTCTATCATAATGGTAAAATGAACCAAAGAATCAAAGTAAAAACTTGCTAAAAAAGGCATATTCAACAGGAAACGGTCATCTGTACACCAAAGTCAAAGTCAGTGTAAGAGCACAGACTTGTTTAGAAGCAGCTCTGTCCCTGGATGGATGAAGAGAACCATCGAGGCCCAAAGAGGAGCCAGTGTCATTAGACAAATTTAAGAGCAGCAGATGCATTGTTCATCTGCTGTCATGACTCTTATTACAACCACAGACCCAGCAGTTAATTAGCAGGACAGTTTTCAGACAGAAGCAGCTGTGGGCAACATATTGAGGAACAGGGTGCGAGGGAGCAGGAAACAGAGAAGAGGGGAGACATTTGAGAAGAGCGGGTGGGTGGGCGAGCGACCGCGTGAGTCAGTAAAAATCTGAGCGCCATCAAAAGGTAATATAAACATAATTAACCCTCTAATTATGGTATATGTCTCAGTCGTTATCTGTTTTCCTCAAGCTATTATCACCTTCAACCACAAGTCTGCACCAAATTACCTCATGAGAGGAAGTCCTTTAGGCCAGGAATGAATCACCAGAGCTCACCCTGATAACTCGCTCTTCACTGTGTGTAAGTTACACCGAAAAAACTGACCTCGCAAACCACTTTCAAGCTTTTGTGTCCTCAGTTCGGTTTAGATATGTATTAGCCTGATGAATTGGCTGCAGTTTCATTCATGTCTGAATCTCTGGATTGTAATGTTTGCTGCAAATTCCAAACAGCAACAAAAGAGCTAATTACAGATGTAAAAAATATTCAGAAAAAGTGGGTGCTGGCTTCAAGCAAGACAAAGTTGTAATCATTTTTAGTTTATTGTACTTCAAATGACTAAGGGGGATTCACTACATTCACTCAGCGGCCTTTTGCCTCTGACTTCATCCTCAGGATGGGAAGTTCAAATGCTCTCACATTGTCCCACCACTTTATTCTTAACATGAAAGATACCTCACAATATTTCTAATTTCACTGCTAGTCAACTAATGGACGACTTATATGACAATGAACTGTGAACATTTGGAGGAATATGTGGCCACATTTCAAAGTAAAACTACATGTTTAATTAGTCCTACCTGTTTGATAATTCCCATCTTTCCTATTGTATCTTATAAGACTGCCAGATGCAGCTGTAACTCTCAGCCATTTCGAAGCTTAAGGTTAAATTATGTAGTTAGTGGCTTATTTTCTGGTGTCTGACCACAGCTGAGTGGCTAGCTTTGTCTTGTCTAGAAGGACATATGGCTAGATATCCTTCTGCATGCCACTATTTATTGTCTTTCCAGTAACTGATTGATAGAGAAGTGATGAAATGAAAATGATTTGACAGATACAAAGAATATTTGTGGTTAAGAGTCTGAACCTCCCATTTAAATAGCATCTTAACTTCCCACCTCACACATTGTAGGTTTAATACTCTGTATTGGTATTCAATACTCTGTAATTGTTGTTCAAATACAACTTTCTAAATACCTTTACCTTTAAAACACATATTCTGCATCAGTTCTGCAATTATTTAACAAGGCATTCATATATTTCCTCCAGAGACTTGTCTTCATGTGTCCACAGCACGAAGGCATTAATACATATTTTGCATTCATGCATATTTGTGTGTGTGTGGGAGTATGTATGTGAGTGATCGTAGGCTATGTAGGTGTGTGTGTGTGTGTGTGTGTGTGAGAGAGAGAGAGAGAGAGAATGATTGCATGTGTGGATGCTCTGTTCTGTATGCCTCAGAGCCTGTGCCAGCTGGAATCAGAAAGGTTGACCTTGGTCATAAATATCTAATCAGTGTTTGCTGTCCATGAAAAAGTTCAATTTATTCCTGACCCAATGGGAAAATGCCTCTCGCAGACCCTTTCCCCCTCGCTCTCTCGCAGACAAAAAAGGAATGCAACTCAGACAGGCGCCAAGCAGAGCCTTAACCTGGTGTGGATGAAGTAGGGGACGGAGGAAGAAAAAAGAAATAAAAATCCTCATCAGCTGCAGATGAGAAGTCATCACTGGGAAGCTACAGATGGATGACTTTCACAAAAACCCCAGCCGTGTTTGTTTGGCCTGAAAAGAACTGAGATACGATACAATAAAAAGCTATCCAGACCGCAAAGTATTGGATATTATGTGTTTGATGCTGTCTTACTGTCAAACAGATAAAAATGCCAAACTGAAATTGCAGGCTTAGATACCACAGCTTCTCGTGCTCCCTTATTTCAATATTTTCTGAAAAGGCAAAAGCATTTTCTTACACTGATGTAGTGCATTACAAAGGGTTTCACATTACTAAATGAAAAATTTGCTGCCAGATGTGTGCACTTAGACTCTGAGGAGGAAGCTTTACAAAAGAATATGAAAGTGTTGGGAGAGTGGATTAAGATACATGTTAAGTTAAGATAGTATCTCATGAAATTCTAAGTGTTTGTGTTTAAGTGTTTGTGTATTTACGAAAATTGCAAGAGAGGAAAAAGAGAGAAAAGAAAGCGGAGCGTCTTCGCCAATATTTCACTAAATGAAGCCTGCCATTGTGTCTGGCCTGGTTCACAGCCTCTTAGTGTTCTTATTTGCCTTATTAATATGCATGCTAATGTACCTATTTTATGGCTCAACAGTTCTGATTCACTTTAAAATCAATTATCCATCTGGTACACCCATACCTCGCCCGGGCTCAAATGTGTATTAATTTCAGCAAACATACGTCAGGCACAACACAATAAAGATAAATGCCTCGATTAGAGGCGGTAAACAAAGGAGCTAGGGATGGCTTTAATGAGATTTGGCACAAAAGGAGCTTACACTTTCTTAAATAATGAGCCTTGGGTCTTCTTTTTTTTTTTTCCAAATGCAAATTATATAAAGGAATGTTTCGCTGTCCTTGTTCCAATTTCATTTAGATAAGAATGTCTCCAAACAAGTTGGCTGTTAATATTCTCACATGAGCACATCAGTGCCTCTCTGCCCGCCATCTCCCAGCGGAGAGGAAGAGTGGCTTCCTCTTGGTGGAGACATTAGTCTGTAATAAGTTCTGAAAAGTTCACTGGGCTTGTTAAGTACTTCAAACAGATGAGATGCAAAGGAAGGGCGAAGACGGAGCCGACAGAAGCACTTGCGCGGTCTTATTAACACTTTTACCACAAACAACTGGATAATGAGTCTCATGGCAAGGTGGATGACAGATGCGGACAGATAAAGCGATTTTATAAAGATAAATGGATAGACTGATCTACAAGAATCCTATGTAATTAGTTCACTGCCTCTTAAATGTCATCGTTAAAAGACAATGTTCCACAGCTCAATCGGGGGGCTGCAACCACAACTAGTTTTAGTTTTAAAATCTGCAGATGGATCAATAGTATCAATGGATTACTTCTCTAATATTTGTCAGTGATTTTTGATGGAAGCTCCCAAAGAGAGAAAAAAACTTCTTTGATGAAAAAACAAATCCTTGAAATCCTTAATTGATTGCAAAGTAAACAAAAAGATGAATAAATTCACAAATATTCAATTTTAATTATGAACTATTTCATATAGATAATCAAGTATTTCATATACATGGATATCTACTTCCTGTAGTTCAAGGTTACCATTAATCTTAACAGCTATATTGAAATCCATCCACTGCCTTGGGTTCATTGTCTATGAAGAAAATACAAACCATTTGACTTTCTGCTTTCAAAGCTGCTTTAAATGTTATGTTACCTGGCTCCTATAAAAATTCATGACTCCTGCTCTGCCTGCACCTGCTACAAGAGGAAGGGGGAGGGGCTACATGCAGGTCTCATACAATCATCTGCATGTCTCTTTTGCTTTTGAGGGGAAATATAAATCTTTAATGTGAGGGCAAATCCATTTGGTTGGGTCGCACATCCAAATGATATGCTTAGGAGATGTGAACGACATACAGACAGTTATAAACAGATGGACGGACAGAAAGAAAGATGGATGGATGGATAGATAGAAAAAGAGAGAGAGGGAGTTAGTGGGTGGATGGGGAGGCAGGGAGGGAGAGGGTGCAATAGTGTTAAATAAAAAGGGCCACAGGCACGGGCTGGGTGGTAATGAAGAGGGGTGGGCCAGCAGCTGAGGTCCCTGTAGATGAGATCTCTCTCTGACATGTGTGTCCCCTTCATTACCCATTAAGGGGGGCACAGTGATGAATCCTTAATATGACATTACACCAATTTTCCTCTTCATTTAGCTTGATAATGTGCTGGTCTGCTCCTATATGCCCGGGGGCCGCATGTACCAGACTCACACCAGAAATAGACCGCAGTGGCCACTGGTGGCACACCTTGAAGCAGCCTAATTAGGGGCAGCGCCCACCTAATGGGGCTATCTAGACCAGAGTTTGCATAAGTTGATATTTTTAGAAGGTGGAAACTGATGACCGAATGGCTTGCATGCCTGATACGGCTTTTGTCCCCCTCGAAAAAATGTAGTGCCTTTGTTTATTTGGAGCTTGAAAAAAAAAAATCTAGAGGAATTTAGGCTGAAAGGTGAAAGGTGTAAAAATGTTTTACCTAAAAACTATCTTAGCAGGAGAATTCAGGCTTCTGTCTTTGTCATCATTATGTTGTCGGTTCACTGATGACATCATTTAATTACATTACGTGCAGATAAAAAGCACGTGAAAATGTATCAGCTTCATGGGGAGCTGGGGCGTGCAGCGGGAGATCATAGTTTGCATTATTCTGGAAAATGAATCTAAAATACACCCATAATATCTATGGAATCACTGAAAAATCTAAGAAACCTTTAGCTTTTATATATTTAGAAAAAGCTGAAAAACACTCAAAAAAACACAATCTGCTTTAACAACAATGTATGTATGTATTTCTAATGCAGATGAAACTATTAAAAAACCTTCTCATTGTCAATAACAAAAAGAAGTACTGAACAGAATTGTTAAGCAGAATGTTATTCATGCGTCTACATTAAGAAATACTTTGGAAATAAATGTTGCATGTTTATTGGTTTCAGATGAGCATCTGATGAAAAGTCAGATTTAAAAAAAAAGTATTTTAAATCATTTAATTAATTCGACTACTTTCCTCAAGTCAATACGATTTAATGTCTTACACAACATTTCAGCTTAGGTTGCTCAGTGTCTAAATACATGGTGAGTGTGTCGGGGGATTCATTATTATGGCAGAGTTAAAAGTGTTCAATCCAATCTAAAAATCTAACTTTAATAAAGAGGTTTTCATTTAAATAGATCTCTTTTGTAATAATCATGACACCATTTTTTATGATAGTTAAACATAACAAAAACATTTTTTGAAAAAATAAATTCTGGACAAAAATGTGATGAAATCCTTCCTCTTCCTTCCTTTTTCCTCTTCTTCTAATTCTATAAAGAGGTTATTTGCGTATGTGTTAAGGTTTAAGTAGATGTGTGTACTCACTCAGCATGCCCATCCCCAGCATGAAGGCATCCATGGTGTAGGGCAGACCCCTGGCTCGCCCTCGTGTACCGGGTGGGAACATCACCTCCTTGGGCTGGGCCTTCTTACATTCTACCTATGTTGACGGACACAAACGCACACACACAGACACACACACAGGCACGTGTTCACACACAGAAACACACACAAACAGACAAACTATTAGACTGTGTAGGTACATAAGCAGACAGATCTGACAGGGCTGTCTCAGCTCTTTAAGGTGCTTTTCTATTTGACTTGCACGGCGCTAAATGTTTTCCATAGAGAAAAGGCAAGCCTGAGTCAATCCGAGCACCTCACATTTTAGAGGGAGGTCTCCAAGGAAAACTTACAATCATGCTCCTCCTGCATTAAAGCAAAGGTTGTTGCTCCAGTGAGCATGTGCCCAATGCCTCAGGGAAATACAAGCTTAATTCTTTCCAAGACTTTCCCGAGACATCAAGGTAGCAGAAGCTCTGTTCTGCAATGCCATTACCTCAGCCCTGAGGTGTGGCAGTATGTCCAGTCTCTTTGTGAAAGGCAGTTCTTTGTTTAATCCAGACACAATCATCTCAAAAGCATCGATGTCTCTTGACAAAATCTCTCTTCCATCAATTTTTAAAAAATGTAACTCAAACCATGTCAAAGCAACGTGTTTAACATTTTAATTTAGTGAAAAAAAGAGTTTATAAGCTGAATCCTGTTATTTTTTTGTGCCAATGGTTCTATGTTAGGCATTGTGTATTTCTGTTTTGTTTTGTTTTTTTGGGGGGGGTTCAACTCCCTGGTGCCTCACAGTCCAATTCCACCTGCAGCACTCATTTCTCTCCTGCATTTCTTCCCTCTCAGTCCCAGCTCTCACACATCCAGGTTTGTTCATTTCCCATCTTGCAAGCCTGACATCTCCTCCTCCTACATAACACATATCAAATGAGGGATGTGACAGGGGCAGATGAGGAGAAGGAGGAAGATGAGAGTCCTATTTACCACACATCTATCCTATCTGGTTGAATTATAGAGAGGCGCGATCGCCGGTGAGGGGTGGCACCGTCTTGTGTCTGTTGGTTGTTTCTTTGGTAGGCTGAGTCTGCTCACCATGCTGCACAATCTATTTGCTCCACTGCCTGCTTGGCATCAGCCTGTCCATCTGTTTGTCTGTTTGCCTCCTGGCTCTCGCCTTGCTTCTCCCTACTGCCTCCACTTAAGCAGGGCTTTCTCGGCTGCAGAGATTCACATGTCATCCCGGCCTGCTGCACAAGACAGGCTACCGTGCCCGCTGCTGTGTACACCTCAACTAAAGAACTACCCGGCATCCATACAAATAGGCTCGCAACTTTGACACAGGCCAGAGGTGAATATTACTATTCACATTCAAACATGCACAGAGGTAGACTTGATGTGATATTTGGAGATGCCAACATTCCTAAAAGCTTTATGTCTGCATGATACTGCGGTGTTTAACATACTGTGTGGTATACCTAGAGAAGTCCAGATGCAGATTCTGATATTTTAGTTACAGTATCGGATGATACCGAGACATTAACTAAACTACTAACTGTGTATGGATGTGATATGATTAAAATCCTATTTTTAATTTCTGTCTAAAGATTTTAGGACAGAGAAGGAATTAGGTTTTATTAGATTTATTAGTGTTAGTATTTGGTCCATTTATTCTATCATTTTAGTTCTTTTGGTACTTTTACAGTCAATAATAACTGGAAAAGAATATACATACATTTCTGTATTGAGAACTCTATTGACAGTTTTCTTACACAAAAAATGGTTATTTTTTACCTGCCTCGTTATTTTTTTTCATCGATTTTAAATAACTGTTCAGTTTGTTTCAGTGTTTAAATCTGCTTCTGTTAAAAATGTCAGGAATGGGGAAGGATAATCTTAAAAACAAGCAGACTGCATTAAACATAATGAGCTACGGTTAGCGACGACTCACAGGCTCACAGTCCTATTCAGCCACTGAAATCTTCTTTTGAACTAATATTTAAACCATTTTTCTGTTATTGTAATGAGACAGCTGAAGAGAGACAGGAAATATTGAAAGGAGAGTGTTCAGATGAAATGCAGAATAGAGTTCAGGGTTGAGGTCAAACCTGGGTCCGCCACAGTGAGAACAATGTCCTTGGTAAATGGGGTGCTTGCTCTACCAATGTGCCAAACTGGCACCCTTGAAACACTGATTTTTAATGTTACTTTATACAGAGTAGCTTGGACTAACATCACATCCTCGAAAAAAGTGACTCTGTTATTGTTTGCTATGTAACTTAAATCTGTTCTTATTTGTTTTTTTGTCACTGGTGGCCCTTATAAGACCTCCATGGTGCTACAGAGCAACTTACTATGAAGGCTATTGTGTTGTAGAAAATCAAAGAACTTATTAAAAACAAGTTGTTTTTATCCAGGACTTATAAATGACAGTATCGTATTTGTGTAATGACTGCATAATCACTGTAACCCTATCCCTCATTTTAGACTGACTTGGGGGCATTTTTGATACTGGTATAGTTTTCAAAACAACTCTAATGTATGTATAGCAAGCTCTGTATAACCAGCAAAAAGCTAGAAATGTAAAGGAGGAAGACTGATCTCAAATGTTTCTATCACAGACGAGAAGTTGCTGCGTTGCAGAGCTGTGATTTGTAGCTGTTAGCAGCCTTTTCATTTGAAGCAGACAGACTAAAGTACACAGTTCCCTCAGCCACTTTGTAGCTGTCACAGCCACTCTGCCCTCCGCGCTCGCCTGCAATGCTTTGACATTGTGCTGAAGAGAGCACAGGCGCTCTCATCGTCAGGGATTGACCCCCAGTGAGGAAACAGAAACTGGCTGGAACAAACGTGACTGTAAGAAAATCTCAGCACACTGCTGTACTTGTCACATCTTCACATTGCTGGGTGTCAAATCCAGCCAAGATTCTGCTCACAGCATAGGAACGACAGCGTCTCATCAGCGTCTTCCCTGCCGCATCCACCGAGCTGGACGCTCAGGTTGCCTGCTGGGAGAAAGACAAGACCTGGGTGTGACTCATGCCTACACTCTATCAGATGGGGGTCTTTGATATTCAGAGAGAGGGCTCCTTGTCATGGATTTAAAACCAGCCAGGAGCCAGGATCTGCGGTGGTGTGAGTGTGTGGGTGTTCACCTGCTTCAAACACACAGGAGTGAGTGTGTGGGGGGAAAGGAGGGAGGCAGAAGCTTTCAAGAGTGAACCAAGTCAAAGAGAGGAGAACAGAGAGGGCGGCAAGACAATTCAGAGCCTAACAATAAGGCACTGAGAAGGTTAAGCAGTTCTGAACGCAGGGATTCGGATTCTGGCTGTGTGAAGTTTTAGACTTTTGCTGTGTGTACTGCAGTAAAGAGCTCAATTTATAGGCACATTTGAGTCCAATTACTTTCCTGAATTATGGCTTTTGGGACTCTTGATGTTATGAAGGCAACACAAAAATGGGATGTGAAAGCATTACAATCCAGCGTTAAGTTGGAGGAGTTTGGGTACTGTTAATTCTTCTTATGAAAAGAGCCGTAGGAGTCCTAAACACATACGGAGGAATCACTTTTGTAAGAACACTGAGTGTTAGGTGAATTCCTGCTACATAGCTTTGAAAAGGTATGGTCCTAACCTACATGCTTTCAGTGTTAATATCACAATGTTTTCTCCTACTCCTCTGCTCTGACATACAGCAGTTGATATATCCCTCAGTTTTGTGTCAGTCTAGAGCAGGGCTATTCAACTATATTGTTCAGGGGGCCAAATTTTCAGAAAGCTAAGGACCCGAGGGTCAGACAAGCAAGCCCACCACAGAAGTACAGTGCGTGAAAGCCGTCTTTTTCCCCCCATCAACAACACAAGCTTGTGATAGGCTGTGAGCACAGGACCAAAGATGTTCTATTAAACGGCAGCGCTCTGCTGCTTTAAAAACCTTACTGTGGCAGCAATGACAGTCATTCACAAGTTTTCCCCCCTGTATATACATGTTTTATTTTATTGTAAATAGAAATGATCGGCGGGACAGTCTGATGTCAACCGCGGGCCAGAGTTGGCCCCTGGGCCGGCAGTTGAATGGGCCTGGTCTAGAGGGATAAACTCAGGGAGGCAAACAGTAGCACCTATACACTGTTAAAAACGTTTCCTCTTTTAGTAAGTTATCTTACAGCTAAATCAAGGCCCCTCGTAACTCTGTAGTGCGTTAGTTTGAGTGGTCTGAGCAATCCGTCAGACTCCAGGGTGCGACTTACATCTGATTATTTATTTTTTTAACTGGGCTTTGGCTCTCATCCAAACAACCTGCAGCCCACTTTGTCAGGAGTAAAGCGTAATCCAAACTAACACCAGGAAATTACCCCGAAACTCTGTGTGTTATAAGGAGACAGATGTCAACTTATAGTCGCCAGTGGATACTCGTGCTCTGAAAGTGTAGTAGGTCTAAATTCTTCGTGTGAGACTTCACCATCCAGTCAAGTTACCGCTCCATTTTTTGCTTTTTGATTAGCTTTAAAAGGATATATTTTGAATTTCTTTCACCTTGACAATACAAATTTAAGCTAAAGCTTTGTTGTCCTTGTGCTTCGTAATGTCTCTGTTCACTGGCAGTTAAATATCTCACGAGTCCAATATGTGTGTCTGATAAAAGTGTATTCTGATTGAACAAAGAGTTAAAGACCATACTTGAAAAATGGATGTTGCTGCAAAAAGCTTCACACATAACCCTGCAGCAGAATCACCACAGTATTAAGTATCCAAGACTGGTATCACCAATTCATGAACAGACTCAATATTAACAATGGCCTGCTCCCAGGTTTTGGGGTTGAATTATGACATAACATGATTTGTTTTTTCCCAGAACAATGTCATGTCAGAGTGAAGTTCTTCACACTTGGACTTTTGCATCGCTCTGATCACCTTCCTCACTGCACAAGCATCAGCAAAACTTCAGATTGTGTGGAATTCATAGCCAGGCTTCTCTATTAAGACAAATCGTAAGTCTCACATCTCCGGTTTTAGCAACACTGCACCGTTTCTTTTAGAATTAATTTTAAAACATTTCTCATGACTTACACAGCTTTACATGACCTGGCACAAGAATATACTGTATATATATGAACTTACAAACCCTAACTGTCTGAGAAGGCCTATTAGATCAACTGTAATTGCCCTGCAAACCATAGCAGAGTTGAGGTTGCAGTTTCAGTAAAGTGTGATCAAGCTTTTGCTGAAATAGCACCTCAAGCTCTGGCACATTCTTACACAATGTTTTTTACTCAGCTGACACTGTTTCTGCTTTTAACGCCGTCCCAGGAAACATTTGAACAGACTTTCCTTTTTAGCTGACAGCTAATTTTAGTGGAGCTCCTGTGTGCTTATTTTAACTTTATTTTCCTTTCAGTGGTCTTTATCACACATTTCTTGTATTGATTCTTCTAACGGTATGCTTACATTTAGCTGTTTGTTTTTTAATCTACGATTTTGATCACTTTTCATTTGTTTCTGGAAAGCACTTTGTGCTACTGTCTTGACAAGTGCTATTCAAAAACATTTATTATCAACCATCAACCCTTAAAGTGTCACCTCTGCATACATTTGTCCTATCGAACATTTCTGTGTAAAATGTTATCATAGCAAGTGTATGACTGTGAATTATTGCCTCAAACTTTGTTTTGTGAGGTTACAGTGTCCTTGACCTTTGACCTTTATCTGTGATTTTTAATGTAACTGATGCTATTTTTTACTTTCCGTCTTTTGAGTATGATGTGATCTTGATCTTGAGCTTGAATTTCCCTCGGGATCAATAAAGTATCTATCTATCTATCTGATCTGACTGGGATGCGAAGATTTCTGAGCTTGTAATGCAAGACAAACCGTGCAAATGGACAATGAAGTGTTATCTTATCTTATCTTTACATACATTTCTGTAACAATTAAAAAAAAACATTCTTTTACGCATCCTAGAGTTTGTACAAAAGAATGAGATGGACCAACAGGCTTTTAGCCTAAACTATTGCTGGCCCAAGATTTAAAAAATAATCTATAAAGTTAACTACTAACACTAATATATATATATATATTTTGATCCTCTAACCTGAGTTTAAATATTAGACTATTAAATATTAGACTACTAGGGGTATTTGATCATTAAATGATTAGTTAGTTCATTTTGTGTAAAATGTAACTTACTAAAATGAGAATGATGTCATGTAGGTATAACTAGGTCATCTTGTTGAAGCTTATTGAAATGCATCTACCTGCTTAAGATCTCAAAAATGTGAAAGACATAAAAAAAATCATAAAAACCTTTATCACAAACTCCTTACTTACTGGTTTGTAATTAAGTGTTATTAGTAGTACGTTATTATTCTTTCAAAATGATCTACCAATTACAAAGCCTGCACACAAATATGAACTTGCAGGACATCACGAGCGTTACTATTGTAGTTATACAGCCGACTGCTGGAGAATAAAACAAAGCACTGTCTTTGTTGTCATGTTCAAACCTATGATACAGAGAGCAGGGATGTTCCAGTTATGACCTTTTCAATACCTCTCCTATACAAATTAACCTTGTAGGTGTAACGAGAAGGTGTGGGTGGGATGGACTGGCAATGGCTGTCCTTCAGGGACGAGTGTTGTGGGTGAGTGTCTGTGTGTCTGTGTGTGTGTGTGTGTGTGTGTGTGTGTAGAGGGGGAGGAGTGTAGGCTACTATTAGCTCCACTAGTGAATGGATTCCATCAGTAGACTGAAAGGAAACTGTGATTCATTTACTCCAGCTCCCACTCCCAGCTCAACAGACAAAACACAGAGACTGAACAGTTAGGAAATGTCACAGCTCTGAAAGCATAATATCAGGCATGGTGGTGCGGTGTTATTCATTCCCCAAAAAGGCTTTTTTATAGCCCTTAAACAAGTGGTTCAATTAAAGAATAGAATGAATTATACAAAGTTTTTAAGGATTTCTTTATGGCATGCTTGCTTTACACGTCGTCTAGAAGGATAAACTTACTGCGCATTTAGAGATTTCTTGTTTAAATAAATACCATTGTCTGGCTGAAAACAGATAAATAGCTTTGTGAATTACTCTCAGATCAAAAAGTGGTGTTTAAAGTAAGGACCAGTTTTGTAGATTGGAGCTACTTCTGATCTGGGGATGTTTTGAGAAAACAGGCCTTTATATTCTATTGTCCATAAAATAAGCACTGATTCACTGCTCTATAACACGGGGGTTTTCTAACTTTTATTCTCAATTGAATGCTAACAGGACATCGCTAGATCCCACACTTCCAGTGTTTTCCCGCTTCTGATTGGCTAGTAACTTTGGTTAGGTTGAGAGATGCGTTACTAGCATACCAATTCGTAGGTGAACTCCATTTACATGAACTTGATCAACAGCATCCACAACAAATTCTCACATGTATTTATTTTCTTTTTTTAAATTGTTTTCCCCTCACAGCCTCACACTGGAGATCTGGCACGGTGCTGGAGTACTTTAAGCCCTGCTCATTGGCTGATATATATTTGCTTGTATATGATTAGTTATATTAATGTACTTTTTTTTTCTAAACCTTTTTTTAATTTCATATCAACCCTATTGAAATTATATTTGCATAGTCTTTTTTGATGACCCCGTTAAAGGCCACAAGCCGAAACGTGTCATTCTAATAAAGTTGATTTTTAAACTACAAGGGATTGCTGGAGCTTTTTGACCTCTTCAATGGTCGCTGTATGGAAAGACATTTTGGACAAAACCAAATGATGCCTTCAATGACCAGCAATCCCAAAAGAGACAACACGTCTGATGATATCTCTGCATGTTTATGTAAAGGCTGAGAATGTGAAGTCATTTTAAGATCCAGGCGCTCCCTGTGGTGCCAGAAATGGATCCCTTGACATGTTTCAAGATGATATTGTCCCAATGCACACTGAGAGACACATTTAAAAGTATCTCCGAGATCATCAGGCTGACATCAAATGGCTTCCATCACCTCCTCAATCAGCAGAACTGAACATCACTGAGCTTTTATGGAACATCCTGCAGTGCAAATAGTGAGTTTTCTCCTCCTGCATCCCTCAAAGCTTTCCTTTCTTCAACACAGGGTAAACATCCAATTACTTACAGTCCACAACTTGTAAGGCAGCAGTACATGAGGGACTGAAACTCCTCTGAAGGGTGGTCCTGCCTCCTTATCATGCTCTTGATATTCATACACTGCAAAAATTCTTTAAAGAAAATATATTTTCAAAAACATTTTTAACAACCCAGAGACTTAAGTTTCCCTCCCTTCTCCTGGAAATACAGATAACTATACGGCTCCAAAGCAATATCAGAGACTCAGGGGCTGATTTGATCAAATATAAGACCTAGATGAACGCCAAACACCGCCACACAACCACACACAGAAACACACAAATACTCCCAAACACACACATTTAACCTCCTGGGCCCCAGTTTGAGAGCTGTAAATTTTAATGTTCATCAGCAGCGCAACTGATTGGTTTGCAGGTTTGACACAACAGCAGAACTGGCACAGCTGGCACTCGAGGACTCAGAAGGTGGGTCTAATTAAAAGTAATTACACTTGGTTAGCTGATCACAGACAACCCGCTGCTTATAGACAGAGCTCACAGGCTACGAGCTGCTGATATCAAGAACTTGAATTACAGATAAATGTATAACGTCTGTAGATTGATCAAATTATGGTAAACTAAGTGCAGTCCTCTAAAACATTTGATCTTCTTAAGCGTCCAGTTTCATCTGAGAAACACTGAAAGTAAAAGTCTTGCAGAAAACTCTTCTTTTACAGCATGTTTGACCTATTAAAAATAACTTAATTCAATGTGACCTAAGGAATAACTTCTCCCTGAGTTTATAGGTCATATAGAGGCATCATTTACTTTGACCTCTTTTGTCATAACCAGCTAAAAACCTTGGTAACAGTGATTTACAGGCACATGGAAACACATATTTTATTTATTTTTTATAATCTCAAATATTAGTTACTGAAGCGTCAGCATCTTTGCTGTCCCCTGAAAGAAGTGCTCTTAGGGCCCTATCGTATGCTCGGCACAATGTATCTTGGCGTGCAGCGCAGGTGTCTTTCCTATTTTACACCTGTGACCTGGCGCAGTTGTCATTTTAAACGCCAAGCGCTTTTTAATGGGACAAGGGACTGAGAGATGGGGGAGCTTTTGTTTCTGTTTGTTTCCAAGTTCTGCTCCGTGCATGTTCTGTCTAATACACACAGGAACACATGCAGAGGCACACACTCTAATGCAACAGAGAGTTGGATTTAAAATAAATCTAAAGTGCCAGTGACAATAAAAATTAATACTGACTGTCACATGTTCATTACACACACATTAGAGAATAAAGTCAAGGATTCCAGCTGAGAAAATCAGTAAATCATTGTTTACAGCCTACCTTTTATTTGATGTTGAGCTCACAGAACATTAGTCAACATAGATCCTGTCCGATCTTTTAGGCATGTCTGGAGATTTAAATAATTGAGATGATCTTTTGTGCCTCATGCGGTCGTTCTTGGCATCTTTTTGATCGTTTCTGAAGCTGCAGGAATGCTTCAGTTAAATTTAACGTCAATCCACCATCAACATATTTCATACTGTGTGTGTTCAGGGGAAAAATGACAGAAGTGAAATGACCTGGCTTGGGATCGGTCCATTTAAGAATAAAGATTGACATCCGCCATGTAAATACCAACCCACGAGCCTGCAGCACACCTGGCTCTAAAAGAGCATGAGAGCGGACACTCTGATTGGTTTGAAATATGTTACACCCAAACACACACCGATGTATAATCAAGCAAACTAATCGTTCCTCTTTGCGCTCTGCGCCTGGGTTTGCGCTCAGATTGTGCGCAGCGTAACTAGCAGAATGTAGTCGGACACGCCTTAAATCACTTTTGGCTGCGCACAGCTAAGGAAATCAAATACCTTTGTTTTGACTTCAACTACTTGTTTCTGTTTTTTTTCTGATCTTGTGTGATAAACTTCACAGAGTTAGTTTAAGAAATGTGTTCAATACACAAACATGAAAAAAGAAAAAGTCTTTAAAATGTTTTTATTCTCTACGGTAACCTGCCTTATTCTGTTGGTTTAATTCTGCCATTCACTTCTTTTATTTGATAAAACTTTTTAAATCTACATAGGAATTGAAACCAAAAGGTTTGAAATGAAGTGTTTTCTCCTTCTTCCCCTTATCTTATCTTAGTCCTGAACAGAAACACTATGAAACTTTGGAAAAGATAAACTAAAAACGACTTTATTATGATCCATTCTCTGTGCCTATTTTAAGATTTAGACGATGCGTGAGGGAGTGAACTGAAGAAATCCTCCTACTCCTTCAACAAAAACAAAGTAATATATGATACTGCTGTAAAAAACATCAACATAAAAACAAATGCTGTAGAATAATTTATGGGTGAAGCTATTTTTCTTTCTCACTTATATTTAAATGAATACAGTACGCACACTACATCTGTATGTATATATTAGAGGCTGACATATAAGTGCCCTGCTGCATTATTCTCTCCCTCAGTGCCTGGCAGAGTGAGACTCTTCTTCTCCTCAGCTCTGTAATTGGTCGGTTATGTCAGGAAGACACAGTGAGAAATTGACAACTAACAGAAAATTCCTCCCCCCTGTTGTGATCATTCGCTACTGTTGAATATTAAAAATGACACATTAAAGAACATTACCTTGAAGCACTTGACTAAAACCAATGTGAGTCCATTTTAATGGCACACTGTTCGCTCATCAGAGCCAGTACTTGATAGGTATTATTATGAATTAGCTGCGCGTGCATAATGGCAGCACCGGGAGAGATAGAGAGAGTCCTGTATTAGAAAATGGAATTCAAAACCTCTCCTTAGGTGCATTAAGGTGCTATCTTACTACACTCTAATAATAAAAAAAATCATATATGAAGAAACCCGTGGATGTCATATCCTGTTAACCTCTCTTTTGCTTATTATTCTAGGCTCCAAAATGTTTAGTGGTTTTAATACTGGGGGGCAAATGTGTATAAGTGTGTACTCACACCAAATAGGAAGCATGCACACAGTCTTATTTATAAAATTCCATGTATGTCTGATTTAATGATTTTTACTGTCACTTTTTAAGCATGCCCTATTTATGCACACTTGCTTGAGTCTTCGGACAATACCCAAAATTTACAATTTAAGCCATTAAACATTTATCTAGTTTGAATCTTAAAGGTGGGCAGAATTGAATTCAGTTTTGAGGAGAAATATAGGAGAAGCATTTAGGAAGCCGTTAAAGAAGAATACTTAATATTTTACCAACTGTGAACTTCAGATTAGAGGTGATCAAATTGACTAAAACAAATGTTAAGCTCCTAAGCTCTGGCATTACAACCGAATAAAGCAAGTTGAATGGCGAAATTGGGCGAAACAGTGAATGCTGTGAACCCTAGAGTAACTCTGAAGTATTGACTTGATTTAACATGCGCGTTGAGACATAAAGACACATCTGCAGCTGGCTTGTGTTCAGTAACAGGTTCAATGACGGGGACATCTGGTGTCATGGGTGGGAAGTGGACAGCATTCATCTACAGAACTGCACATGCGAGCTAGCATCAGTGCTACCCACGATTAACCACCTCTAGCCAAACAGATACCAAACTGAGTCATAGTGACAATAAACATAAACCACTTAAACATCAAACAATTAAACAGGTATCTAAAACACAGCCAACCCCCCTTTAGGCCAACACCCCCCCCACACATTTTTAAGGGTAAAAACCAAAAGAAGGGTAAAGAGCTAAAACAAATAAAGTCAGTTAAACAATTAAAAGGAAATAAACAAAAATGAATCAAACGAATACATAAGTAGTTTGTTTTTGAATTATAGCTTACATCCTTGGGTGCCAACAAAAGTAAAAAAAGACTTTGTATAGTTTAATCATGGTGTAAGAAATGTTCACAGTTACACACATTCTCCTCGCCCGTGGATTTTTATACATTTAATGAGCTGCTATGAAAACAGAATGATTTAGGGTGCTGCTACAGTAAAAGGATGTTCCTACAATCAGATGTTATCCTTTACCTGAACTATCCATACTTTTATCACATCCTACATTCACTACAGCCATTCATGTCTCCAGAGGAGGGGTTGCTGTAGGAGTCAGTGCAGCTGGTGGGGCAGGTTGAGGTCTTCTTGCTGAGCAGCACCCTGTTTTTAATTATGAATGAGACCGAACTCATGGTGACAGAGACGGAGTGCTCCTGAGAGTGAGGCCTCGGTGGCACCAGAACACAGGGTGATTGACCAAGTCACTAAGAGGTCCAGTCACTCACATGTGAGTGGGCACTGACCCCCCTACACTTGCCACAGCCCTGGAGAGAACAGGCAGGGAGAAGGTGGGCTGCCCTGTACATCCACAGCCCTCCCAAGTGGGGTGGAATTTCTGTCCGCATCAATTATTCAAGAGCCATCTTAGATAACACTCGCGGGCAGGATGGATGAGGTCTATTTCTGTATAGTACTTCATAAGGATGAAGACAGGAGGCATTTTTTATTTTGTGCGCTGGTGCTTCAGAAAGCGTATAACCAGTCATCTCTTCTGTGCGGCTAAGGTAAAGCCTGAAGTGTCTTTGAAAAATGCTCTTAACACACTCCACGCTATTTTCTCTTTGCAGACATTCAGACATGTCAGCACTTTGTACCTGATCTGAGGGACACACACATTTCCTGCATCCTTGGAAATTTAATATACACTAGGTGTTGCCAAGAGGGACCCTTACAAAGGTGACAAAAGCCTCAGAAAGCTGGCCCGTGCTCCATCCTTTCACACTGTGTCCACTAAATAATCCTCTGCTTTTCTGGTAAGGTTTCTGGGACTCCCAGCTGGGTCACATCGATGTCCATACACGCCCTTTACTTTTCAGAGTAACTACGGACAGGCCAGGAGTACTGTTTCTGCAGTCACCTTGCAGTTGATGCATTTTCTGGTTACACACGTGAAGTATGACAGTGTATCACGTCACAGTTATGTGTGGTCACACATGCAACAGAGACTTGAGCCTTCCAGTCAAAAGGGGTCAATTTACATAGCCTGTGAGTAGTAAGGGCTTACTAAATAACGTTCTTTTTGAAATCTCGTAATCTGAATCTTAAACGGTGAACCAATTTGCTAATATTGATTTCTTCCTAATTTTCCTCCACCGTTGTAGAAAGTAGAGCTACATATTAGTGCATTCCCCCAAAAAACTATTTTATATATTTGTAGCTGTACCTTATAACTAGTATTTGTTGTTGGCGGTAGAATTTGTTTGTCTGTGTTTTGGGTGCGTGACCTGTAAGCTAAGCTACTCCTACCTGTGAGATGTGCAAATGTTTTTTGCTTTTGTTGCTTTGCTTTTTGCTAATTTGCTTTATTTTCCTAAGGCCAGTGTTGTGTTCTTTTAAGTTCTTTGCAATGGGAGCGCCATGTATGTGCCAGTCATCTACCAACGCCTGCAGCTAGTTCAGAATGCAGCTGCTCGCCTCCTGACTAGAAAGACAAACAGGAACCACATTACCCCTGTGTTGCTCTCCGTCCTGGCTCCCTGTCTGCTACAGGATCCATTTTAAAGTGATGTTGTTGGCTTTTACATCTCTTAATGGACAGGCACTATTGAAACCTAGCTGAACTTCTCCCAAGTTCATAATCCAACTAGAGCACTGAGGTCAACCAATCAGCTGCTCCTGGATGTGCCAAAAACTATGCTTAAAACCATGGATGGTTGATCCTTTGAGGTAGCTGCCCAAACCTGAACCTTGAACAGCTTACCATTTCAAAGACCTGCCCCCAGTCTGCAATGTTTCAACCATTGTTGAAGACGCATCTCTTCTCTTTGGCCTTCCTTTTGACATTTAATCTCTACAATCTTTTACAACTATTTTACCCAAAACAGATTTAAATATCTACTATTACTATTCTAAATAATGTATTTTATCCCAAAAGATTTGACTTGATAAAGAAAGTTGACTTGACTTGTATGCAGTGTTGGGAGGGTTACTTTTAAAATGTATTCCCCTACAGATTACTGATTACATGTCCTAAAATGTAATCTGTAATGTATTCCCTTGGATTACTCAAGTAAAGTAATGTATTCTAAATACTTTTGGATTACTTTTAGCTTACTTCAAAATCGTCTAGCTGAGCGTGTTTAACTGGAACACTGAATTTAGTCAACACATGCTTTAGAGAACGATCTAATTACTGTCTTCAGAGAAAAAGTTATGTTGTTAAGATAACCACTGTTACTGAGTTTTACCTAATGTCAGTGAATGTGTTGGATTGACAACAGTGTTCTGAGAGGTTGTAAGCCTGTCAGTTATTTCAAGTGCCTATGACAGTGTTCTACGCAGGTTATCAAGTGTGTGATTGCTCGAGAGCTTGAGAGAAAGGTGGGACAGCGCGCTGTGTGTGTGTCTGTGTGGGTATGCGTGAGTGTGTGTGCGGTAGCTAAGCTGGGGAGTACTGTTACTCATAGAGAGACTGTAGGTTTGTTATTTTGGCGTTGGCTACGGCCCACAGTAGCCTGTGTTAAGTTTGGGAAATAAAACCCATGGAAACTGAATAACGTCTCGTAACTTCACAAAGCAAAACGTTACAGTATATAAATAGAGCAGCTTTCTCTGCATGTCCAAATTACAGCCACTGAGCCTCTAACATTTATGCAGAAAGCCCACAATTTAAAATAGGCCTTGTTTGTAAGTGTAGGACAAGCAACATGCGAGCCGGCGGACATTAACCCTCCTTCTTTCCCCGCATGTGAGCACTCTCAGCCGGCGGAGCTGGATTAATAGTAGCTGGGGTCATTTCTCCGTTAACGCTAATTAGCCAATTTACCTCAAGATACTTCTTCAAATTAGACGTGGAGTCCCTCAATGCTGAAAGCAGCTTTGTTGACGGTAAGCAAAGCTTGCACTGCACTGTGATGTTTCGACCTTCTTGACCAGGTTTGTAGGTAAAATGTTCTCTGAATTTCCATGCCAAAAATGCGTTTTTGTCCTCCTCCTGGTCGTTTATGTCATCCTCTGCCATTGTTGTCATTCGGTTGTGTGGAAAGTGCTCTCGCGCGTTGACTTGCAGCGTACCTGCGCACATAATGCCCCCTGCTTCTGCATCCGCACAGTGCAACCTGCGTGTAGTGTCATATAGTAATCCCTACAAGTAATCCTTTTTTTTGAGAAAGTAACTGTATTCAGAATACACCAATTTAAACTGTAACTATAACGGAATACAGTTACTCTTATTTTGTATTTTAAATACGTAACGCCGTTACATGTAATCTGTTACTTCCCATCCCTGGGTGTATGTGTGCTTCACTTGTCAGCAGCGTGTCATGCAGCTGAGTGTCTATTTTGTGGTTTCTGTTGGGCATTTTACTCTGATCACACAGAGATGAATAATTGTCAACTTTTGAGAAGAGGCGAGACAACACTTACAACAATGAACACAACCTGATAAACACTGTGGCATGCCTCTACTCTCTCTCTCTCTAACCTTACCTTTATTCAGACCAATGGCTGCTATCGCACATTTTGCCAACAAAACAGAGCAACTTCAAGGCCTGACACATTTCACAGCGTCCTCTTCACGCTTTGTCTGGAGAAGTCAAGCTCCTGCCATCTGGTCTGATATTTAGACTATCAAAGGCTAGCTCCAAAAGGTTCAACAATATTTTGATCTCTCATGCCGAAAAAAACTAATAAATTCAATTCCCATGATGACCCTCTTGTTGATTAGCTTCTTATTCCCTAATGAAAAATGTGACAAATGTTAAAGCTTTTATTGTCAGTTTTCTGCACTCTAGTTTGTCATATGACATATTTCTGTGTGTATGCATTTTACTGTATTTTTTGTACCTGTGTCTATTTCTCTGTGTTCTATATATTTGTTCTATGCTGTAGGACAAATCTCCTATTGGGGACAATAAATATGAAGTTGACATTTTTCTTACACTCTGTACTCCAGTGACAAGACAAGCAAAAGCATCTCAACTAAGAAAAGACTTCTCTGCACTGCGTCTGACTTTGTTCAGTTAATATGGACGATTTGCTGAAATCACAGCCTCTATGTTATGCTCTGAGTCAATGTAAAGAGTTTAAAGGAAAGAAAAGTGGAGGGAAATTGCTACGTCGTTAAACAATAACATGGTCAACAATTTATTAAGCAAAGTCCTAATTAGCATTCCTGTTCACAATCCCATTATTATTTCATTAGAGTCTCTTACAAAGAGCCTGTGAGTTGGACTTACATGAGGCTCTTTTTCTGAAAGGTAAAAGCTTAAGAGGGACAGAGAAATAACATCAGTATGGATACGAGATTTCACATCTGATTTCTCTTGTTAAACAAATGCCTTGTTAATTGTTTTTGTAACATGATAAATGTAAGCGAATAAGGTAGTAAATATTTTTGATCGCAGTGGCAGTAAATGGTATGTTCTGTTCATGCTTCATGTGGATGATTTCTGTGTCCTCACAGTACGATGCCTACATGTCACAGGATCAGGGACATTTGATTGTGACGGAACATCTTCCAGTTATTTCTGTCACACTCTGGCTCTCTTTCTGGTAGCAGTCCCTAGCATGGACTGTGATGCTGAGCGGCGACACGCAGGGATGTATACCGGGGTCATATGTGACCTGGGCTGGTTCCCTGGTGAACACGGTTCTACTACGCTGGTCCTGTCAGTCTCAGAGCCAGCCAGTCAGTCAGTTAGAGGGGGAAAAAAAAGGGCAGGGGAGGGAGTGAAGACACACAGCGAGAGAAAGACTGAACGGCCGTGAGACAAGTATTCCCTGCAGTCGATCTCAGCCCACAGAAGCGCTCAAATGATGCAGGATCTCTCTAGAGGCCTGCAGGGTGGAACTGGGTAAAGGAGGCACCTAAAGTTACACTTGCTACACTTAAGTTGCTTCCTGTCAATTATCAAAAGTGACGTAATGACTCAGAAAAGCACCTGTGAACTCTGCAGGGTGCTCCGAGATGACCGTCTTACTGGTGTAAATAAAACAAGCTTCACTGGGACTCTGAGGAAGGTGTTAATCCCTGACTAATGAACTCTGCCTCTGCCAGTAGCTTCCCTGGACATCTCCACCTGTGTGTGTGTGTGTGTTTGTTTGTGTATGTGAGTGGGCGTGCATGTGCATGAGTGTGTGTTGGGGGATTCAGAAAGAGAGGGACAAGCTCCACTCTCCCGTCCCTCAGCCTGACAGGCAGAACTCAGGCACACAATTTCACGCTTTGTGGTCAGTACACACCACTGCTTTCCCATCCCTGAGACCCAGAAACCCGGGGAGTGTGTGTGTGTGTGTGTGTGTGTGTGTGTGTGTGTGTGTGTGTGTGTGTGTGTGTGTGTGTGTGTGTGTGAGTGTGTGTTAGCCTGTGCATATGAACATGACACACATACACACGCCTCCTCTGCTATTAATACGAGGGGGAAAGAAGAAATCAAATATTAATCCTTCAACGCCCTCCTGGAATTGAAAAAAAAATGAGTGGACTTACCATTTTGTTATTGATTTCATGAAAATGAATTTCACAGACTTTCTCTACGATGTCTTCACTCTCAAAAGTTATGAAACCAAATCCTATGCAAGGAGAAACAGAGAAGGGGAAGGGGGGGGAGAAAGAGGGAGAGAATGAGTTAGTGGAGAGTCTTAAGAAAACTCGAAGACTGTGCACCAAAAAGATGGAACATTATCAAGGAGCCACATCCAGAAACTATGCGAGTACATCTGTGGAGATTGGCTCGGGCATGGAAAAGAACAAGTGAACAAGACAGACATTGTCCTCTTTAAATCAGGAATATGATGAAATCTGCCACATTATTAAGGGCACTCGAGGACCTCTTCTACAAAGAGAAGATGGAAAAACAGCACAAAGCTCATTTAATGAGATTCAGAGAGCCAGGGCTCGAGCATCTGAATTTCATTAAAAGCATTTTGTGTTATTTTTATTGAAATTTCACTGTATAACAAGCTCTCGTTTTTATGTTAATGCAGGCCTTAGAGTGAATGCATCGTTGACAGTGGAATTTTCATGCCATATTTATAGGATAAAAGCTTAACCCCTCTTTTAAACACAAAGACACAGAGGCAAGATGGTTGCAGACTTTTGAACACAAGTGGATTGCAATCCTCTGTGTTTTCATGATGATGCACAAAGCAATCGAGCTTCTGTATGGCTGTGCTTGAAAGGAAAAAAACTGATATTCTATTACTTTTGCCAAAAGAGGAAACGGCACAAAAGAAAAACAGTTAGTGAATAAAAGCAGCAAGTGGGACTGAAAGGAGATGAGTTTCTTTTCAAAATGGCAGACACCCGAGGATGGAGCACAATCACCTCAGATTGAGCTTAAACAGCTGTCACTGCAGACATCTCGCCATCTGACTAACACACACACTGCAGACAGGATCCGTTTATTATAGCTAATGTCAGATGACACAGGAGAAACACTGAATATCAAAAAGGGCAACACATTTCCAAATAGAACCTGTTTTTAAGATAAATAACAGTGAATAAGATCATTTTCATACCAGTTTAGACAAATCCAGGTATTCAAGTAAAAGCTCACAGTCATTCTTTTCTTCAATGCAGAAATCTCAAGGTCAATGATTGAAGGGACGGCTCTTTTTGAGAGTAGTGACATCACATATTCAAACAGTATCACACACTGCATACAATGTTTAACAAACCAAAGATACAAGTAAGGATTCATTTTGTTTCCTATAAGCTGGTCTTTGGGTCAGAATAATATTAAAGACCTACAAAGCTTCCCAGAGTGCAACATGATGCCTTCAAATGTCTTTAATTCAACCTAAAGTGAATAAAAAAATTCAGTTTACAGCAGAAATGTTTTTGTCACTGTTGGAGAGGAAACTCAAAGAATGTATTCATCTTTTATAAAAGTTGCCCTTATGTACATTTTGTATTGCATAATCATTGCAGTTCTAGATTATTCTATGGTAGTTTCCCATAATTCCTCTGGTTGAGCTGAACTGGACTACTTTGTGGCTTTAGAAGTTTCTAAGGATTTGTCAACCAATATGATTAATTATTATTGAATGATTACTTAATTCTCAAAATAAGTTGATTCCATTGTGAACCGATTGTGTCATATAAAAAACTATGTACATTTCTATTCATCACACATCAATGCACTTAACCTTTAATTTGATCCATATCACACATCCATTGAGTGTGGTTAAATAGTAAATGGACTTGATCTTGTATAGCGCTTTTCTAGTCTTCCGTCTACTCAAAGCGCTTTAACACCGCAGGTCACACCTACACATCCACACCCTGATGGCAGAGGGTTCTATGTAAAGTGACCATCAGAATGAACTAATACCATTCATACACATTCATACGCCGCTGGCGTTGCAGCTGGAGCAACTTGGCGGGGTTAAGTGTCTTTCAAAAGGACACATCGAACTTGTGGCTGCAAGAGCTGGGGATCGAACCCCCAACCTTCTGGTTGAGAGACGACTCCACCATTGAGCCACAGCCACCCCTAGTATCATGTTGTCTGGTCGCTTGCTTGTCTTCAAATTTATAATCATAAAAGTGCTGTATGAAGTGTTCTATTACATATATTTAATTAGTCTCCAAAGCAGCTTTTCACATCAATTCATCAAATCATCCAGAAAAAAGAAGACATCTTTGTGAAGGGAAGCAGCTGCTATCTATAAACACAACCACAAAAAACCCACAATAACTAGCATCTATAGTTTTGTCTTTCATCTCCTTCTTCTTGCTCTTTCTCCATAAAAAAACGAAAACAAAAAAACGTTGTCCTTGATCCACTCAGATTTGTCAAAAGAAGGGACGGCAACCAAATCTGTGAGCTGATTAAACACAAACATCTGATCTGATGAGATCTTATGAGACAGAATATCAATTTCCACTGAGACATCTCAACATCGAGCTGTGGTGACACGTGTGTGTGTGTGTGTGTGTGTGTGTGTGTGTGTAGGATGGGGGGGGACTAATGATGATGACAGGTAGAGCTGTTTCACCCTCTCCTCCAGCACACCCCACCTTCATGCTAGTGCGAGGAGCTCTTTTGACAACCAACAAATCAACCGCCAGGAGTAATTTGTCATGGAGGAGTGCAGGTAGACGGAGTGAAGTATCGGTGGGAGAAGGAGGGCAGAGAGGGAGAAAGAAAAAGGTGGAGATGAAAGGCGAAAGGGGGTGGGGAGAAGGGGAGAAAGACAGAAAAAAGTGACAAGGGAAGAGGTTAACACACATGTGCCCCTGTCGCCACACTCCTTCCTGCTGCTACAGGCAGCTCCTCCATCAACTGACAGGACATTTTCTGCTGCACCATTATATCCACCCGGGGTCAGGGCCAAGCCACAGCAGCGCCACACATACCACCAGCAGGGCTCCTCCACCCATGACTGGATCTGTTTAAATGGACAAAAATACATTTTGTCTGGTGTAAACTACTACTGGAATGTGCCCTGTACACAAAAAAATACCCCTATTTTTCTCTTTCCTCGGCTGAGCACACAACTTCTAGGACTGTCTGAACCTCTGGCCCCCCATTGCAGTGCCTTCCTTTAGCTCTACTATCCTATTTTACAGCCCTTACAGACAATTACAGGCCACAAAATAGCACCAAACACAAGCATTTCTCTCCCCCATCCTCCTTTTGCCGGATGTCAGCAGAGCCAGATTGTCCGCATTCATCCCAGCACTTCTCTTCTCTTCTTCCAACAATCCACACATGGCGGGAGGCTGACCTCCACCAGACTATTAAAGACTGTCAGCAGTGACAGACAGAAGGAGAGAGGTGTCAATGCGCTCACACACTCAGGAACCTTCCCACAGCTTAAACAATAGCCTGTAAATGGAAACACATGGAAGTCTGGGCGGTAAGGCTGATAATAGGTGTTGTGTGGCTACTGGCCGAGGCCTCTTGGCTGCACTCGCTCACACTTATTAGCGAGAAGCCGGGCGCTCAGCCTCATCTCATCGCTCCACAGAATCGGCAGGGAGCCTGCTTTCACGGCCTTTTACCAGCTTCATCATACTCGCTCTTTATTTCACACTTATTTCAGTTTTCTCTGCTTCTGTTGCTTCAGTGCTTTTCACCCGACTTACCCAAGCACCCCCCACAGCTGGAAAAAAAAAAGGCTGATCCTGCCAGAAACAGATAACGTAAGAACTTGCAAATTGATGCAGCAAAGTTGACTTTGACTTGAAAAGTGGTGTCGCAAGCTTTAAATTAAGAGTGGTTGGAAACTTCACAGGATTTTCTAATGTGTTAACTACCGATGTAAAGTGTGCTTAATTGCTTCTCTTACATTTTTCCTTTTGATGCCTGACAAGACTTCAATATGCACCACAGAGATATTTTCAAAAGTTAGGTGCTTTAATAAAATAAATGAAAAAAGGCTTGTAATGGTTTAAATGTTCGTTTTATTTATCAGGAATTCAACGCTATAAGAAGTGCAGGTGTAGGAGGAGTTTTAGCATGAATATGAAGTTAAGTTAAAGTTGATGGAGACTTTAAACTAAACCCCAAACTCCTCCTAAGCATTTAAGTAAGTACATAGAGGAAATGTAAGGGACATACTGTTTGTATTATCTGTGATACAATAACAGAATGTAAGACCTGGTGCTCATTACCAGGACCGTTCTAGGTCTATGTTCACAGAATCAAAGAAAGGGAACATTTAAAAAACTTATTATGTTTCTTAGTTAAAGTGTGTGTGAAGAGATTTTCTTTTCTTGTGACAGTGGGATGAAACTACTGGGATAAAGATTAGTATCACACACGCATTTTCAACAGCACTAGCAATTCAGTAACTACATGTATCTGCACATATACATTGATAACTGTGATGCTAGCTAAGGAAAATAAATAACTACATTTATGAGTTGCTGCTTAAATACATGTATTTCAAAGTGAAAACATTTAGATCTTGGTTGGAGGTGCAATTGTTTTAATATGGGGAAAGTGATGCCAACAAACTGGGCTGCAGGGCCACCCTTGGTGTGTTGCATTACTTGAAAATTTCCTGTCAAGTGATGCAAGTACCTAATATTTCAACTCCCCCTGACATCATGCTCAGGGGGAAACTGTTGTAATGCTCTGTTCACGCCTTCAAATCATGTACAATCCAAGGGAATCTGGCAAAGCACAAAACATTGTGAGAAAATTGTTTTTCGACGACATATTAGCTTCAGTAAAGCCTAAAGCTAATCTTTGAATTTCACTTCCTAAAAAGCCAAACTCAGTAGAGCTGTTGTTATTAAGCCACTGGTAGCAAACAGGCTAAAATCTAAAATAGGGCCCATTGTCATTCCAGATTTCCACCATCCATTGTCTTTCATCTGTTGGTCAGTCCAAAAGCAGTGACATGATAACACTTTATCGAATTCCATTTGTAAACCAGGAATACAGCAATGCAACATTATAACGGCATTTGAACTCTGCGGAGAAATTGGCCGACGAATGGCTGTGAATATAGTGAACTGCCAAGGACTTCTTTGTAGAAAACTTTAAAAAGTTTTGCTCAAGCTACTAAACGACTGACACTGTTGTTGTTGTCATAGCAACATAGTGAAGAGCTTCCTTGTGCTTTTTTTTATGACTTATCACAGTGCTGTACTTAGCCTCTGCAAGTGGTGTAGTGCTCTGCATCCTATCTCATGGTGAGCTGACTTCTCATCATGTGAAGGTAGCTTAATGCTTCAACAATAAGGCTGTGTAATAGTCCTGAATAAAAGTGCATCTAATGAGAGGAGCCTGCTGCTGAGAGCCGGGAAATGTCACAACCTGGAGAAGGTGTCAGCTGTGACCTCTGGGACACAGCATGCAGGAAATGGAAGCCCCCCCCACCCCCCAACCCCACTATGAGCCGTGGAAACATATACAAGCACAAGCACAGTGCAGTATGCATGCATATACACACACAGACACACACACACACACATACATACAGTAAATGTACACTAAGCCGCTAATAAAAAAGTGCAGTGCACCTGCAGCTCCAACTGAATTGTATATCCTGTCGCATAAATGCATGATCAAACCTTCCCCTGTCCAATAAGAAGCAGGCCTACAGAAATCTCCTGCTGTGTCTGCACTGCCTATATGTCAGTGTGCCTCCAAGCCTCATTTTCTTGTAATGCAGGAGAGCAGACAGGGGCAGTCCAAACTACCACAGCACAGTTATAGGCCTTTGATCAGTATTTCCGTCTGCTATTACTAGAGATCCAGAGCCGCGGGCCTTAATCTCCTGTTTAATACAGTTAACACAGTGAACTCTCTTACAGCACAGGGCACGTATAGCTGAGCAAAGAGAATGAGAAATGAGAGACTTCAACTGGAAACAGCTTATTTTTCCACATAGGCTTTCATTATTTATGAAGAGATGAAAACACTGACTCTCATCAAGAATGTATTTGTAAAACACTCGTCTTGTAAACACCATTTTCCATCTTACAATAAACCTTATGAACTCAAAATAAAGTTTGAAATTCTACGATAGCCACTGAAGGGCGTTAAAGGTCTAAAGTTTGTGATGTGGTCTTTATTTCATCGATTATAAAAATGAATTTACATCTCATGGTTATAGATATATCATACCACTGCAATGATGAACTTATCAGCTCTTCTACCTGCTGTGAATGCTTCCCTTTGACTTCCTTAAATGAACAGTAAAATAAAGTCTTTGTTCATTATTGGTTAAGATAGAGGTACAGAGACACAGAGAGGAACGACTAAATATGATGACTAGGATTGTAAAATCAATCCCTGAAGTGTGTTGTACAATGAGCTACAGGTGGTGTTCCAGACAAGACAACGCTCAGAAAATTAGACTTGGGATGTTGTTAGATCTCATCATAATTACAAGTCTGTGCTTTTGTGCCTCTCTCCTCCTTTGACGTACTGTTTTTTGAGGATTTGTTTCACAAAAAGGTACTCACAAATACTGTACCGTGACTAACGAGTTTATATGTCAGACAAAAACTGTAATAAGAGACAGCGAAGGAAAGCAGTTAAGCAATGGAAGGATTGCATTGTTTGGTAAAGGAACATTTCTTCACATTACAAACATGAACATTTTAGGAATTTCTGCTTATGACAGATTCTTGTTTCTCAATATTATAGTCTTATTTCCCACTAGTTCAATATCGCTGTTTTAACTGCTACAGTGTCGGCCTGTTTTGAACTTGTGTTTGTGTGTGAATGTCTGTGAGTACTTGTGCCTGTTTGTAACTTAAACTTTTTACTTTGAGATTTGATGGTATTCTTTATGAGCTCTGCATCATTTTGTTGTACACACCTGTACCATGACAACAAACATGTTCGATTCTATGACATCATTTTTCTGTCTGAAAATGCTCAGATATGACGTGAGAACCAAAACAAGAGTCAGTCAAATCACTTCACTGACTGATGTCAGTAAATAATCTGGACCTCATCCTGTTGCATGCAAAGTGGCCTAAGATGAACATCATGTTTATTTAGCACAAGAGTATATTTAGAAGTGGCAAAGCAATCAAAATGGAGTAATTTGGCACCAGTGAACTACTCAAGTATCATAGCTGTTTGGTGGGCTGGGGTGGGGGTTCATGGTCAAACACTCTGGGAGGTAAACGAGGGGTTGGCATTCTGGTTGTGTATACTGTACTTGTGGGTTCACACAAACAAGGGTATATATGAATCGTTTATGCAGAGGGTGACATAAATCTGCAAACTACTCGCACATGCTCTAGGTTAAGTTGTGTATTGTTTTTGACTTGAATGATAGTTGATACTATGATAATTACTTTAAGAGTATGTGTTTGTATACACATTCTGTATACTCAATAAAACGTTGGGATCATAGTTAATAAAGAAGTTGTGGATCACTGAGAAGATGTGTTTTGAAGAAGACCCCCCCATGCTACAGAGAGCTTGTTTTGTGTGCCATCATTTCTAGGTGTGTAACAGTACAAAGCATAGCTTGAGGCCATATTGAATAATGTTAATGAACACTGTTTAGTGTCTGACTCATCTACTGAAGCTGTTAGCCTTAATATTAATCAAATGAGCCATCAGCCTTAGCTATAGCAGAGTGTCAACAGAGTAATGTAGTGTTATAGCCAGAGAACCCTTCAGCTGCTGTACTTGTTACACAGACTATTCATCACTGGGAGTGCGTGTGGAGACGGTATGTGGAGCACAATGTTTTCCATTTCCATCAAAGGCTTGGTTGTTAAGATAATGATGGATGAAATAATTATATGTCAAAAAGAATTACACACTTAAAGTAGCTAAACACTACCCCAATGCTAAATCTGTCTTTGGACTTGTCAATCCTCAATTTGACCACAACATCAAGGTGATCACTTTTGTGTAGGTGTTTGTATAAGAAAACATCAGGTGGTAAAAGAATTGGCTCAAAATACAAATGATTGGAGTTAAACTTTGAGTGATCAGAAGCTCTGAGGATTAAAAACGCTGGAACTTATTAAGTTAGACAACATTTTAAAGGACATCTCATTACCGATCGCCGAGAAATGTCAAAGGAGCTTTTCATAACACAATGAAGTAAAGCATCAGGCCAGAGAACAATTAGATGGAAACAGTGTGATTGTAAATTGATGTAATTAGATTTCAATGTGATGTTGTTTTCTTCACGCTTGGCCTTTTCCCATTTGACGACGCCCCAGTGAGTTTATTCTTATCGGTTCACAAGCACATATTTGGACATTTTTTATTTGGAATATCCAGCCAATCAATTACAGTTCTTCATTTATTGTGATTTTCGTCAAATTAAAGACCTCCAACACTGAAAAATCAGGTAGAAGAAAAAAAAAAAACTGCCTTTCCTCCACTAAAGAGAAGTGAACTTAACCAGCATGCAGCGCCACATGCTGCACATGGGTCTTTTTTTTTCTCCATCTTTCCTCCTACTTTGAGAACATAATAGAGTCTTGTAAGGATGAATCTTCTGTATGCTTTTACTAAAGACTACAGCTACATCCATATATTACAATATGCCTGCTTCCTCTGCATTTTCTGCAGAGCAATTGGGCTCAGCATGCAAGCTGAGGGAACTAGTTTGTCTGTGCCTCTATGTAGGTCAGCTTTCAGAGTTGGCCATCAATTTCTGCTGTCCTACTTAAAGGGACACCCTGTCTCCGTACAAACACACACAAACAAGAACACATACATTAAGGGCATTTGCATTACATATGGCTACTCTCACTTGTATCATAATGCTAGAGCAATCATTTTCTTCATGTCTTCATTTATTTATTTATTTTTAGATATAGGACAGTGGATAGTCAGAAATCAGTGAGAGAGAGAGAGAGAGAGAGAGTGGGGAATGACATGCGGGAAAGGAGTCATAGGTCGGATATGAACCCAGACTGGCAGCTTGGAGGACTATAGCCTCTGTACATGTGGACGTGTGCACTAACCACTAGGGTACCAGCACCCCCAGAGCAATACTTTTCTAACAGTGTCCTATAATCAGAAGCTAACACGTGTCGATTGATACAAATCTGACTTGTCAATACCTGTCCAGAGCAGTGTGGTCAGTGGTAATAGCCATCCTGAAAGCAGCACAGGCTGTGAACCTGTGAAATAAAGGCACCTCTCTCCACCTCTTCAGTGTGATTTCAAACACTCTCAAACTAAAAAGAGACCCTCATTAGTGCCAAACAATATCCCTATAAGTGTGAATTTATCCCCGGCGATATGGTCACAAGGCTGCTCGAGAAACAACAGAATGGAAGCAATTATCCACAGAGAAGGTGACTAACTACCCCTTTATTCACCTGCACACAGACAGCAGGCTGAAAGCAGGAAGCTATAAAGAGCTAAAGAGAGCACTTAATAAAGGAGTGAAAGAAGTAGGAGAAATAAAGAGAAATCTTTTGATGATATGGCCTTCTGCTTAAACTGTTTCTTCCTGATTATTGTTCTCTTTTTGATTCATGCACAAAAAAAAGCAGTGATAGTGTAGTTGATGTTAAACCAAAGCAAGATCTTTTTCGTATAAATATTCATTCTATAAAAAAAAAAAAAAATCTATAAATGTATCAATAGGACAAAGCGCACTTAATTAAGTTAAGTTTCTGCAATTAAATTCTTATTTAGGAAAAATGGTTTATTTGAAACTAGAAGCAGAAGAGGATCAAATTATGATTTATGTTTTACTAACTAAGCTGCTTTAAATGTTGTGGTTTGGCCACTGCATCGAAGCATAACTTATTAAAGAGACACAGTTCACCCTTTCATCCTCATTGATTGGCTCAGGGACAAACCGAATCTCTCAATCAAATTCATTTATATGAATGGAATCCATTATTCAATTCATAAATGTGTTAAAATAAAAGGCTGGTTGATTGGTTGAAAACATGACTATAAGAAAAACTGATAAATTTGACTCGTTATTATCAAAGAGGAGTAATGACAGAAAGTTTGATTGTAAAAAAAATCGACTCCCTCACAAATATGTTTGTCCTGGAACAAAGACATTATCTCTGCATGTGGAGTTCAGACATCTTGATGATTGCCTCTGTTTAAAATGTTTTAGACGAGTAATATCTCTGGCAGAGAGGTTTGTACAATTCACAATGTATCCATATTTTAATTTCCATTCCGCTTGCTCTGTCATAGACACTGAAGAGCACATTTACCAACTAAACACACTTGGATGAAACAACGGCCTCACACTTAGCTCCAGTGTCTGTAAGAGACGTTGAACTGAACACTTTTTTTTTTTTTATGTAAAGCTTAGCACTGACACTCTACCAGGACAAAAACAGAGACTTTTTTTTTGCAGTCTGTGGCAATTAGGTCATGAGAACACTTGGGCTTCTTCCCAGTCAGCTCAGTCCATTTGGGAAAAGGACAAAAAAAAAAAAAAGCTCTCTCTATCTCCCTTGTTCTCTCTGTAACTTTCTTCCTCTCTTTATTTTTAGTGTCTTACACCAATCCTTCCTTTTTGGACTCACTTTGTGGATGCTGATTGGGTATTCTCCGCCCAGTGGATCCAACCTCAGCATTAAATCAACATGATCATGCAGTGGCTTTCAAGGCTAAGTACAGTACAGAGGTTGCTGTTTCTACTGAAACACTGATTACAATAACACTTTCAAAATAGACAGTCCTAAAACAACTGTTTTGGAGTACCTGTCATTTTCATTTGCATGCAGTTTGTTCATGGTGGTTTTATTCAAATGATCCAAAATATGATTGACCAAAACAGAACAAAATCAGCTAGAAAACACAAACACCTGCAGCACCAGGAAAAATAAACATGTAGTTATACATGTTTTGAAGAAGAAGAAAAAAGCCATCTCTACCATAGACTGTATGAAACATAAGTACAAGTAGTCTCAGTCACAGCTCCCATTGGATTCTTAAGAGGTGCTTTGAAGTCCAATGATGGGGTTCCTACCTAGCTTTGAGTAAACCTCTTCACAGAAAAAAGAGGAGGTGCTGCAGAAGGTCTCCCCACAAACAGCTACAATGAGCCTCCTGTCAGTCAATCAACCACTTCCACAATTATGCTAAATTATGCAAAACTCTAATCCTAAAAATAAACAGTTTTTTTTTGCACTGCATTGGCTTTATGTTCAGCACCGGAGGTTGCCGCTTGTTCTTTACATGCTTGTAGGATTAGATGCTCAGAAATATTTTTTGTTCTCTGACCAAGTGAGAAACATCATCCTCTCATCTTTGATTAATTTCCAAACGTGGTCTAAGATAAATGTAGTTTGACAATGTTATCAGAGAAAAAATTCACTGTGACCCTAACCTAATCGATGAAGGGACCTCTAGCCATGATAAGGTGATGGAAAAATTAATGCTGTCTTTTTTTCACAATCCAATTCTGTTGGCTAATATCCATAACACAAACACTCACCTTCCCCACACACATACGGAGACACAACTACTGTGAGAGTGACAAGGCTCCTCTGCTTTAGCCACCGTTATCCCCGTATCTCTTCACGGTGCCACTGTACTTGCCTGAGGACATATTGTATCTGCGTGGACTAAGACAGCAGCACGTCTAACATGCTGGATGCACACAGTGGAAGCAGTTGCTGATAAACAGGCCAGAGACAAATACAAGCAGGGTTAGGTAAACACTGCTGAGGGTGAGAAATCAAGCTGGCAAGACAAGTGGATAGAATATGAGTGATAAAAAAAACAGTGCAAAAAAACCAAACCTGGAAATAATTGCTCACACTGATAGAATTTCTTTCGCACAAATGGAGTATGGGTGTAATGAGATCCAAAGGTTTGGACCACGAGAGGATTCTTCATTCAAAGATGACAGACTCTTTAGTGGCGAGCAATAGGCTGAGCTTAATGGATGTCTCAATCTCTATCACATACAGTAACAGCAAATGCAGGGACGAGGAGGAGGAGGAGGATGAGGAGGAGGAGGAGGAGGAGGAAGGTGAGGGCGGGAGCCTTTCCAAAAGCCTTTGAGTCAGTGTGATGAATTTCTTTTGAGGTGTGAAGCAACGTGGGAGTCGGAATGAATGAAACAGATATGCACCTTTTGTGTTTTCTGACCTATTGATATAGATATCAATTTCATTAAACTGAATAAGCATGTCTCATCCCTGTATAAGTGGAGAATCTGAAAAAGGGGGAATAATAAGTAGCAGGCAGAAATGAAAGATGGAGAGACAGTTTCTGAAGTTTCTGCAGTCGTTTGGTAAGAAAAGAAAACCTGGCAGGATGTTGTGGGTGCCAAAACCTCCCGGCAGAGCTTCTTAAGGGGGAATTCACTCAGTGCCTAAAAGCCTTTAATCAAAATAATCCTCTGCAAACAACAAGGCTTTAAAGCACTGACTTATGTGCAAAGGGGCTGCAAAGTAAAATTGATTTAAGTGAATTAGGGCCTCTCATTGCCTTGCATGGCCAGATTGTTATTAATATTTAAGCGGAGGGTATATTTAAAGGCGTGACACAGTAGCAGTTCATCTGAAATGAAGAACACTGATGATGCCACTTTGCCGAGGCCCATTACCATTTAGCAGAGATTGCTTTCATTGAGTGAGCCAAATGCTTAGAGGCGGAACTGCCACTTGTGTTTACTTTACAGATGCTGCTATGGAGAACGGCGAAGAAGAGTACTGTTCTCTAAGAAATAACTTCCCACTCACAAAATGCGCACCAGGGCTAAAATCATGACATCATGGACTCAAGCAATGCACGATGATGTCATCGCGATCCTATTGACCCTTGTAATCAAGGCAAGGCTCTGCAGCTTCATGAGCGCCCCTCTGTGATCAAATGTCTCTCTCTCTCTCTCTCGCTCGCTCTCTCTCTCTCATGCTGGCACAGAATTAGAGTTGTGTAGTGCTCAAAGAGTAGCAGCGATTGCAGCCAGAATTTGTTCACAACATCCAGGCTTGGCTTAATTGCTTACTTGCACTATAATAGGGTTTATATAATCAAACAATAAACTGAACACAGCCTAACATCCTTATAACTTCAGTATATCCTTTCATAAATGCCTATTGGTAGTGATTTGCATACACGAGAAAGCTCAACAGACTGCCGTGACCACTGCTTATTTATGTCAGTGTTAAAGTTCTTCAGATCATTGATTTGTGTCCATCTTTCAAGTTAACTTTTTTTAAGGCCCTGACACACCAAGCAGACGGCAAAGACCTAGTGGCGACGAAGGCCGCATGTGGCGTCGCCTCACATCTTGGCCAAAAAGTTTCACTAGAAGAACTCACCGCAAAGACTACAGCCGACGGCCAACCACCACGTACGTTCTGCGCATGTGTGAAAGGAAATAACTCTCCATGCCAGCAGGCAGCGGTAGTCCATTGTTATGATACGAGAAGACCATTTTCACACCGCTCTCGCGCACCACTCGTATTATAGGTAGCCTACTACCCTCAGCCCTTGGTCTTTTATAAGAAAAAGAAAAGAAGAGTTGGAGGCGACAAATAAGGAGAAACCGCACTTAATGGGTGAAAGCACGGATACTACAGCGACATGCTCAATGTATTTTCCCGAACCTGTGTCGAGAGCTGGAGATAAATGAAACCTCCGAACACCCAATCACAGAGATTCATCTCACCGACCGCCGACGCCGATTCAACATGTCGAATTGGCCAAAAAAAGGCAAACAGGTAGCCACGGAGCCGGACACACCGCAAAAACTAGGGCAACGACCACTCACCGACAGTCCAACTAGGACCGACAGTCGACGATCTCTTTGGTGTGTCAGGGCTTTACACGGAACACCTGATTGATCGCAGATAAGTCATGACCTCATAAACGCACATATGCAAAAGCCATTCTAAAGGAGACAAAACTAATCTGGTGTCTTTAAAAGCTCGGGGAGGCTGTGGAGAAGCTCTACATAATAAGCTGGACTGCTCATCCACAAGAGAGAAAACCGCATCCATCAGATGAGGTTTACGCACTTTAAATAAGTCAACAGCCGTTTTTACATTGTAAGTCTGCCATCACTATGCTTTGGTACTTTTACATTGAATCCACCATTACGTAACATTGGTGTCCCGATTCTGCCTTCTGTTTCACACATGCACCTCCACTAACTGCTGTCCCAGACTAACTTTGACTTTTACAATATGAAGCTTACAGTCCTCCTCTTCTGCTCTCCTGCAAATTGGATGCTATTAACAGAATACACACACATCTGCCTGATCTGTTTTTCTTTTGTATATGTTCTTTGAAGTACCATGATGCCTTTTCAACATGTCAGATACTTTAGAGCAAGGCACACCTATCCTTTCTTTAAGTTAAAGTCCACACATGTCAAGAAACATATGATAACAGGACAGTCCCCTGTTCTATATAACTTGTAATTCAGAGGCCATCCCCCCCCACACATTTTTTTTTACAACAAACATGTGGGTTGACAAAGGCTTCAAATGTTTTTGCACTTCACAAAGGTATAATAGACAAATTAAAATATGCAATCAAATGGTAATTGCACAAAGCACAATGTATGTTAGCATTGAATGTATTCCACTATAAGTAGGTATGGTGCATGATCATAAAAAGTATTTCCAAACTCACTTCAGCTCTTGGTCCAGCACACACGTTAAGCCACACTCATGCTGCACTTAAAGATCTGAAAAGACTTTGCATTTCTGTTTAGTTTCTCTCTTCCCGTCTCTCTGAAATTTCCTTTTAACTCAGCCTCTTTGCAGAAGGGGAGCTCATTTCAATCTCAAAGCTGACATCTGTGGAAGCAATGCGAGCTCTAAATGAGTGGATTTAATCCTGTGCAACAAGGCTACAGCAAAGGAAGTATTCACGCGAGAGGCAGGGAGAGAGGGAGCAGGGTAAACAAAACAGAAGAGGGAGAAGGGGAGAGAGCAAAAAGGCAACAAAAAACCCCCCCCAAAAAACATTTTGTGACCTCTGCTCCTATGTCTCTTTCTGCAGCAATGCAACTCTTAGCTCATACAGAAGGAATGGACAGAAGAGCAGCTTTAGCAGATAGAAGTTCGCCATGTTTATTCATGCAGGGAAACAGCTGAGGTATTGGAGAGGGCTTCAAAGCAGAGGAAGGCTCCACGTCCTGCATGGCCTTCTCCTCTGGCTGGGCGCTCTGTGTTTGGCCTTTGAGTAAGGGGCTGATCAATCCCCCAGCATGATGCCAGGCTCTGGACCCCCCGTTACCAAGAGGCCGCTCTTTGAACAAACCCTGCCAGGGGTCAACCTCCCTGCGCTTCATCATCTTAAAGGTCAGACACAACAAATGGCATGGAAGACATTTCTGTCCCTGGCTGTAAACTCGGAGCTGACCGCTAAGAGCGTCTGCAGTCAGGACTGCTGCGTGCAAACCGGGCTGTCAGGACCGAATGGTCAACTGATCGTATCCATCTGCAAGTCACACACATTCTAGAGAGATTTTAAAAAGCTGGAAAAAGAAAATGCCAATCAACAACTAATGTTGTGCAAATATACTCGAGGGCATGAAATAATTACCTCTAAGTATGCTGGTAATATAACTGGTTCTCATGTTAGCCAGGATTAAAGTCTGTATAAACAGAGACACAAAACAAAACTTCTTGAACTAAAGGCAAATGACCAGGGTTGGTAAAGATATACACTTTCTATTTTGCAAGAAGAGTACAGATACTTGTTAGAAATAGATTGATGGGGCACTGGTTCAGCTCAGTTGGTAGACCAGAGGCCTCATGGACAGAGGCTACAGACCTCAACCTACTGTTAGCAGGTTCAACCCCCAGTCCTGATGCTATTTGGTGCATGTCATCCTCCACTCTCTCTCCCCATTTTTATAAAATACTGATAAAGGTTGAGGCCCTGAGTTAAGTTATTTACTGAAGATAGAGTAAAAGGTTTCTTAAATGTACCACCAGTATTTAAAAAAAAAACAACTTCATGTTTCTGGGCAAAACTGAACGGTGTCGTATTTTGGAGATTATTACATCAAACTCTCTTTAACTTGAATTTGATATAGCCAACAACAACTTTGGTTGGTTCATTTTAATCCATGTTCTACCTGTAAGTCATAAACCTAACTTGACACCTCTTCTCTGTGGTTGTGTTTACCACTTTCGTCTTAAAGCTGTCATCTTCAGAGAAGAATACCTCAAGAATGTTCAACATGTTTTTAGTATAAGAGGTACCACTTTGTCCACAGGGGGCGGCAACATTGACCCAAAGTTCCTCACAGGAGCCTTAAAGTTCAATCAGTCTTGATATGTTGAAAAGTAAAAGTAAACAAATATGTGCTTCAAATTCATCAAAGCATAAGTAAGTTTCATAATAGGGAGTTAGGAGTCACATGTTAATCTATATGTGTAAAAATAAAGCGGTTTAAGTAAGTGTTGGAAAGTAGAGTATTCACCAAAAAGCAAACTACTCAAGCCCAGTATCTGAGTATTTGGTGAGTTCCCTTCTCTGCTTATGACTGTCACATCAGAGTTTTAACTTTCTGTCTTTTTTTATATTTCCATTATTAAAACATCTCAGCTGTGCCATGGTCAGCTGTGGAAACTCAAACCTTCCTCAGCCTCTCCACAGTAACAGTCTTCAAAAAGGCGTACAAGTCAAGTTTGCATTAACAGCAAGCATTAGCTATTATGACTCAACACAGCCAAGGGAGCAGAACATGGAGGGTTTAAAATTTTCTGAAACACACACACATACACACACACACTTATAAATGGGGGGGAAATTACAAATAAAGGCCTGTCTCCTTTAATAATAGCCTTTCCTCCGTGCAGTTGAGCTAAATCAGCCACTGTTTGACCATTTATGAGACATAATTAAAGGAAGGCCAGTCACTGTTTTCTAACTCTGGGTTTTATTGCCACGTTCCACCTTGGATAAAATGTTGTATAAGTTCATTAGTTCCTCTCTGCCCACACAAATACATTGTGCAGTGGATTTTGAGACGCTTTCTTTTCAATTGTGAAATGAGTTGAATTCAAATGAGAAGCAGAAGATGCTAATCAGTCATTAAAAGAACACCATTTCAATCAGCCGTCGTGACATATTGTTGTTACACAGAAACATGTTTGCAAGATAATCAAACTTATTTCTTGTAGCCTCATTTCATATAGTTCTTTCAGTGTGCATTTAAACATAAATCCTTGTACTTACATATATTTTGCTTTTTTTAAATAATATACTTAAATTGAGATGTTTAAAAAGGAAATGTGCATAGAGACAGCAAGCGGCAGGGAAAGAGCTAAGATTACCTAACTCCTCATGTGGACTTGCACCTGCAGCTTTTCATTCAAGTCACTTTACTTAAAATGACGGCTTTTCAATTTGATGAAATGATTGTGCACACCTGATCTCTGCTTTGAGTGGCAGAGATCAGGTGTGCACATTTACATATTGAAGCCAGGAAGCTGTTCTCTTGAAAAACAAGATGAACCAAATGGCTCTTTGGATGCGGTTTAAAGAAAAAAAAAATGAAAAGAGTAGGAGAATCCTTTGGAGAATTTTATCAGAGCGGTAACAGGACAAAAAGGTATCCAATATCAAATAACTTGTTTATGATGGAAAGATTTTTGTATCTGAAAATAATCTGTCTTGAATTAATACGAAAATGTAGATCGACAAAGTATAGCTCTATCTTCCTCTGAAGTGTTAGCTTTTAAATTGCTATCACTTATCAGAACTCAGTTTACTTATTTATTTTGATAGCAGCATGAGCCCAGAAACCTAGTGTTAGTTTTGCTCTGCATGGAAACCACTCATTTAACTTGTCATATCACAGCACCAAGTGTTGAGCTATGCTTACTCGGATGAAGTCACACAATCCTTTTATGCTTAGATATGCCCACGGAGAGCAGAAGCCCAATCAGTCCAGATAATTAAGACCACCTGTGCAGGTGTATCTGACGTGTGTATGGACTTTGATGATGCTGTACACTCCAACAGGTGTTTTCAATTAGCAGTCTGGCTCATTAGACCTGTGATAAGGATGAGGATATGTGGAACGGTGCAAGGAATTATGGGAGGCAAAACACTACTTTTAGACGATTGCTAAAAAACCTAAACGTGTATGTTGCTGTTAGATGACATATAAACCACATACACCATTAAAGTATAAAGCAGCATGTATTAAACCAAGACTCTCAATGTTGAACATCTTACTGGACTGCATCCATCAATTAATGTTATTAAAGCAACAACATAACTTTTAAAATAGTATCTTCAAAGGTTAATCTAATAGTACAACAACTTTCCACAGAGAGAATGATGTTTCTCCCATGTCCTCACAGCGCCCCCATTGCCTGTTCACTTCACTATATATCTTTGGCCGTGGTCACACATAGAAGTGTGTACAGCTTTACGGCCCTAGTTCACACAACCGCCTTCAGCTACAAAAGCAGCCAGTTGGCCAATCTCTGTACTGTTTGACATAATGGCTGAGGTTAAGAGACGTAAGATATTGACCGAGCAAGAAGCCGGACTAGAGTAAATATTGGACAGACTTTAACTCGTTTGCGAGACATTTGAGAAAAAGTAGCCTGCAAGCCCGACGCCTAGCTTGCTATGTTGCTGTTGCAAAGTGGTTACACTGCGCAGCAAGTGGGTATGCTAACCTTTCTGACAGCTTTAGGAAAAGCAACATTCCCTGAGAGTGTACATCCCTGCAGATAATATTCATTACAGAAAACGATATAACATTAGATTGTTCTGCTTCGACTTGCTTTAATTACGTCTATGACATTTGAAAATGTTGGCTGTGATAAAGATATATTGAGGGTATGCATCGAAGCCACTTCCATTTGACACCAACCTACTCACCATATGTGAGAAGGCACGTAACTAGCAGGTGGTGGTTAAGAATATGTAGATCTGATAGTAGAAAACAAACATTTTTTACAGTTAAAGGGACTTGGACAGATAAAAATAATGCTAAAAAAAAAATCTCTAAGCCATGTATGTATAATATATCTTGTATTACAGACAAGTTAGTTAGTTTCAAAGCATGAAACTAAGCAAAAGACAGCATGGAGAAGAAGCCTGGTCCATTTGAAATACTATTTAGCTGACTTAAAATCCAAAGAACATCAAAAAATCTCTCACTAATCTGCTAACAGATTGATACAAGACATAGAATTTATGTGTGTGTAATGTTATGATGTATTTGGTTAAAAGTCTCTTTTTGCATCCTACACATTTAGATTTTAGAACTCCATAGCATCATTCAACTTGCATTCTCAAGTGCAAAACAAATGTCAGCATTTTTAACATCATTGTTTGGTTTATTTGGAAATGGTTCCTTAGTCAATAACGAGCTATTAGGCTCATATATGGTATTACCAAAATATCTCTCTTACTGATGCAAGACAAAAAAAAGAAGGTCCACAACTGATAAAAATAGGCTCCTTCATTTTCGCAGAGATCCACAATGTGAAACCATAAAAGTACACGCTTTGTGTAGTGTAAAATACCATAAAATCCACTGCTTCATCAGCTGCCAGGGATGAAAATCTATTGGCAGTGTTCTGTGTGAGCTTTGACAAGTTTGGCCATCTAGAAGAGATGTGTGGTGATTATCTGGATAGGGCTACTCTGTCTGTCTGGCTGCCCCAATAAAGCCTTGACGCCAGAATATTCGCCTCGGGCTCCCAGGTCTGAAATTGCCTCTAAAGCTGACTTTTGTAACTGCTGCTGCACAGTCGAAACATTAGAGAACTTCTTGCACACAGTCCATAAATGATTAAAACCCTCCTTGTGAGGAAGCAGCATGGCTCTCTTACATTTTCAAGTAAGATGGAGACGACAATAATCGTTCCGGGGATGGTGGCGGCATGTGTTTGTGTTGGTGAGCGTCTGTGGGAGTGTGTGCCTGTGAAATGGGCATGCACACAAGTGAACGAGACATATCAAGATATGTAATATGACATAATGTCTCCCCTGCTCGAACCCCCAGCTGCTCGCCCACATGCCTCAGATCCTGCACCATGTCTAAACAGATGCTCTATCAATAATGCTTGCTTCAGTGCCACACACCTCCCTTGTGGCCAAACTGGGAAGAAGAGAGTGGGTGAGAGAGGGAGGGAATGAGTGAGTGAGTGAGTGAGTGAATGAGTGTGTGTGGTGAGAGAGGACAAGAGGGAAGGAGGATGGGCTGGAACCCAGACGCTAGTGTGACTACTGGGAGATGGATCGGCCACGCCAGAAGAAGCCAAAGGACCGATGAACCTGGGGATGAAGTGTCCTCCTTGTCCCATCTGCTGCGGAGAAGGGCGGAGGAAAGACAATCCAGCATTGTTTGGGCCTATTTGTTCAAATGATCTTGTACTGTGATCCTGCCTTATTGTGAACAGGAGTTTTCAGGCAGATAGATCAAAAGAATGGACACAAGTTAACAGAAAAGGGCAGATAATTAGATCATGAATGCTCTGAAAGATCCTGTCATCTATTCATTGATTCATTGACTCTCGGATTTTAAGTTTTTATATTAGGAAACTGATCTCCTTTTTACTCTGGTGACAACTTCATTGCTGCCATGTTTATGTCCCTAGAAACTGTTTTTAGAGTGAATGAAACAACACTAATGTACCACACTGGATTCACAAGGAGGCAGGCTTGGTGTGAGGACAGGTGTAAAAAGTAGACTTATTGTAGTGCTGATACCATCATCAGTATATTCCTCTAATACTGTCTAAAATGGTGTATTGGGTATTAGTCCCTGCCTCCATTATTGTGAAACATAATGAACATCAACAGTGTAGTGTTAGCAAAGATTAGTTTGTAAACCATGATTATGTTGATTTTTTAATGCTCTAATATCAGAGAGGTACTCGGTTATATCCGACAACAAATGTTGTTATGGGAATCAGTTTCATGACTACAGTTACGTTAGAGCAACAAAAGCACTTTATTTAAAGACCCTGTGAGGAGTTTTTAGTGAAACCGACTGAGGTTAATACTGATGCCTCTACATGAGCTACAAAAGCAAATCTGGTGCATCACTGACACGATTGATTATTTCTTTCTGTTTTGATTTTTATTGCCTGTAACTTCTGCCTCAGTGAGGGTGTCAGGTGAACAGAGTGTTTTGTTGTCAAAAAACAATACTCAAACCATAAGTTCCTCACCATGGCTTTAATAAAAAGGAAAGACTTTGATTTCAGTCACGCAATTAAAACGCTTTGGTTAAAGGTGCACTATGGAGTTTTGGTAGAGAAATGTGAAAGTTGGAGAAGTGTACAGATTCTGTGGTATATGTTCATAACTCTATACACAAACTGTCCTCAGAGGAAAATGTGGTCCCTGAAACACTGTTTGAAGATAAAATGCTACGAGAAGTTATGGTGGAGGGCCCGCAACAGTGAAACCGTAACTCCCCTGGTAGCTTTTAAGCTCTAAACAGTGTTCAGGGACTCTTTTTTCCTTTGAATAAAGTTTGTGTATTTGGTTCAGAAAATATAGCATAGAATTGTTTCACTTCTCCAACTTTCAATTTCACTACCAAATCTACATAGTGCACCTTTAATGTTAGGTAAAGATTGTGGTGGCAGTTAAACAAAACATTACCATAAAACTTTTCAATACTGGGGGAGTGATTTCATATTAAAATTGTACAGTATCTCCTGTTTGGAGAAAGTAAAGGAATTGTTGTTATTTGTGACATGATTGTGCATTTTTGCAACTTGTGCATTAGGTTTCTTATTTTTAAATAAATAACGGGCTTCTGTTCACATATCTTCCTCTTAATTTATTTGGTGTTGGAAAAAACAGGTTGTATATGACCTTAATATCCAGGAGACAGGGCTGAATCCAGACATGATGCTGTATCTAGTGCTTAAGCACACAAACATCACAAGTAGAATCTTGAGAGGTATCAAGTGGAGAGGATTTACATCCAGTCCTTTAGAACCCTAATGCTGGTGTCCATTACTCACCCTTAAATGGTAGGCATAGCTATCTGATGAAAGCCCTGTTCTCTCCCTTTCTCTCTCTCAACATAACAACAAGCATCTTTATCTTCAAAGCATTCTCGGTGCAGTACAGTGGGCTTTTATTGGAGAAGGATGCAAATGTAGGTGATGTGAATGCGGTATGAGGTATTAATAGAGTACATGTGTACGCAGTGGAAGTTGTTTTTCAAAGCATTAACTTTATTCTGACCTCTATAAACCTTTGACAGCAAATGGTCTGGTGCAGCTGTTCAGTTTTCACCCAGAAAAAACAAGCTACCGTTTTAATTTCAATGTTGTGCTTTGACGTACAGTAGGCTTTGATTATGCCTTCTTAAAATTGGAAAAGGCAAAACTGATGCCTTTAACCCGCGATCAAACCTTCAATAATAATCTCTTTCATTTATCACTTGCAAGTGGAAGTAATCATGTTTAAATATTAAAACTGTATTGATATAAATCCAGTAATTGAAGCTAGTTTTTTGGGTTTGGTAAAGCTCTCTCCGACAAGTATGAATGACACAAGGCTAGCAATACAAAAGCAGAGGGAATGGTAAACAATACCGGTGAAGTTTTCCTTCTCATTGAAAAAAAACAAAACAGGATGCTGAATGAATTCTGTAGGTATGAAAAATTGCGGCATCATTTTGAACGACATTTTCTCGTACCTATCAGGCATATCCACATCTCCATCACCGGAAAAACCGTCTCACATTAGGTGTACACATTAGTTCTTGCATGAGCAAGAAAACACATCAATGCTCCTCCTGCAGCAGCCCTGTTGTCATCATCCATCATAATCTCAGCCTGCCTTCCACTGGCTGTCAAAACTGCCCTGGACAATTCACTTAGACAGTGTCAGCTGAACTGTAATATTTTACCAGCCACTATAATGAGGACTGGCCTCCAGACTCACGGAAACAAACACATGGCTCCCCAGCTCGCTCCTTGGTTTGCTGTATCCATGACTTTGCCACAGTCATTCCAATTTTCCTGCTGCCCGAGGCGATACTACGATCCTAGCATGGTCAGCCTGTGCCAGCTGGGAACCCAACCTGTCAGCCCACACAATATTGTCCTTTGTCTGAGCTCCAACATTATCTCTAACGCTACTGCGCGCTTTTCCAAGGAGAGAATAATCCTTTTATATATGGATTCTAAGAAACTAAAGTTAGAACCAGAGCCGTAAAATGGCAAGAAGGATGATTGGGGGAAGGAAATAGTGTTTATTTTTGATTAGTTTATTAATTCAAGACACACATTCTGTAAAAATGTTTAATATGAGTTTAAGTTGGGGGTTTTTTTAGGTCAAAAAATAAGCCCAAAATGTTACATTAACATCGACAAAAACAAGGAAAGGCAAAAAAAACGTACAATTTAGAGGTTTGATCCAGCATATATTGGGCAGTTCTGTTCGGTACATGAAAACGATTAATCCATTTATTGAATGGTCTCTCGTTTTCCGTCAGTTGACAAATCTGTGTAGCTTTGCTTCACTACAGTTATGTTAAAGAGCCACAGTAAATCTAAGCCTAAATAACATTATTATTCAAAATATATAAAGTGTAGACTGGCGCTGAATCCTCTCTGCAAGATAAATAACTTCTTCCATAAGTGCAGATGTGGGAGTGTGTGTGTGTGTGTGTGTGTGTTTGTCAGCAGATCTGTTTGTCCTCAGTAAGTGCCACATCAACAACATTAACTTGGAGGACAAAGGAGGGCACAGAAAACACACAGAGACACACGCACCAAGACAGTAACAGAAAGTAGATGGAGTAGCAACACACACTATTTTAATTATCCCCTTGTCTAACCTGCCCCCCAATTACAAACAGGGATGTATAATAATCCATCTATCGATGCATGAAAGACAGGACAATAACACAGGAGCTGAACACGAGCAGGGTAAGAAGAAGACGGTATTTGAAAAGTGAGCTGAGGAGGGCTCAATGTGAGGTTAAGCTAACTAAAATAAACGGAACATCTCTATTATCATTGCTTCATACTTTTGTGTGCACAAGTTAGCGTGCTGGTATAGACTGAAATAGATGAGAGGCAATGAGAGACTTCAAAATCAAACCCATGATTATATTTATGAAAGCAGTTAAACGATAAAGACACTGCAGTGCACGCTGTAGTCCACTGAGAGATAGGCCTTAATGAATATGCTCAGGCTAATTTATGCCGGCTAATTTGTCTACATTTGCTAAATCTTTTTAAGATTGATTTTCAGAGCAAATACAAAGTCAGCTTAACGTTAAGCAAACAGCAGTGAGGAGGTTTGATTTGATATTTCACTACTTCAAATTAAATCTTCCGCGACATTTCTCTTTTCATTCAGTGTGTCATTCCAGGCAGGCTTTATGTGCGAACATTAACATGCTGTGCTGCAGACACCTGCCATTTGTCTTCCTCCTGCTCATGAGAATGCTACTTTAACCTGAGCACCAGATGATTTTGTGTTTTATATGAAGTGGCACTATGAAAGATGCTCACATAAAGAACTATGGAACACTGCCACGTGCTGAAAATAACAGTATGGTGAAAAAAGGGAGGTAAAGAGCTACATTGGCATGAAGCGCTATATGCGTTTGAGTGTGTGCCAGACAAAAAGCTATTGTGTTTTCTTTCCACATCTGGTGTTTTCAGTCTCGAACAAACACTTTTGCTCAGGTGTATCGGACACTTCTCTCTCCATGTGTCACGTTGCTTGTCCGTGTCAATCCTATTCCCTGTACATACAACAGCACAGCCGTGACAACAGCTTACAGAAAGCAAAAAAAGTGCAGCGTGAAAGCCTCCTCTTAGTGTAGGGAGAGAGTGATCGAGAGCTAGGAACATGTAATATCCGCCGGTCAGACAAGCTCCAGAGGCACCAAGGACAATTGGAGGCTGACTGCAGCAATGGATACATCTGACTGACTCACTCGTGTCAAAATTATTGGTTTGCATTGTTTGCTCAGATACAAGGATCCATGTCTGTGCATTTTCTTCCATCTTTAAAATAAAATGCCTCTCTGTCCACATCTAAAGGCCTACCTGCTGCGTGTCTATGCATCTACTTCATCAGTAAAATCTACAAAAACATATTGAATCAGTGAAGGATTCTGGGTGTATTCTGTTAGTCTAAACTGCGCTCGCATATAGGGGTCGTTTCTTCACTGATGCCGACCTTACTGAGTATAATGGGTATCGGCAAACACAGGATTTTTTTCACTTTGACCATTATCCTCTGACATCATGGTCAGCGTTAGAAGCTGAAATGCTCTTATAATGTTACATTGTCGTATTCCAGGTTGTTCATCATATAATCCTCATGAATCTGACAAATCATTATTATTTGACCCTTTCCAGATTGATAAGCAACTGAAAAGACAATAAACTGAGAAAATCTTGTGACATCTGGCCACATTTCAAGTTAGAACACATAATTAATAACCAATTCCGCTAATGTCTGACAACAGCTTATTTAAGACTCTATTCATCTAGCACGCAGTCTCACTGACATTACCCATCGGATTCTGAGGAAGCGTTATAAAGGTCAACGATGGTGGTCATCAGCTTGGACATGCTGACTCTACCTTACTTTTGTTGAATGTAGATATTAACAAAGAGGTGAAGCTGAGGTGGGCCTTAAGCCTCAGCCAACCCCGATTCTTACGCACAACTTATACAAAACTCTGGCCATAGAGACCCAAAAAAATTGTTTTGCACCAGACTTTACATGTTTATTCTGCTGTAAAAATTAGCCTTTTGAAATGGGACCTGATTGGGATTCCTTGGTTGCAGCCAGCCTCAAGAGGACGACTGAAGAACTGCAGTTTTTTTCACTTCCACATTTGTCGGAGGTTGCTACTTGGCCACAACCTCATATTCTGTAACCTAGGAAATATCCCCCTGCTTACATTATCTGTTGATAGAGCATCAGCATAAATTCACAGCTTGAAAGTGGTCGAAAACCAAGATAAGCTGTTGTACCCTAACGGGTCATGACATGATTTTATATCTAACAGTATTTAAATATCACAACATGAGTGTGAGGACTAAGGATAATGGTAAATGAAATGTGTTTCTTTGAAAATGTCACTACAAAATGTTGGCTTTCCAAAACCATTCATTCAGTCATGGCAGCATTGAGAAATCGCAGACCTCATGTAGCCTTACATTAACACAAAGCCATGCAGTGAGGTTTACAGATGTGGGAGAAAGAGTCCTGGTTTTGGATCAATAGTATAGCAGTAAAGCATAGCTCAGATATTGGATTAGTTATCAGGAAAGAAGAAGTTAGATTGCTGCACGGCTTACTTTTCATTAACTTGATCTACCACATTACCAACTTTGTGAAGTCGAACGCAGCCTCTGACTGCAGATACGATCCCCCACAAAGACTTACTGATTATATTTAATCACCGTCTCTTCACTGCTTAACTATTCCCTCCTTGTGTCAGTTGATATGCGAGTTCACACACTAACATCCACAAGTGAATACAAAGAAATACAGCGAGCAGGCAAATGTTTGGGGCAGGAGAAGACAGCTCAAGACTTAGTGGTCCTTTCTCCATCCCTGCAGGCAGTAAAGCAGGCAGCATGGCAGCCCCGTCTCCCCAGACAAGTTAATAAGATGGAGCAGTCCCTGAGGGCAACAGCCGGGGAGCATTATCACTTTGAAGGCAGCCAGAAAAACTGACACATACTAGGAAAGAACTCCCCCGAAAAAGCTATTAATTACCCACTTCTCAGTAGCCACTACTGCAGAAAAAGTTCATTTGACAATTTGGGAGGCATTGATTGTTTCAAAAATAAGGGATTTTCCCTCCCTCTTGTTCCAACGGATCTTCTGCGATTAATATTTTTAGCACTGCTTCATTCAAAATCCTTTTTTCTTTTTTTTTTTTTACCATCTCTGCTCCTCAACGTGTATGATGCAGCAACCTTCCCAAAGTGTGAAACCCCAAGGAGGTGTGGGGCAACATATCAGCACACGAGACGCTCACAAAGACCACTTCTACAGAGATGTGGTGTGATGAATAAATCATGCTGTAGAAAAACCAAAGGGGAGAGAAGTTCCTCTCCTGAGGGGCCCACGTTCACTTAGTGCCGCTCCACTCAGACGACCTCCACAACATCTAAATGAGCCGCACACGCACGCACACAACACACACGGCCGCAAAGCGTTCGCAAACTGAAGCCACATTGATCATTAAACAATTTGTTCCCTTTTATTTCAGCCATTGTAATTAAATATAATTGAGTAGTGGGGTGGGCAGGTGCTCCCATCAACCATTTTTTCACCAATTAGCACTACAATAATATTGCTCTGGATATTGCAGATGATATTATTAGCATTTTGATGGAACACAAGTGCCTGCATGCCTGCACGCCAGAGAACCGTCCTCAAGTGGAATCTTTTTGACGAGATCCACCAGGGAAGAGTCACTTCTGGTTCAACCAAAACAGGCTGAGAAACAGTCAGAGATGTATAAAGATTTTTTTTTTTTCTAGAGCCAAGCTACAGATACAAAGAAAGTACCCAAAAAAACAACACATAAAGACCAAATTGAGGCAATTGTCAAGAGAACCTAAAAGTTGTATTGTGTATCCAGACACCAGATCTTTGCTAATCACGATTTTTACCAGAAATCAGATGCTACAAATCAACATCACGGATAAAAGAACCCTGTTCACCTGAACATGAACACATTTGGAATCTGACAAATGTAGTTTAACATCAGCAGGAGGACCTGTGTGTTCTCATATAGCCGCCTCGTCTGTTGTCACAGGCCTAGCAAATTGGTTCTCTGTCCACCTGGGAGCGTGTGATGCTCTTCCCTGCACAGAAGAACCAGAATCAAAATTGAAGCATTGAATTTCAGTTATACATCTTACCCATTGGCTCCAAAGCATCCTTGCTGGATCTGAGCGTCTCTCTGTGACAGGGATTATCGCGGAAAACACCAGAGGGGGAACAGAACTGACAATTGTTCAGGGTTACAAGGACACGCATTTTTTCTGTGCTTGCTGGCTGCAGTATGTAAAGTGAGCGTAGATGCTTCTGTGCAATTTAAACCATCAGGATCTAAACAACTAAGAAATATATTTAGGGATTGAGCAGCGATGACTTTTCAACATAGACCAATCAACTCTCAGTCCTGTCACCCATTGGTTTCTGAAGAGACGTTATGATGTCAAATGTCAGAGGTCAACATGGAAATACAATCTCAATCTAATTTTCAGTCAACCTAGGAAAGAGGTAGAGCTGAGGCATACTTAAGCCTCCTGGCAAACAGCTACAACTCACTGACCTCTCAGTCAGTCAGTGACCACATACGTAAATAATGCAAATACAGGAGTAACTTTTAGCCTTCACCCCTTTACAGTTTTTACTAATGAAGAAATTAGTCATAGAGACCAAAACAGTTTTTGTACAGCAGTGTAGTGCTGTCAAAAATGGCCCAAAATGTCTTTCGAATATTCATTCTAAAAATAAAACACAAGTTCGAACCATTCGAATTTCTATTTTTATGCACGGGCACAAGAGAGCAAACCAACACAACCACGCAAGTACTTATAGGTAAGGGTATATTTATTTCAATTGTTTTACTTACACAACAAAATAAACTAATAAACTGTATTGTAGCATTAAACCTTCATTAAATACCACCGATCTCTCTCCCTCCTCTCTATCTCTCTGCTTCGTGCTTTGTGTTCGATATGAGAGCGCGCTTTCCCGATCATGAAAAAAAGTAAAACAACTGAACTGGTTCTGCATATTATCCTCTCATATAGCCTTTGCATATAATATTCCATCCCCCATAGCCGTTAGTGCGCGTTTCTCAGCAGTTTGCTGATGTTGTTCAGCACCGGGCCCGGTGTCACTCACTCACTCGCTGCGTACTGCAATACTCACTCGTGTCATCTTCTCCAGTAGCCTACAGCCACCTGCACCTCCCGTTGTTGACCCTCTTTTAAATGAACAAGGTGATGGAAGCGCGGATCCAGATGACTTACTTTGTCCAGCATCATATATTACTTTTCCTCACTATACCGCTGCTCCAGATCAGCGATGATTTTTTTCTTCATCTCTGTCACCGCAGGTGGTTCATTTGGCGTTTGCTCATTAGAGAGCAGAACGTGTTTTGAAGGTAGTACAACGCTTCTGTGGTCACTTTTAGGTTTAAGAATCTCCTGTACCTGTAACAATTAAACATGCGTAATTATGAGGATTGCATTTGTCCAAGTGGTATATTTTCCCAAGAATATTAATTTCTACATCCGAATATTCTCTTAATTATTAAATTCGATTATACGTTCAAATTTTGAATATTCTTTGACAGCTCTACAGCAGTGTAATAATATATTGCATTTTAAGGGAAATTAACCTCTTATCAATCACGAGCTATAGCCAAATAAGTTAACACAATGGTGACTGAGCCTATGGCCCAATTATGAAAGCTACTATATTTGCCGAGAAACCGAGGAACCTTCTGGTTTTCGAGGCACTTCAGGTGTTCAAAAACGTCAGTGTCGTCCAGTTTGTGACTCATTTTCCATCATTGGTTGATCCTCTGCTAGGACTAAACAGGATCCCCATGATCAGACAAATATAGAACAGAAAGCAGACAAGGTCACTGACAACTGAATGACATCATACAGGTAATACGACTCCAAAAACACACCTACAACTACCCCTTATCACCATATGTGCCATCTAAGACAACAAAACAAAAACGTAGCAAAACTTCCTTTATTGTCATGATGTCACCATGTCCCATTTTATCAGGAATGTATCATAAAAGACACATGTGTGTCTGTGTTGTGTGACAGGGTGATATAATTGGACCTCAACAGATTTGACCTTTTTGTAGGTCAGATATTTCCTACTTATTGGTTTATGTTGAACCTACGTTCATGCAATAAAATAAAGCTTTATGATTACATAAACAATACAACAATTCTTTGTGTCATTCTGTGTCATAAGCTCTTATCAGCTGAAGGACGTTAGGGAATAAAAACATTGCCAAAATGACTTTCTGACAATAGCAAAGAAATGCATACGAGCATGGAAATCTACATGTCAAACAATCTGACGACAGCTTGTTTTCCTTAAAGGACAAACCTCCTCTCTCTTGGTGTCAGTATTAATGGTATGATATTGCAAAAAATAAATGACCTAACATTCATGCCAATATGACATTTCAAACTTGCACTGAATGAACTGTGTGTAAGACAGAAAAGAAGAGGGAGAAGCAGAAAAATGGAACAGGGGAATGTCAGAGACAGAGACAGAGAGACAGACGTAGAGAGGAAGACGGAGACTGAGAGATCAGAGAGCTGGGGACAGAGGAACAGTCGACGATAAATGAATTCCCCAGAGAGGAGGAGGGACATGGAGAAATTACAGAACAAAAGGAGAAGACAGAAATGACATTTCTTAAGGGACTGCTGTGTGGCATTTGTAGGAAGAAAAATGAAATGTGAGGACCAGAGAGAGATGGAAGGCAGGAGAGGGCATGCGGAGAATGGAATGAGTAAGCGCACGAAACAAAAAGAGAAAGTGTGTGAGAGGTACGACTAATTTATGAGAAATGAGGCAGGGAGTCGCTGAGGCTGGCTGCTGGCTGTCTGATGGATTGGGTGGGGGTGGAGGAGGAGGAGGAGGAGGAGGTTGTGGTGGAGGGAGGGACTGGGGTTTTTCAGGTGCGTGGACAGAGAAGAAACCTGTGATATGGAACCTTTGAGGAGGCATTTAAAAAAAGAAAGAACTCTCCAGCAAGGGGAGATGGAAGTAAAACAAACAAACAAACAAACAAAAAAACACATCACTTCTTTTCAGAAGAGAATCTCCCTGGCAGGTAGCGCAGTGAGAGGCAAAGGTGAGGATGAGATTGGGTAGGAAACAAAGAGGGAGAAGCACAAGGGAGCGAACGTATAAGAGGGAAGAAAATGTGTGAAGTGACAGAGAAGCGAGGAAAAGATGACGGAGATAACGTGAGATGAGAGACAGCCGCCTTTTGATGCAACTGCTCTTTAACTGGCAGTTTGGAAAGACAGGTGCAAACACGTGGTTGCATGCGTGTGTGACTATGCACAGGCAATATTCAAGTATCTGTTATAATAAAGTTCACATAAGCGTGAAAGGTGGGATAGACGATAAGGCAGCTGCTTATTTATAGAGTGCGAAGATTTGGTTCCCACGTGCTCCAAGTACACAAAAACAGAGAGACACGATCACTCACATGCAAGCAAAAAGAGAAGCTGCCTTCTAGAGGTATGGAGAAACACCCGGGGTCCTACGGAATATTCCAAGGCTCTTCTCGAGACAGAATCTCCTCCCAAGGCATGCTGACAGAGGAGCGCAGTGAACCTCCTCTTTCAAGCAGCGCAGCATCTTTATTCGTCTTTATTTCGTCTTTATTCGCTCTAGTCTTACAGCACACTCATACTGAATCAAAGCCAGGACACACGCTGCTGTGTGAAGTGCCATCAATGTACATGCAGACGCACATCTTCTCCTCCTCGTACACCCCTGTGTTCTCTTTTATGTCTGTCTTTTTCACACACGCAGAACTTTGAGAGAACAGAGTGAAAGCGGGAGCAGAAAAGGGGGCTGGCAGCACCGATGAAAGACAGTGATGAAGGTGCGGTGGGGAAAATACACTGTAGACATCATCTATCTACTGATGGAGGGAACACATCACACAGACACGTCGTCTTTTAAGTTCACTCTCTCTCAGCATCAGCCAAATATAGATCGGGACTGAAGCGTGCATCTACAACCAACCATGTGGTTCCTACACAAACACACAAACGTACCAAACATATATTAACCCTACATGTATTTTTAATTACACTGCCAATTCCACAGAGACAAAACCACAAAAAAAGCTCCAGACTTATTAATCATATCATCAGCCCACATGCATCCCTGTGTAACCTTATGAACTATTGATGTGCTGCTGTGTAACCAGTCTCTTACAGCTGAGATGGAAGGATACAAGGAAAGATCAACAGCTAAAAGAATAAGCCTTGTGATGTCAGATGTTATCCTTGACCCTTGTCATTTCACAAATTCAGTTTTATAGCAGATCATTTTGGGTTGGATCGTGCGTATCCCCTGAAAAAAGTTGTTGTCAAAATATAACATGAATCAAGCACCAGATGAGGTTTGTGACCCTGTATAAACCAGCTCTTTCATAACGCTTTGTTTAGGTGTGTGTGTCTCTTTAAATGCAACGAGCCCCCCCTCCTGAGTTTTCCCAGTAGACATCCCTCCACCGCTAGCGGGAATAAAAATGGCGGACCTGCGCAAAAGTTTTGGTCTAGGCTGGGGGTGGACTCAAACATTATGCAATAATTCCAATCATAAAAAATGTATCACGCAAGCTATTTGTCTATTTACAGCAGGCGTTAACTTAGCCAGCAGGTGAATATTGACGTCTGCAGCTGTTGACTGCTCCCCACATTTGTCTCTTTTTTTAGCAGAAGGAGTAGTCATTTCAACACCCAGCTGTAGGGAGATGAGTTATGTAATAATAAGGCACTAGCTAATGCTACACAGTTAATATTGAGCATTGTAACCTCTACAACAAATAGCAGCATCTCAGCTAACATTTAGTGTGTATGCTCACTGCTAGCTATGTTATCTTTAGCAAAGCATTTTGTAACTCAGCAGTCCTCAACCAATCTAAGTGGGTAATATTCAGATAACAGGGCCCTCTGCTTTGGACTCATATCAGTCAAATAGACTTTCAGTGCTGCACTTCGTTGAATATCACAATCACAAGTGTTGTATGCAGACTTAGAAGGATGTCAATCAAAACAAGAGCCAAGGAGCAAACATCAGCCAAATCTCCATTATTGTGAAAAAATGTATAAAAAGCAAGATAAGCTTTTCTTTATTATCGAGGTTTTAATGCTTCTGTTTGTTGAGATTTTTGTGGAAGCTTTTTAGGAATCTTAATTTTAGTATCAAATTTCCACCTTAATATTTCAAGCCAAATTTCCAGAGACTTAAAGGGTATCAACATGTGTGTAGTAGACAGCGTCGTATAAAGAAGGTGGCTGGCTGAGGGCTTGTTCTCTGTGGGACTTCACAGCGGGGCAGAACCTAATACAGAGAACAGGCCCCTAGGCAGCCACCCATTTTAAATGGCATTGTACTCAACACACACACACACATACACACAAACACACGCTCCCCTTGCATAAATAAAATACTCCGCACACCTACACAGGAGTGCACAGTTAAACACACAAAGAGCGACTTGGAACCTGTCAAGTGCGAACAAACTGATGACAAGACGGCGACAGATGGATCCACTGAGGAGAGACGAGCTACGCATTCAACTCAATTAGCAACGTGCTGCTGCATGACGCCGATGGGATATGGAATCTTACCATGACTGGCAACCTGTCAATCGAGCAACAGAGCCGCAAAACAAGCATCATGCAAGACGCGATGAATTAAATTTAATAAACCAATAAATAAATTCATTTATGAATAAAATGCTATAAACCCATGGAGTGGCAGCTCTGCATCAAAAAACAGGGAATAATGTGACCAGGGAGCCTAAATATCCCCAGGCGCGCACACACAAAGAAGAAACTGGCAGCAGGGTAAGAAGAGGAGGAGGAGGAAGCAAGAGGGAGAGACAGAAGAGAGAGAAGAGAACGAACAATGGCTGCTTCAATCTTTCTCTCTTGCTCACTCTCTCTTCACGAGAACTGTTCATACATTATCCTGCCATGGTACCTAATGAGCCAGGCATCTCCACCCTGACTCTCACGCTTGGGTAGGCAACCCTTATTACACTGTGGAGGCGCACTCACTCACATACATTTACACACAAACTGACCATCACAGGTCATCTCAGTAGCTGCATGTTAGTGGCACACAAACATTTCTTGTTGCTTGTCGCCATATTTAAACGCATTTTTCATTTTTTTATCTGTTTAAAAAAATCATCACACAAAATGTAAGCGTGTTTGTGCGTCAGTTTCAGTCACAAGTTTAAGTTCCTACTTCTTACAAATACATGAGGTAGCCTGAAGGCTTCTGGGTAAAATTGGGACAATCACCATGTAGCCCCTCAGAGCTGTTGTGCTTTATTGTTCATAATGGCAATCAGAATGGCTGTTTTTGCTGCCATTTACAGGTGCACACTTAAAAAAAACAAGTCTATCTTGTCTGGAAACATACCAGTCAGTGCCAGGATGTTCCCTGCAGCGCTCTGATTGTTTTTGGCTGCTTCTGTATAAAAAGCTCTTCCACTTGAACCTGTTTAAGTGATAAACCTGCAGGACTGTGGGGGGGGCCAATCAGTTGGAGGTACAGTAGGGGAAATGTTGGTCAAATATGGGGATGACTGACATGTTGGTGAAACACTCAAGAGCGACATACCACACTAAGGTTGACCCTCAAAGCACAAAGAAAGAAACATAAGAAGGAAAGCAGAGATTGTTCGGTCTCTCTTTTATCTAAGATTAGATGGCTGGACTGGAGGTGATGTAATCTAATTCAGCTGCAATCTTTCTGTGAGGACTGATTGCTGTGGCTCAGATGTGGCTGATTGTGATTTTCAGCCGTTAGGGTCGCTGTATTCTGACCACGATTACACTGAAGAGGGATACAAAAAAAAAAGAATAGCAACTTCAAAGCAGTTGATAACTAGTTTATGTTGTGTTCTTTTATTGGAACATGATATAGCTTACACTGAGGTTATATTGAAGGAAACAAAACTTCTGAAACACAAGTCACTGGTTTTGAATGCAATCCTGGTAATGTAAGTTAATCTTTTATGCCTCTAAGCGATATAAATCAAAGAATTTCCTTCAATAATGGCTACTGATATATATAATGACGGATCATCTTTCTGTCCTTCAACCTGACTAGTGCTCATATTGTTTTAAAAAGCTGCAAAATAATTCTAGGTGTAACTGTATCCATAAACTGTGAGCAGCCCTTTTTATTAAAGTTGATGCATTTTCAGTAGAATAAAAAAGAAACCTAATTTCACTTTACTACAATTAGAAATCACTTTTCAAAAAATCTCTCATGGAAGTATTTTACACAAAAGAGGACAACAGAGGCCCAGATGTCTCTGTGGTGCATCCGTGGGCGTGAATACTATCAACAGCAAGTCCGTGTAATCAGCATGTTTTAAAACTCCTACAAAGACAAGAAGTGACATATTTTACTAACGCTGCACAGCAGACACTTACCTAATTCCCTCATGTGCTGCGCTCAGCTGTAAGATGCCTGGGTGGGCACCAATCAGGCTGTAAATACAGGGGACAATGCAGAGGGAAGCTTCCACTTCCCTCGCCTCTCTCTGGAGCAGCCTTGTGCACGTAAGATACCAAATGCATTTGCTGCTCCCCCTCTTTTTTTTATTTTTTATATCTTGACTCTTAAGCACTTTAATAGCTATATATTATCCAGATTAAGGTGAGATTATCCTTGCAGAATGCAATTTCAAATCACCTACTGTATATGTGAGTGCCAATGTGTGTCTTACACAGGCGATGCATGTCTAACATTTGGTGTGTGAGGACGTTAACTCTGTATTCCAGGTCACGGTGGCTGCAATCTCGCAGGAGGTTTAACCTTGGTAAATCCACTATTAGGTGTTCTGAGAATGATGATGTGAGCAGTAGATCCTCCCCGATGGTTTCACTTTCTAAGAGCATCCAGCAGGTCACAAATAGAGAAGCTGTGGGGGTATTACAAGGTCAGAGGGCAGCTAACTCTCAATATGATGACAATTCCAAGCTGGCATTTTCATTTCCTGAAGAGACTGATTCCCTGTGGCAGCTGGGGCCAGAGATGTTTACTTATTTTTGTTCAAATAAGTTCTTCGCTGCTATTAAAGGAGCCTACATACGGCAAATTTGCAGTGTGGAGTGGCCGAACATGGAACAGATCAGTTTATATTTACTGAACATACAAGAACAAAACAAAAAAAATAAGATTCCGAATGTGAAATTGTGCGTAAAATCATACTATGCAAATGTGTCTTTTTGCTCATTTTTTTGTACATGTTTTGTCATGTTTGTCCTTCAAACATCTTCAATAGAACGCCTGTGCAGACAAACAGTGGGGTAAGTTGATGCTTTTAATGGCACATGGTTTTTCTCCTGGTGGTGAGATAAACACTGGGAAGAGATTAAAACCCCAGGCTTTCTCCCACAATCTCCTGCCTTCATCCTCCTTGCAATGGTCATGCAGGGCCGGCACAGCAGAGGCTAATTCAAATCCAAACCCATCTGGGCTAAGATCCCCCTACCACCACCCCCCCACCCCCCAAAAAATATACTTCTACTGTACTGGCAGATGTCAGCAACAGGCAGGTGGCATTTGATCACTTACCTGTCAAGAACGTCGCATTACAGAAAAGAAGCACGTATGTAAATTTGGATTTGAGTTTATTGGGTCACTAATGTCATTACATAGACCACAACATACACCCTGAAGAAGATGAAGCAGGGCCAAAGATCTGACTCCATGCCATATGCCATGCATCCCCAGTGAGGCATAGCTAGCTCACGGTGGATCTGATGAGCAGAAGCAGTTATTAAGAGTGGCTAAACACATCATTTCCTTTGTCACCGTGATTAGGCCAAGGCGAGGGGGCCCTCAGGTGCAGGTAGACCTGGAGTGTATGATTAGCTCTGCCATTTAAATGACATTCACACTAATCGCTAATATCAGGTCTGTCAAGGTGAGAGAATACAACGAGGGATACGTCAGCTCTTTTCGGAAGACTGAAGCGATGCACAGGGACGAAAAGTGCAGGAAAATCTGATTCCACTTGATGCGAACGCTGTGTCAATCAGTTAAGTCAAGCACGGCGGCTGATTGTTTTACTCTGCATCAGTGCTGCTATACACCAGTCACAGAGCACAGAGGAGCTGAGATCTGTAAACACTACAACTCCTGCGGAACCTGCAGGGATTGGGTTGTTTAAAAAGGGATTGGCAGTGAAGGATATTAACCATCAAAGAAGAGCTTGGTCTTGTAAAAGTGCTGGAAGAAAGATACAATATTTGAGCTTTGTCCAAATAGGTTTTGTTCTCTTGTAAACACAGCGCAGGCTATTTGCTTGCGAGGCCATTTGGCTGAAAAATTAAAGAAATGGTTAACTTTTCTTCTCTCGCTGGGAATTCATCTCTGAAGTCGCGCCATCTCTAAAAAAAAAAATACTCAAATGACCCTGCTCCCTCTCTCTCGCCTGAACAAAAGAAAGGCATTATCAAACATCGCTCTCAGCAGTGCTAGATCCATTTGGTAAACAGCCTGTGTCCTACAGTAGTAATCAGAGGGTATTTTTGAGGGATTTGCAGGCTGGCCAGGAGGCATCCGCTGGAGTGATCTCTAATTGCTAGAAGCGGAGGCCTAGACTGCCTGGCGCTCTTTTGAAGCCATCGGCAGCAGTTTCCAGCCTGAGGAGCCAGCAGGGGGAGGCTTCCCGCTGAGGCACTCTCGTTTTTCTTTATTTCCCTCCTTTTCTCTCCCTCACCATGCCTTCATTCTACTTTTTCATCTACTCAGTCTGCTATTCTTTCCATTCTCTACCCCGTTTCTCCTCCAACTGTATGTGTTTCCTTTTTCTACACCTCCTTTTTTCCCCTCCCCTCCGACTCAGTCAATGAGCCAGCAATCACTTTGCAGACAGACATCCTCTGCCCAGTCGGCCATGTTCAATCCCCAGCACCAGTGGCTGATGAGGCATTGTGGTGACGTCAAATAGCGGGTGTTTTTTTTTCGGGGAGCAACAGTTAACCTGTGGAGGCGCTGCGCTGCTTCCCAGGTTACAGGACTCATACTGGCACTCTTTATATAAAATAATGAATGTAATATGCCAGTGAGATGAAAGATAATGAGGCCAATTATTTTTTTCTCCTCACCCAGTGAGGCGGCAGAGGCGAATTTATGTCAAATAGTTGGTGTATAATGACACCTAATACCACTCAAGCCTTTGTAACAGTAGGAGCTTGTGTATCCTGGCGGAGAGACTTTTGCTCTGCAAAGGATAGTTTTGAAATTGCGCCAAACACACACACAAACACACACACACACACACACACACACACACACACACACACACACACACACACACACACACACACACACACACACACACACACACACACACACACACACACACACACACACACACACACACACACACACACACACACACACACACACACACACACACACACACACACACACAAAACATCCTTTAAATAATAAGATGATAGTGTTAGAAAGTTGGACTGCGTCACATATTCATAAGCTTGGCTATTGTGTGCTGTTAAATTCACCTATTTAAGGAACAAAGACACACAAGTTGAAAAAGAAAGAGAACCAACAACTGCATGCTGTCATCCACAAACACAGTCCCGCAGACACACAACCAGTTTTTTGGATGTTTGGGAGGCAGCTCGCTCAGTGTGACATTGACTCCTCAGTGCCAATTCCACACTGGGAGCTGCACTTGCTAGCTTTGCTGCCAATCCAGGTAAAGAGATTACTGACACACACAATGCAGCCTTCTGTTTGTCTGCCAAGAAGAAAACCAGCCCTTTAAGCCCATAGAAAAAAAAAAGCTATACACAAATTCACACAGCGTCAGGCTGGGCCCCGTCCTCGTTTAAAAAAAAACAAGAATCCCCCTCCTTCTTCTCTAGGAACGTGGCTTCTAATATGTGCCTCGCTCACACAAAGCTGCCTTGTGACTGAAACAATCCAGCCTCCTTTTCCTTATCCAGGTCCCCAACACTGTTGCACATTACTATTACTTGCATCATTCAAATAAAGAAGGAATTTGGCTTACAATCAGTCACGCAGCCATTATAAAGCTACACTAATGGGTGCTGTCTGGTTACAAACTGTTGTAAAACAATAGGAAAGGAATTACACTGGGATTTCATCATGTTCCTTAATGGTGTAATTAAAAAAGGTGAGAGTGAACTCATGTATCACTTGAAACATATAGGTAGCTCCTTCAGTATTTTTTTAACTTGCAGTAATTAACTCAAAACTTGCTGAAAACGTCATTAAAATTGCGAGTGCTGACTGACTTTTACAGATTTTTTTTTGCAGAGCATGAATCAAACAATCACTCTGGCATGCAGTTTTGACCCAATTAATCAGCAACTTCTAATTGTAAGAGTGTCATTTAGCATTGGGATTGCAATGCAGTAATTTGCATTGTATTTACTTATCTTTTTGGGATTCATGTGGAGAAGCTGCATGTGAATAATCAAATCAGGGGGAGTCTATATCTTCACTTTTTATTTTACTTTGAAAAAGGTCCTGTTTGGATTATGTGCTTAGAATTATGCTAAGGAAGGATGTGTTGATGAAGAGACGGGTAATGTAGTGGAGAGGGAGGTCCAATTATGATGTGGAACATTTTAAAAGGTGCGTATGAAAGTAAGACAAAACAATTCATCCATCGACTGCACCTTCTACACACACAAAAAAAAAAATCAATGCTTTGGCGGATAATAACAGTTTCCACTCTTTCATCCCCTCCTCTAAGAGACGCCATTTTTTCCCACCTCAGCAGCATTCTCCTTGGCACTACCAATTGTGTTTGACAGTGGAATCACATCTTAGATCATAGATAAAACGTCAGCCTGCGGGACAGGGAGTAGGCAAAGGATGACAGAATGATTTTGACTCAGGGCTATTCCAAAAGCTTTTATTTCCCACCAGTACATCTCGCGCTGTCATCCAGGGGCGGCATGTGAAGTCATGTCGAGGCTGCTGGGAACGATGACGACTGGCATGTGTAGACCGTGACTACTGTGCTCATGCCCTTGTCCCAGAACACAGCCTGAGTTTTGGAGCACAAACACACTGTAATCTGGATGTCCTGCACTGCCAGCCCAGGCTCACTCCCAATTGGTCAAAAACTGTAGCCTGTTCAGTTGCATAATGCTGAACACAAGAAAGTTGTAGGTAACCTTTAAGAGTCACATTTTGGACAATCTCCTCTGGCTTGTTGTTTTTAACTTGGCGATGAACTCACATTATATTCTGTTAAGTTTGCCTGGGACGGCAGTTTGGATGAGCCGAAAACAAAAACCAGTCTCTCACTGAAGAGCCCGGGGTTTGATTACCATGCAACACAAATAATCCATGTAGATTATTCAATTCTTTATAACTTATGTTACTTCGGTCACATCATGTTTTTACTTAATCAAATCAAGTGGTATTTGGTGCTTTAACAAAACTAAAGCTGCAATGAGAAACAAACTCTTTTTTTTATTCATAAATAGTTTTGTTAATTTTGTTTTTTAGTCGAATGAAGGGTTTTGCTAGTCTTTGTCGTTTCCTATCTAAGTCTTGATGTTGTCTGAAATTTTGGCTTGACAAAAGAAGCAGTCTGAAATTGGGAAATTGTAATAAGCAGTTATCACAACTTTTCAATATCAAATAGACTAGAAGATTCATCCATTCATAGTGAAAGTCATTTTGCAGATCGATCGCTTAAGATATGAACCGTTCTTGTAGTCCTAAATGTAACCTATCTGTGACAGAATTTGTCTCATTAACGATGTTCCCCGTTCCTGCTAATGTTTGTTGCATATCCTTCTGTCCTACAGTGTGAAGGTTTGTCAGTAAGCTTTTTGTTTATTTAATCTAACCAGGTGTTGCTTTGTTATTATCACGTACTTTGACTGCTTTGTTTTGAAATTCAAACTAGACCCTGCATATTGACTTGTGCTAACTTAGCCTGAGAGCCTTGCATGTTTCAAATGAAAGCTAGTGTTACCTTGATCTCTTCTTTTTGAAGCATTGGGCCAGATACCAAGCTGCCGTATGTGATTATTTTGTTATGAGAACGTGTCTGCACTGCTTAATAAATCCTCCAGAAATACATGAAAATGTGCTGAATTATACATTTTCCTTATTTTCTCCTTTCTGACACAAAACGAGTGTCAGGAGAAGAAGGGAAGGTTGAAGGGGGGCTGGACGGTGGTGGTGGTGGTGGTGGGGGGCACTGCAGTAGAGCATGGAACAATGTGCGCCCTCTGGCATCAACCTCTGGACAGCCCAAGCTGCTCACCAAAGACACTGAACTCACCCACAATGAGCTGCTGCAGAGGGAAGGGAGGCTTTAGAGAGTTCAATTTCCAACACAATTGGCCGTATTCTACTCCTTTAAATGCCAGGGAGATGGTGTGCAGCGTGCGCCTTTGTGAGGGGCTTTTCTTACAGCCAGTGTCCTCTAACAGGAGAGACAGGAAGAGAAAGACGACAGAAACAGAAAGACAGGCTATGTGCGGAGACGGCGTGTGGACAGAAATAGTGGGACTGTGGGAGAAGAAAAGGGAAGAAAGAATGTGACTGAATGACTGGGAGAGATAGAGATAAAAAAAAAAAAAAAAGTACAGAGAAAATGAGAAGGGTAGAGAATGTCTCCTCTTGCTGTCGTTTGACCGCCTCGTAGGGACCGTCTGAAGGACAATGCTGCTACTAGTGGAGTGTGACGTTTGTCCTCTATCCAATTCACCACAGCCCCAAAGAAAACACACTCACAATCAAGTTTCGATCATGCAGCTAATACACAATATACTCTTCCAAAGTCAATACCATACAATATAGTGATTTACAATACAGACTCTGCATGAAAAAAGGAAATATGAAGGCAGTAAGATAACATTCAAATGAAGGCATTATGTGTGACAGAAAGTATAACAACAGATCACCTTTAACTGCTGTGAATGACACTCTGCCTTCTATTCTAAAGGCATCATTTAGCTTTGGATACAACTGCTGAATATACCATAGTTATGGAATCTCTCTCTCTATGTCTGTGTATTTAATATGCTTGTAGAAGTACAGACTCCAGTAAATATAAACATGCATTCTTCAGGGACATTTGCCCTATTTTTTGCTTGTTTGCCTCAGTAGAAAAAAGCGTCTCAGGCCTTTAGTTTGTGAAAGACTCGGCTGCTGTGATGCTTCAGGGTTTGGGTCGGTGCAGATTTAAAAATTCGGTTGTAAGGCACTAGACATTGCACTCGTGTAGTAGAGTGTGTCTGTGTTGGAGGCATGACAGCATTCAAGATTAACAAGAAAAAAGAGGAGAAATGGCATTAGTTGTTAGAAATATGCTCCTTCCTGCACAGCTCTACAAAGCATTAAAGCAGTGAGAGAACCGTTATTTCCAGGAGTTGCAATTACAGAGTAGCCACAGTGGCTAAAATTGCATTGTGTAATACTCGGATTGTTAAATAAAGAATGTGTTATTTTTACCCTTTGCACGGCTGCAGAGAAATCGGGGATTATTTTTTCATGAATCAATCTGTAAGATAAAAATGAACACAGGTGGGAAATTGATTTGGACTGCTGGCTGCCAGATGCCCATCACTGGATCCTGCAGGCCCAGGCACTGGTTTCACCGATAATGTAATCAATGTCCTTTTCTATGTGGTCACGGGGCAGCTGAGCCATTAATATTACACAATCACACCAATGGCTCTGATGAATTATTCACATTTTCATATGGGTCTGTAATATTGCATGCGATTCATCCGGAGGAGCTGTTGTGTTTTTTAAGATGAAAGCTGTAAATATCTACCGCTTAGTGGAACTAAATATCAAAATGCAAGATAGAGGAAATAGCAAATGAGGAGGAGGTGCACCTGTCTCCTTCCTCAGTGTCACAGTCTTTATAAATACGTTGGCTGTCATCAGAAAATTTGCAAAGGAGGCTGTTTCTCCATCATTGTCTTCATTTGAAGGGCATTTTGCTGCCCAAAGGCAAACGCCGAACACACTGCCCGAGCGTGGCGCCCATCCTCTTTCACATAGGGCTGGCAGGGCAGCAGACAGGAGAGAGAGAAAGCAGTGAAAAATAAGAGAAAGAGAGAGAGAGAGAGAGAGAGAGAGAGAGAGAGAGAGAGAGAGAGAGAGAAGAATCCTTCGTCTCAAAGCAGACCTCACACTGGGTTCTGTCACTACAGATCAAAATCCCCTCAAAGCTAGAGATCACTTCCACTACAGTTCACATGTTCCACACTTAGAAACTGTTTACCTGACTCAAAGAGTTCCTCTGCACACACACACACACACACACACACACACACACACACACACACACACACACACACACACACACACACACACACACACACACACACACACACACACACACACACACACACACACACACACACACACACACACACACACACACACACACACACACACACACACACAAAAGATACAGTAGAAGAAGAAAGAGACGTTATTGGAGAAAACAAATCCAAGCCAACTGCACTTAAAGATTTATACAGGTTGAGATTCGCTCACTGCAAACAAATGTTTAAATCAATATGGCAAAACAGCGCTCAGACCAGTTCAGGGAGATGCTGCGCTGCCAGCTCTGCCTACAAGTGAGCTGACAAACAGAGAAGTATCTGCTCCTATTTCTTGTGGAAATACCTGTCAGTGCCTGTCGACTCCTCACAGTGATACACACACGCGTGCACACAGCCAGGGACAGTCTGTCTCCTAAAAGTTGCACTCACGTACCTACGTGACGATTCATAGCCAATAACAGCCAACGTGAAGGTCTCAGGGTGAGTGACAAGCATATATGTGCTTCTGGTTAAACCTCGTCTTTTAAATACACAACACACCGCATTGTGGTGCAGAGGAGGAAAACCTGTCTTTGGAAAGTCCTCTGCTTGAGAGAGAAACGTCCCCTCATCGAAAAGATAAGGAGCCTGATGAGAGATAGCGATAAAGTCAGTGCTTCTCCTGGGCCTTATCTGATGCTGTTATCTGACTGCACAGCACCCACCATCTCGCAATCTTTACACCCTTTAAGCACCCCTCTGTAGCACCCACACACGCATCAACACACACACACACAGACATCATCTGAGTCTCAAACATTCTAAACACCGTACCAGCTTATTGATTACTTTGACACGCTCCCATTGTTGAACAGACGGCACACCTAATATCACCAAAGATTGGAACTGTTCTGTGTTATCTCATGGGGAAAAGGACATAAAATTACTATTTTCTCACCTTTCAGAAAGAGACAAAATGTGAGGAAAGAGAGGAGACGCAGTGGTGCACTTACCTCTATGTCTGTTAGTAGTCTTATCAAACATAAGCATGGCATCATCAACCTGGAAGACACAAGAAGAAAAGTAGCGACATTAGCTTAATCTCTTCAGCAAGTAGCTCACGTCATCCTCTTTCCCCCCATTGAATCACATCTCATTCTGCCCGCTGTAATTACTCTTAGAATATATATTCCCGCACTTATTTCTTTCTAAGCACCTCTCTCCTTCATAATCAGTGTGCGGTCGCAGGATTAGTGTCAGGTTAGAATTTCTTTTTTTGTCTGTAGCTCGTAATTTTTGGATGATACAGGAATTTAAGTGATCTCCTTTTCCTGCAAAGATGTAAAAGAGTAAAAAAAAAAGAAAGAAAAGTGTGCTGGAAAATTAACTGCAATGACAAGCAGTGAAAGGAATGAAGAACCGTGCAGACAATATGTTTATTTTGATGAACACCTTCGTCCGATCTTGGGGAGGGTGACAGATAGACACATTACACTAAGCGAGTGTGAGACAAATGGGATGCTTCCTCATCTCGCAGCCACAGCGGCAGCAGCATCCACCATAATATCATCCCTCATCATGTCCAATAAAGCCACACACAGGCAGACAACAAAAAAAACCCTCACACATCTCCGAAACCTGGGATCTCTAGGCACACGCTGCTTTCGATAACTCTGAAGATATGCTTAAAAAAACAGACTGAGGCATTCTCATTTAGCCCGGGATTTTGTCTGGGGAGAGAAAAGGAAAAAAAAGGGGAAGACAGCAGCGAATAGAGAACATACTGCACAGTCCCCTCCCTGGTTATGGTCTCTAGGTAAGTGTTACAGTGTACCGAGGAGGCTTGATGCTGTTCAGGAGGAAAAGATGTGCACACAAGCATCCATCTGTGATTTTTTTTTCTTTCAGGGGAGGGTGACAAAGCTTCAGGAAGGAGATGGGGAAGAGACAAGAATAGGGGTCTCACTCGAGCTGAACCGTCTGATTGGATAAAGAGAAGAGCCTGGCAGCCAGGCAGACTAGTGCTGGCACACTGTTCATGCCACCCTCTTGCCACACATTTGGCACACAAGACGTTGGCACAGCTTGTGTGGCCCGGTTACTCACTGTACTGCTCACAGGCCACATGCGGCTACCAGGCACTTTATTTGCACCTCCCCAAAATACTTCCACATTGCCAAATTTAGCTGGAGATAATTATTTGAATTTAAATAACCTATAAAGATGGTATTCAGGTTTTCAGGACCCCATTTTTGTGTTTGTGCATGTAAACATCATATCCCGATCTCCTTAACCGGAATAAGCCCTTATCCCGGTTTTGAGAAACGTGATTTTGCTAGCCATATAACTGAAATAAAACAGGATACTGCTGCATGTATTCTCCTTACGCTGGTTTCTGACAGCTGCTGACTACCTGTGCAGGCGTGGCCTCGGCCAAGTGACGTATCATCCAAGCAAACATGGCAACGGGAGGACATGTTTAACATTTGCTGGCACTCTCTTCTCCCGTTGCTGGCAATGATGTGGATACGCAATATCTCCAATGCGATGTTAGCATTTCATAGTGCTAAGCCCGCAATAAGCCACAGTGGTCTCATTTGTCTCAGATTTCAAAATTGTGCCAGTTAGAGTTGTAAAAAATAAACATCACAAGCACCTGCACAAATAAGATGCAGTAATGATAAACCTGGATACTAGTATTCGTCATGTTTAACAAGAACATGTTTTGGTTGCTTGACAATAGTCCTGTTTCAGTTTAGATGAGTAACTAGTTGAGTTGGCGGAGCAAAACATTATTTCCTGTTTTTCTAAATGCTGGTCCTGGAACTGTTTAATAAAAACAATGTGACACTCCAGGTCGAGATGTTTCAGCGTCGCTGTGATTATCTTCTGCGTGCCAACGTCTGAATCACAGCAGGGCTGAGATTCAGTACAGCATCGCTCCCTCTCGTGTCATATTGCTTAATTTACCTTTTGAAAACTCACTTCCTGTTTGTGGCCTCTAAAGCTAAGCATTCCTACATTTGTGCCATAACTGTCATTTTATACACTTTGGCCGTCAAACCTGGTGTCAAACAACTCACTGATTTTGTCACACAATTTCAATTCTTTCATCAGGCTTGGTAGAGTATTGACCCACACAACCTTTTAGGTTATTCCAAGAAATTGCAGACTGGGGCGGCGGTGGCTGAGTGGTTAGGGCGCGTGCCTCATGTACGGAGGATGTAGTCTCTGAAGAGGGCAGTCTCCACTCTCCATTCCCCACTCTCTCTGTCCCCTGATTCCCGACTCTATCCACTGTCCTATCTCTACAATAAAGTCATAAAAAGCCCAAAAAGAAATTGAAAAAAGAAAAAGAAATTGCAGACTATTTGAGCTTCATAATTAGAAATGTATATTTTATGTATACGTTTGCAACAGCTGTGGTGCTACAGCTTTTGTACAACCACTAACAAAGTCATTAATATCCCCAAACTGTTTCCTCTGTAGACATATCACACACAAACTGAAAAAAATATACTATCTGACGACTGTGTGCTGGGAAAACATATAAAAGTAATGCTCAAACAAACATGTGCCAACCAGCAATATCACCTGGAGCGACAGTTTTATAAAGAGAAATATAATGTCAGGTAACCTCACCAGTGATTCATCATGCCAGGCAATCTAATGAAAATCACATTAAAGTGAAAGGAAGTGGGATAGCTAGAATTTGTAGTTGTGATTTAATTTAATTGAACAACACAGAGAAACTTCTGGTAAGCACAGCAACTCTATTATAACATGAAGTCCCTGGCCAGATAATTAAAGACTTCTGGAATCCAATATGAGGGAAAACACAGTTTGTCATGTCCACACATGTGAGAGTGTAAAAGCTCCACTGCAGAGCGACATGTTTACCAGCTATGGTAAGATTTTAGATTCAACAAAGCTTTGAGTCTGAAATGTATGGCCTTTGACCACATCATTGAATATCAGATACTGAAACAGCGAAGAGATCAGCTATTTCATGCATCAGTAGAAGCAATGTTGGCCCTCTTAAAAGAAAACTATTATGACAGATATTGATTAGTACAGAGTCTTCTCTGGGATTCTGTGCTGAGATAAAAAAAAAAAGCAGGAATCAAAACAACTAGGGGTGTGAATCTCCTTAAGTACATGACAATATGTTTCCTGATTCATAAGCTAAGACTCAAATTTGATATGAAATCCAGAGGCTTGTATTTACTTTATGGAACTGAGAAAAGGGGGAAACAAATCTTCAGAATATCATATCCATGTGTTTGTTACTTAAACTAGATTCTCAACTGTAGGCCTCCTGTGCAAACAAGTAATCTGATATTATTATAATGAACTGTAGTCTTTATCACACAACCTGGCCCACAGGTGTCTCACTTTGACTGTTAGTCGGGGGGAAAAATATGAAAATGTGTTTTAACTAGCACCGAAATCTTAGCTGATCTGTACATCTTACTTGATGGGCTTTACAGAATCCTGATAACACTTCAAATAATAAACCCCCCCAAGAGGCACACATTGAAGCCAATATAACCATTAAAGGACATGAAAAGACCATGATGACAGAGCTCTGTGTGTCTGCTCAGATAGGAGAGCAATGCTGTTGTGATGTGATAAAATATTAACAATGAAGACATTATTTCGTCTGCTATGATTTCTCTGTGATTGTGAGTATGAAGGCATAGTTATGGCCACTCGCTCTGCATCTTAAACTAATCTTTGTACTTGAATTGATATCTAACTCAGTACAATGCTGTCTGTTTGATGTCATGCAACTTGGTTCAAATGTATGGACCATGCCACCATTTCAATCACCCTCAACAAAACTGATCTGTTGTAAGACCCAGAAATAAAAACGGGCATGATAACTGAAGACTCTGCTGAAGTTTTGACTGAGAAAAGTATTTAATATGCAGTTTTACTCGAGCTGCTGCTATCAAGTGTTAGCATCTTAGCAAAATAACCAGTTGAGATTTGTCTTTCCGCTGTGGCACTTCATCACCTTTCTCCAACGCCGCATACAGACTTTTACAAAGTTTTCTTTTCTTCACTGTCAGTCCACATGACTTGATTTTTCAGGTGGAGGACTGTAAATTGCCTTATTGAATCCGGGTTTCATTTACTCCTTCTTGTAAGCAACCAACTGCTAACTAGGGAGCCACCAACCACTCACATTACTATAATAAGATTGAAGTTGGGGATCACAGTATGCAGAACAATCTATGGCAACTAGCAGCGAAGCCTCAGTAGACCACTTTAATGCGTTAGAATTGGGCTGTTAGGGCGCTGGTGGTGCAGTGGTTAGTGCGTGTCCCACATATGGAGGCTATAGTCCACAACGCGGGAGGCCCAGGTTCGAATCCAACCTGTGGCTCCTTTCCTGCATGTCAATCCCCACTCTCTGTCCACTGTCCTGTCTCTCCAATAAAGGCACAAAAAGCCAAAATAATGAATCTTTACAATTGGGCTGTTGACTGGTTAGCTTTATGTTGTTACTGATCGAGGGCTCCGCAAACCGATGCACTCAGATCTTTAAAGTCAAGATCGACAACCAGTTTCTGTTTTTTCAGGTAAGGACTCCTTCAGTCTTCATTGTTTAAGGTTTTGATCAAGGGAAAATGTATCCTTGGATGTTTGTACTTCTCCAACACTGACAAACTTAAGAATTATTTCAAGTAAAAAAAATAAAATAAAGCAGTTTAATTAACACACCTAAAAAAAAGCCTTTGGCAGGGCTTTAGGGTCTAGGGGATACAACCTGTGATGCCCCTGAATTTAAGCTAATTTGTCTACTAAATCTGGAAAAAATCCGTCCACGGAAAATGATTTCATGCCCAGCCAACATCAACTTCTTCTGATTCAGTTACAGCCCTTAGTTTAAGTATGTTGCTATAATTACTACAAAATGTGTTGTTGCTGTCTAGTTAAACTAATTAATTCCACATAAAATCTGACTGGGTGGAACTCTAACAGCAGCCCAGTATCCTGAGCCATCAACCAGGCCGAGCCCTTCATGCAACATGACATTCAAATATGTGTGCTGTGATATTGATATTGTTGCTGCTGTAAAGCCATTTACAGCCTGAGAGCAGAGGCTGTTACTGTGTAAAATGAAGTGAGCTCTATTAAAGGAAGTGTATTATATGAATGTGTGAACCGTGTTGTTGTGACATTATTAGAGGAGGACCATCCTGTCAGCGAGACCCATACAACAAAGAACACAGATTCACAGTGAAGCACTGATGGGCACTTTAACAAAGAATGTGCACATGATGTGAGAGTCACACTCCAGCAGGTCATACAATACACTCCCCCCTTCTCTCTCACTCACTATCTATCTCTCTCTCAGTCTCTCTCTCTGCCACTTGCAGAGTCTATAGAACCATCTCCCGTGCTTCAGGGCTTTTCAATGTAGTTATTCAAGCAGAACACAACTGTGTGCCTCCATCTGATAGAAGGTTAAGGACCTCTTCACTGCTCACAAAAAAGCCCGCCACACAGAGGTGAGGCCGGGCTCACCTCAGGGAAGAAATCTTTCTCTGTCCTCCTCCTCCTCCTCTTTCACTCTTCCTTTTCTCCTGGCTTACTGAAAAGAAAGGTTCAAAGGATAATGGCTGTCTTATCACTATGTAAAAGGGGAATGGGAACTTCAGTGAAGTGCCTGGCCTTTTGTGACAATGAAGAAAAGAGCAAAAGTCTATTTCACTGGCGTGTATGCACTGGAACAGTCCATGACCACTTAAAAAAAAGAGGAGGCTGCTGGGAGACAGTAAGTCTGGACAGCTCTTTAACTAAAGCAGCAAACACATTTGAACCAAATAACCTTTTACTCGAAACAAAAAAGGGGGCTGACAGGAGTGTATTAGGAATGTGAAATGTTTGCTTACCTACAATTCTACTTTAAGTCACAGTTCAGGAGGTAGTGATTAAATACAAGTGCAATGTTTGGTTTGGATCCCATTCATGTTGCAATATGGGTAATGTGCAATAAGTGTTTGAGGTTGTTACTCATATGTGCTTCTCTGTTTAAAGGATTGAATGTTGTACATTATCATTTTACAGTCATTAATACTTCTGTGTAGGTAAGATATGTGCAGTGTTAGAGTCCAAGATAAATGTACCTAAAGGGACAATAAAGTGTATTCAATCGTATTACACTGAATCACATTGCATCTGCTTGCATGACACGGCATGGCAACCTGTCGCATTGTGTCATATTCCATCATATTGTATTGTATCGTATGGTTTGTGTAGTTTCATATTGTTTCATGATAACTTTCAACATTAATAGGTTTAGTGCCGACCTTGAAGTGCTGTCCTTACGTGTCATTATAAGATATCACACTTTAAGAATTTGTTGTCATTTTATCTACTTTCTCATCCTGTCCGTTTTGGTAATGCTCGTGAATCCTGTGCAAGTGGGTGAGCATTTAAATTTATGAAAGACATTGAGTGAAATAAGTGCAATTTAACCAACAATTACACCAGACGCTCTTCATTTCTTGCAGTTTACTGTGTCAACCTGACACTACAAGTATTGATTAATGCTTATAAATCTTACCCAAGAGAAGGCTTTGGCTCTTGATTTAAGTATTGTGTCTTTAGTGTCAGGTCAGTCATATCAATATTGCAATAAGAGTTGGCAAATGAGCTGTGGCTGGTTGCTGCTACAGGTGGTTTGATAGGTTAATAGTGTTGTCTAGCAATGAATGGATCTCTTGAGGGTCTACAGGGTGGACTTAGGTTTTTGAACTGAGAAAAATGTACTTGGATAATTTAGGTCAGTGTGTCACGTCAGTTCCATCAGTCATCAGAAATGATTGATCCAACCTCCATTCAAATAGCAAACATTTGAAAGTGTGTTTTGTTCTCCTCTTTTAAGACAGATCTGATAAAGACTGTTTTCTTTTTGCACATCTGCGTCATAACAAAGTTATTTCAGGAAACTTAATTCCCGTTAATTGCAAAATACCATTGAAGTGGGGCGCTTCTCCGAGGGATGTTATTGACCAACGAAGGACATTTACATCAGAATCTGCATTTACATTGCAGAGTTAAACGCCTCACAGAAAATGAAGAATTGTCGTTTCACACTAACCCTGGCTTTATCAGAAGTACTGAGAAATTTGAATATGTTCCCAGAGGCTTTAAGGGTCTATCAGACGAAATTGACGATGATTGTCGATGGGTTCCAAAGCTGCCCAGGTAGGCCTATCGTCTCTGTGTGGGAAACACTGGAGGTGCGTAATCATCTGCAGAATCTTCCTCTATATATTTAACTACAGATTTCGTAGACGTGAGGAGGTCCAACAAGAGAAGCCAAAGGCAGATAAAGTTCTTTGCTGTTAAAAAAAAGGGAATTGCCTTTAATTTTTCATCCCACCAAATTTTTCAACTGTCTCGGGAGGTACCATTACATCCCTAATAACTACATGTAGAGCTGTGGACTGAGTGGTTAACAGTACATTAGACGCCTACAGCTTAAGCCCGTACACTCAGGGCAGCATTACCCTCTGGGTCTAAACCCCACAAGTACTTGTTCTGCAAGTTATGTGGTACCTATTATAATTATGAAAATTTGAAGACTACTAGAGAACGTGTAAGCTTAACAGGTAATGCAGATTCAAGACAAAAACTGCATGTATAACAAAGAGCAAAGTAAAGGAGCAGCTCCTTGTGACTCTGGTCTAACACCTTGAGACATAAAGGCTTAACTAGATCCTGTCATAAAACATGAAATTTAGATCCACACAAAGTGCTCTCAGTCTGTATTTATCCATTTGTTTGAACAACCTCAGAAAAACACACGATAATTCAGAAAAAATGTTGCTGAATGATGAATTATGTATCAAAGGACAAAGGCATCAATAAAGGCTAATGTGCTCTGTTTTTGGACAGGAAAACAGCAGAGGTGCCAGGTGACAGGCAGAGATTTAAGAGCTCTGGAAATGAATTATGACAGCGATTTAGAGGTGTCAAATGCACATTTACATTCTGCTCACGGCTGAAGGCTACCAGAGAAGCTTTCCACCAATTTGGGGTTGACACTGATATAGATCATATCTGATGCCAAAGGAGAGACCTGAACCACAGAAAGTGACCTGGGACTGACTGTCCCCATGCTTTTGTTGAAGCTCTGAGATCTGTTTTTTTTTGTGTTGGCACCCTGCAGGGGTTTGTGCTGGTGGTACTGGGTGCACAGAGGTTTCCTTCTTGCCTTAATCCATTATATTTTCTGTGAACCTCGCTGTTTTCTAAGTGGAAAGAATTGCACTTTGTGTATGAGTAGCTATCAGACAATTTCTGTGCCAGTTTTGAGGCCAAGGCTCACTGGGATTTGTTCTCTCACTCTGCAAACACCGTGGCACAGTCTGTGCTCTCTGCGGGGTTCACCAGGTGATGCTCAAAAAGAGGATCATTTTGAAAAGCTTACAACTACTTGTGTCAATATGTGGCTAATTCAGCTTTAACAAATCCTCATATAAATACCTGACACTGAGTACCCAAGTGTTGCATAACTCCAGCAATGCAAAGTTAAACCTTAAATATCCCACTGAGTGGATTGGCATGGTTTGGTCAACTTAACTCTCCCAAGGCTTATACTAAATCCAAACTATTAGCTTCCAAAGAAACAGCTCGGTTCACCAATATTAGCAATGTAAGTGCTAATGTTGGGAACAAGCAATACTTTCCATCAACATCAACATACTAACTCATCTAATTTATGTCAGTGAAGCTTGACCAGAAGTTAATACTATATTCAACACTTTCTGGTATTTAGTTTAACAGCAACAAAATAAAGAAGGACATGACTATTTTCACTTTGCCTCATTACTGGTAATTTGGATTTAGCTTTGGCAGTAGTCTAAAACATCTGCTACTAAAAACATGCACTTTGGTTCGATCATTTTAAATTTAAATTTGGGAGAGTTTATATGGCAAATAATTTATTGAGGAAATTAATTGAAATTCTCCCCCATAACTGGTCCAACGAACATGTTCCCCAATGATCACAATCAACGGTCACTTTTGCTAAGGGTTTTGAATTGCATAACTGCAGTACACCTTTAACAACACACTTCTCTAGGTTGAACAATTTAATGCGGTTACATTTAAGAACTTCTTATGTTGATTAGCGTTAGGTTTATTGCACTGTCCAGACTCATTAGCGTTTCCTCCTTTAAAATGTCACTTCAACATGATATATCAAAGCAATAACCACACAGATGTAAATTGGCTGGGATTGAGCCAGAGGCCGCTATGTGGGGAACCTTGCCAAATATGTAGATCAACCAATTTACAGGAAACAACAAGAAAGATTTTCTAGAACAGCTCTCCATTTTAAAAAAGTATAGTATTTTAAAACTTTGTGTAATCCACCTTGCTGTAGTTTGGTATTTTTTCTACTGCTTCCAACAAAATGTTAAAAGTCTCAGTGAATAAAGGTGAACCCCTTTGACCCACTTTCATCCAGACATACTCTACACTAAAGGGTCCACAGTGAACTCACATTCTGAATGTAGAGACCACTTTCTGACTGGAGGACCCAGTTTGAGCCTCCTTCTTTGCAAGCACCAGTTTTCCTTAAGAGTCTTTGAGGAAGAGACTGATTCCAACCTCCTTCAGGATGAGCAGTAGTCTGAAGCTGAATCCCGACAACGGCCTCTCTTCAGAGGGGTAACAGAAGTAAGGAAAAACCCTTTAGGGATCAATGAAGTATCACGTAATCATTATCACTACCATTACGACAGATACAGGTCAAGGAAAAAAAGCCAGCTGGCACTTCCCCTTCATCAACACTCCCTTTCCAGTGCAGAGCATCTAATATTCTATTACAATGATGGCAATTAGCAGAGAAATGATAGCGACCCAGTGACAATGGACAAATTTGTGACAACCCTTTCGATTGTTCTTTTGTAGAGGAAATCTATATCATTGTCTGGGAACGTTGAGCCGCAATGTGCTGCATCTACGCTCGAGTGCTTTTACAAGTGGAGGTTTAACGAGGAGCAGAGGGCAAAATGTTCGCTCCCCATAAGCCCTTGCAATTACACACAGGGGCAATAGGGACACTGTTCTTAAACATGGGACTAGACGGACAAGCTATATTTTTTTTTCCAAAAGCCTAACCTGCTACGAAGCCTCTCTCTCTTGTAGCCAAAAAGGAAAATTCCTTATGAAAAAGGATGAGTGGCAACTCTCAGCAGAAGTGATAAAACTGCGCGGCTGGAGTGGAAACTCTACACACACACACAGACACTCAAAGAAACATAAAGAAAATATAGGAATGTAGGGTGAAGATACACTTATCTGGTGTTTGCCAAGTCAGTCCAATTTCTTTTTTCTTCTTCATATGAAATGTCTGTTTTTCTTCTTCCAGGACTTTATTCATCGACTGGTTTGAGAATGCTTTTTTTATTCAGTCAATTAGCATTCTGATTGAAAAGAAAAATAATGCAACTTCTTTTTGTTGATGATATATAGTACAGTGTGGAGAGAGGAAATAGGGTTGCTCCAGCAACGCAACATTTGAATGACTAATGGACAATCACATATTTGAGGGATGACATTCACTGTATGTGATTAGACTATGAATGAAGCCCACTGCATGACAGAGTTGAAAATTATTTCTAATACCTAATTACGGGAAAATTAGAGTGACAGTAAAAATGAGATTCAAGTATTTTCCAGCTCTCATCTGACAGGAATTCTTGTGTATGTAATTATTAATGATACACACCATGGGCTGAATGTCAACACTTATTCCAGTGACTTTCCTTCATGTTGACATTAACAAAATGGCTTGAGAGGAACACTTGAGGAAGACAGTTCCTCAAATCTGTCAGGATTACATATTTATGAGGTCCCCCGCTCGGCATCCAAGGAGGTCGCCATGGTGATACATGCTGTTGTATATTCTAACGATGAACTTTGTGTGTCAGAGAATGCCTGCGAGCGTCGTTGAAATGGTTAGTTCAGATCCTACCACGGCGCTCTGTGCGGCTTTCAGATCGGCAAACACACAATTAAAGAGGCAGCCGTGCTGAGGCCACTCTAATCAATGTACTGTTACAAAGGAATGTAATGAAAGGATGATGGAGTGATGCCTTCAGGAGGGGACTGTATCGTTAGGGCAGAGCGTAACACTGTTATGGCAAAACAATATTTTATTAGCATATCTTAAGCCCTGCCTTGAACAAAAAAACTGGATCATATTTATTCATCCTTTTCTCGTGAACAAACCTTGTCTCTGGAATATGATATATGTCCGCTGTACCATAAAGTAAGGCCAATTATTCAGTACACAAATGATACACTGTCATTTAGCATGTTGAATACCTTACTGTTTTCTTATTTTGGAATAAAATGACAGTAAGGGTAGTCCAGCCTACAAATCAGCAGTTTGAGCCACACAACATTCACCAGGTCTAGTCAATGAAGTCTTTAGAAGGGCCAAATAAAGAAAAGGTACTGGTAGGTTTTATAGGTCATTTCCATTTTCTGCATCAGGCCTGTTAAGAAAGAAATATAAATGGGTTACAAATGAACCTTTTGCACGTTAGAGGAGAAGTAGGTTGTTGTTTTTTTCCAGTTTTACTCCCTTAAATCCCCTCTGTTGAAACAGCCTTGGTTAAGACTTTTTGTGATTATCAGACGTAACTAGAGCATGGGCTCAAAAGTTCATTCATAAAATGGAGATCTCATAATAAACAATATACTGTTGAATAAAAGGAAGCTGGCTCTTTATGGCCGCTCAAGCAGTCTGCAAATGAACATCCCTTCTGGCAGCAATGATTGATGTATTACTTTTAACCTGTCTGCCACATTGCTGTTGACCAATGAGTCTGATTCTGCTCGAGGTTTCTGCCTGTTAATCGGAAGTTTTTCCTCTCCACTGTTGCCAAGTGCTTGCCCAATGATGGATTAATGTTGGGTCTCTCTAAAAAAAAAATACATGACAAGGACAGCAGTCTAGATGTGCTGTTAATGTTATTGTCAAGACGTACCTTTTGTTGCGATTTGGTGCCACAAAAAACACAAACATAAGCTCTTTTTTTAATGCTATTCCGCAGCAGCGCCATAGGAAGCTCTGCCGTCATTACCTCTTTGTACATTCATATTGATTCCACTACTGCATAATATTGGTGTCCCAGTCTGAAAGTCAGTGTAGAGAAACAGCAGGAGCTCCACATAAACACACACTCAGACATGGACACACACACACACACAAACGTCGCTGTTCTTCCCTGCCTCTGTTACTACCTCCAATGGCAGAACAGAGGGGAGATCACTTCGTACCCCCATTACGCCGCTGTGACCTTCATAATGAAGGTGAAACGTCACAGAGGCATAAATATCATTGGAACTAGCAGCCTGAACAGGGCTATTGATTGACAGCCCTGTTCAGGCTAACATTACACCTTTAAACAAAGAAAATGGTTGTGCTATTTTTAATTTTTCGAGAAGTAAAGCCATTTATTACATTTTGAGATAGATCAATAGTTGATATCTTTATTATGGTTTCTTAACTGATTGACCTGGGTCTTGTTTGGCCCACAGGGCAAACAACGGAATGGGTCTGGTGTAAACTATAAACCTTTCCTTTAGCTTTTATGGCTCAAGAAAGTTGTTGACCAGGCTCAGTAAAGTGCTAAGTGAGGTTTTTCCTGTTTTACTTTCAACCACGGTCCTTTAATCATACAAAACAGGAAATGGTTTACAGGCTTCTTCCTTCCTGTATGAAAAGGAGTCCAGTGTGTTGTGGGAATCTGGCCTTACATTTCACCCCACAGTGCCATGTCCACACAGTTGAGCTCAGTCTGCTCGAGGAAGTAGGCCTCGTCCATCAATCCGCCTGTCTTCCTTTGCCAAGCTGCAGGGAACTACCCATTATGGAGTCATTTTATTAATAGGCCCCCTTTCCTCTCCGCCACACTCGTGCAGAGTGCCTCCTCATTCTGTCAGGATGGAGTATGCCTGCAAGCCACCTCCATGAAAACTGCTGCACCAGAGCCCTCCCTCACTCCTTTTTTCCCATGTGAGAGCTCAGGCTTGGAAATATTGCGCTTTCAAGCTAAAATAGTATTTGGAGAGGTGAGCAATCCCTAAGCCCTAGAGCAAACAGTTTAACATTGAGGACTTATTTAAAATGATGTTCTTCCTCCTGGAAAGCCAATCAGATTTCTCTTCTGGTATACACACAAACACATGCACACAAGAAACAGGCTCTACATCATCCGCCCCTTCTTCCCTCCTCCTTGTTAGTGTAAATATAGCTGCAAGCAGCATTGACTAGAGGACAGAAAAAGGTCAGAGGGTACTATGAAATGTTTGGGGAGGCTGTGTGAAAACATGATTCAGAGACTCAGAGGGAAGTCCAGGAGGAGGTTTGTTTAAATGAGCAAATGGGTTGGAAATGTGAAGAGGCTGCAAAGGACAAAAAAAGGACACTGGAAAAAAGGTGTAGCGTTAGGCACACAGCGTCTTTTTTCAGACATGTTCATTCATGTCTTATAATTCCCCCATGCAATTTAAAATGTAGGTGGTTTTATTCAAAGACAATATTGTATATACAGTATATTTTACAATTAAAATATCCAACCATTATGGTACATCTTTTACTCTCTGTCTTCTAGTCTTTGGTGATGCCTGCTCATTTTCTCAGGAAGAGGGGTATTTTTCGGTTGACCTAAATAGGATTATGCTACCAATGATTAAACTTCTTTCAAGGGCCCTTCAGATACATATCACTACAATACTTAAGCAAACAGCAGACCAAATATAAAGCTGTCAGTACATAGCATCACATGTCTGGTTAATTGTTGCTACCAGCGTTCTCTTGTTTGGGTCATTTAAAAGCTTTCCAGTTTCTTACACTTGTCAAAAAACAGTCTAATATATGCCTCAGTGATTCAAAGACGATTTGATTCACAGAACAATTAAAGCTTGTGTATCCATCAGTCTATCTGTGGTGTAGTGTTAGGTGTGTTGAGGGCTATGTTAGATCTCTTAAAAAAAATACATAACAAAGAGAACGGTCTACACTTGCTAAATGAGTGACAAACCCTTTTCAAACATACGGAAATCTCCTGAAAAACTCCGGAGATTACCCAGAGGGGCTGTATATATGAAAGCAAACAGCCAGATTTTTCACTCGGACGTCACCCGGAGTTTCTCCTGCCAGACCCCTAGTATTTTTCCCGCAGCAAGTCCGAGTGGGCTGATGTGAGAACGCAGCAGCATATTCTCCCGACAATTCACCTCGAGCCAATAGGAGGGGGGAGTGACGTTTCTATACTGTGACTGCTGCACGGTGCATAGAGTGTCTACACACGACCACGATCTCCTTGCACATAATTAAACAGCTGCATTAAGTTTTCTGTTCTCCAGTATGTTGTTCTCCGCTCTTTTGTGGATGTTGTCGTTCCGTTGGACTACACATAGCATTGATATTAAGGCAAATATTGTCATTATAGCGTCGTGTAGCGGACTCTGTTGCTTCGTCCGCTACTTCCGCGCTGTTTTTTTACGTCACGTCTTACCTCAGGAAATCCCCCCCTCCTGTCTGACAGGGATAGTCTCCGGAGCAGTCCTCCCGTAATTATCTAGATATTATCCAGAGTGCATATGTGAAAAAGGCAATAGTGTGAGATTTGTTGAAAATAACAGACACTTATTACACATGAAAAGGACAAAAAACTGCAAAGAGGTAAGATGTACTGCTTTGTCCACAGAGGGCCCTAAAGTAAACTCAAACCAGACTTCCTCTAATCAGCAACCTCTCTAAGATCTCAGGTGGACGCAAGGCTTTGTCTGAACCACTGCTCTGAGGAGCTTTAAGATAAAGAGTAGCTCAGTAAATTTACTAAATTATTTATATATTTTCTTTTACTCATTATTAATATGAATATAATTGGAAAAACTAATACTATCACCAACAATTATATGGCCTGTATGCGTTCTACTTGTAACAAAGGTTCCTAAAACTGTAATTCAACCTACTTGTAAAATATTTTGGAGACACTGCTGAAAAAGGTTGCTTCATCATATTCAGTATTTCTACAGAGACACCTGATAATAATGCTGAGTGAACCTAAGAAGCGGGGAAGCCCATGCTGCCTCAGCAAACACGGATCATTTCAGTCACATGGCGGCGGGAACGAACAAACATGTTCAGATTCAATCAGCCTTTAATGAAATGGGAAGCCTCCGCACTGCCTGGTAAAATATACAGACAGGGGTTATTTCTTCACAGCCAGGGAACGACTATGCTAGATATTAACCAAGACTGAAAGAGAGCATGTCGGCCTCTGTCTTGCTCTTTTCAACCCGAGACTCTAAGAGATGGCCTTGAATTTGGCTGCCTGTTTTCAGCGCTCTTTGTTGCCGACGAGGATACACATGGATACAAAAGGCTCCTGCTGCACTTGAGTGAATTTCTGAGCTTTAACTAAAGCTAGCAACACCTTCGAAAAAGCATCTAGAAAATTCGATGTAATAAAAGACTCATCTTAATAACAGCATGCTCTACTGTTCATAGGTTTGAGAAACATAAATCTCTCTCAGGGGACACAGTTTGTATTGTATTCTTTGATATCAAAAGGTGAACACGAGGGATGAAATGAGATGCTAGTTCAACTTGAATAGCATTCATTTCACTGACAATAGCCACCATCCCTAATACCTGCACTGTTTTACTTAGATTAGGCTTAAGCTTTTTTTTCAAAGGCCAATTCAATAATTTGACATTTCTCCACAGAATGGGAGAGAATGAGCACAGATAAAAACTTTTTTTTCTCCCTCCTCCTTTTCATGCAAAACACTTTCATCTGTCATTCTGTGATAGCCCGTCTCTCTTTGTCAGCACAAAATACAGGAGCCCCCATTTGAATATGGTAACACATCCCTCTATTTATTAAAGCTTGGATTAACATGACAGGAAGTTTTGTCTGGGGGCTCTTTAAGATGGCTCAGAGAGGCAATCTGGTGACAGTAATAGGATCCAGCTAATATACTTGACTGATGCTCCTTTCCCAGTGTTATAAAGCAGAACAATGGGAGAGGGGGTTCTGGGAGTGAATACATTGTGATTTGTTATAGTGTGTGTGTGTGTGTGTGTGTATGAGTGTGTGTGTGTGTGTATGAGTGTGTGTGTGTGTCCTGGGGGGACGGAGGGTGCACTAATCAGCCAGAATACCATCACTTAGCAAATATAAGGGCTGAAAAAATAAAAATACTAAAGGTCACGGAGCAATTCCATCAGGAACACTATGCTACAATTAAGTGAATAGACAAAGGCTCTGACATTAGTGAGAGCTATAATAATGTTTGAGTCCAGCGTGTGTGCGTTTGTAGAGGTCTGCTAAAGGTTGGCTTTGAGAAATAAACAGAAACACTCTGATGAGAGAGGCTCGGAGATAACAGGTCCCATCAAGTGTGTACATTTGTTCTCTGTTTCTTTAAGACACATTAATGCTGTGATTGCTACTGCTTTACTTTTGTATGTGAGAATAAGGATCTTATTTTAAAACGTACCAAAAAATGTCAGATAAAATGTTATCATATACAAAGTAATAATGGGAAAACATGCTTTCTTCACATGTGAGGGATCAGTAGTAGTGCACACGCTGAAGTTTTATGTCAGCTCAGGTTGGTGAACTTTCATTGAATTAATTCAATCGTTAGAAACGGTTGACGACGTATATGATAACATAATTATAAGCCACAAGTTCATTTGTAAATTTTATGAAGAAATGTGTCGCTCCACCTGTTCTCTCTCCAGCCGTCTTCCTCCGAATCCGAAAGTGACTTTAAGACCCAAATAATACAAAGTATATCTGTTTGATTGGGTTTTAGTTGATGAACATAAAAATACAATGCATTTATCTGGTGTGATTTCCTTTTAAAAAATTGCAATATATATTGCAGAACGAAAAATATGGAAATGTAAGTAATAAATTTGATATATATATAGTTTAGTTGATTAGTTTATTTGAATCAGGGACAGTGTACAAACAAAAACCATTAGTCTCAGAAGAGAAGAGATGCTTTGTATCAGATTTAGCTAACTAGCTAATTTCCATCTGTTGTCCCTGGGCAGGTGATGGAGACTCTTAAATGTGAGCAGAGTGTAAGGACACCCTTTTTAAACTAATGGTGCATCTCTGCTCCTCTTTTTGTTGTCTGTTTACCATGTCATTTATATCTTCATGGCTTTCATTGGCTGGCTCTCAACCCACCTCACTGTGATCCATTTTTCTGAAGTTTTTCACGAGTTGGATCCATTTCTGTCAATAACACTCTGCTGAGAGTGAATTGCTTATAGACATTTCCATATGTCAAAGAGCTGCTATGGATGGACACTGTGTGCGTCTGCCGCTGCGTGTGAGCTTGTTTGTGCGCTGGGCTAGCGGATCAAACACACATCTGTCTGTGAGATAGAGGGGAATCTGTTCTTCTCCCCCAAACCTCTCAATACTAATTAACGATCCACTGATCTTGGCCAAATGCCAACTGTCATTAGCACCCAACACAACACAAGTACACAGATGTGGATACGCACACACTCAAACACAGATGCTCTGCGGTCACCCACACCGGACCAGACCACCACGGGCCATCTGTGGTTAAGATACATAAACACAATGTTCTCCATTTGCACTCGCTGCTCCCTGAGAACCCCCTGCAAGACAAACTAAGGGAAAAATCTACCTGCGTCAAGTGACATGGAAAAATGCATTAGTCATACCATATTGCTGGCTAATTACTAATCTGATCTGCGCTGGATAGGTGCTGATTGTAAGCTATGACTGTTAAACAGACTGCAGGCACTTCCCCTGTATGCTTAAAGACATGAATGACAACCTTGATTCTGGCATCGCTGTGGACCTTTGACTCCTTCACTGATAGTGCCATTTGCGTGCTCTGAAGCAGTATGCTGGGTAAAAGCATCTGACAGCTATCTTTGATTTTATTTAGCGAGGATTTCAGCTATGCCTGTATCTAAAAGGATATGCCACCCCCTCCCTGTCTCTGGCGCAGCTTCTCTCCGCCTGCATCTGTCACTCTCCGCAGCAGTGACAGGGTCAGATAGAGAGAGCAAAGTGGTGAGAGGTGTGACACCGTGAGCAGATGAGGGTCTCTCCCATATGGAGGCCCCCCCAGCATGACACCCATCAGGGCTACCCAGACAGCAGCCAGTTGGTTCGAACAATGCCACCCACAGTGGCTCAGGCAGGGAGTCCAGAAGACACCAGACCACAAGGTCGAGATTGATATTTCAGTCCTACTATCAGTAATCAATCTGAGCCATCATTAATGTCCATTAAGATGTCACAAAAGATTTTCTGGAATTGTAGAGCACAGCATATACCATAGCATTGAATTCAATAGGTTTCAATGTAGTCCCCAGGACTCATATGTAGTCTTTTAATGAGTCACCAACAAATAATTGGGTTCAACTTGCGTCTAATTAATTACAAACTATTTCCCCAATCTAAAAAAACACACACTTCATTTTGACTGATAAAATATATGAAATATTCTCCCTGTTAATGGGTTGTTGTTTTTTACAATGATCATACTTACTGACACTAGAAACTAAATTGGATCTTTATAATGCATTGATTCATGTAGGTGTGTACTTGTAGTAGACCTATCAGAGTGCACTTATGTCAGGTTAGCCGAGGCGTTTTGGAAAGTTATGTCCCTTTTTAATAAACTACCGTTCCTACAGTGTAAAGATTCCTCACAAAAGTCAATAAATGGCATTGCTAACAAATGTTAAACTGACTTTATGAAGAGCTTCATTTTGCTGATAAAAGTAGGTTGTAATAAGCATGGAATTAGCATAAAAAGGCAAATGAACACAAGTGCTACATTCATGCGGAGGAAATGAGGTTGCTTTCAGAAAGCGGTAGAGAAAGCTATAGTGAATGAAAAGGTTGATTTATTGCATTTTAGTCACTGTGCCACATCAAGGCAAGAACGAGCTATACCTGAAACTTTAAAAGAAGATGTTTTTCTAGAAGGTTGCAATATGCACAGTATGACATCATAAATCAATCAATGCAACTTAAACGTTAATGTAAAAGCATCAAGCAATCCATGTTTTGTTTGGCTCTTTGGTGGTACATGAGAATGAGATCTTTAAGCCCATCACCAGAATCAGAATGCCTCAAAAATGAATGCAAATCCTCCGAATTAATTGAGCTCTGAACTCTGAGAATGTTCTCACGTTGAGAAAAACTGTTGTTGATCTTATGTAAATGTCCTGCATCCTTTTCAAATCGTATGTGTCAGATGGCATACGCATTTCATAACTGTCCACATTCAGGTTTGTTTCTGCCTGTTGCACTCTGTTTCATAGGTACATACAAATGACAACTGCTCAGGGGAATGCATCAATCTAAACTCCTCCTTCAAACCAAAGTGAAACCTCGCCTTGTCTGGTCTTTTTTTTCTGTTTCCCCATGCAGCCTTCTTGTCGCCATCTCACGACAGTATCTCCCCATCGCTCACAGCTCTCTGATCTCTGTGTCAACAGGCGTCACCAGCAGCTCACGCTAACGCAACATGCATCAGCCCATCTGCAAGGCAAAACCTTCTACTAATAAATTTAGCACAGACTTAAGATGAGTAATGGCAGGGTTAGCAATGACAGTTAGTGCTGATGTCTTTATACCTGACAAGGCACTGTTTAAAAGGTGTTTTCTTTGCAATAAAGACAGGTAGTGAATCCTGCTGCAGATATCCTCCATACAGTAAGGCTGAGAGTTTACAAGCTGCATGCAGGAGATCAAAGCTGCTTTTGACAGATTCGGCAAACACAAGGATTTATTCAACTCATCAAGAATTGTCGCAATGTTGTCTCAGCGGCCTCCTATCTTGGTGTGTACCGATACTGATGGGGGTTTATTAGCTATGGCAGGTGAGGTGGGAGGCGGCCCGGTTCTCCTGCTCAGGACCAAACTCATACAGAGGTTGTGATGACAGGATCCCGAGCAATCTGCGGTTACTCAGTGGAATTCAAATGCCAATCCCCCTTCCCAGCGCCATCTCCTTTCTCTCCCCTCTCTCGTTTGTCATCTCTCTCTCTCTCTCTCCCTCTGCCTCACCTCCCCCTCTCCCCCAGTGTTTGTCAGGGTTGGTGATTAGCTGTCACCCTCTGTAGAAGCAGATAACACCCCACACAGCCTGTTTCCCCTGTGGGAGCATGCACACACGCAAAACAGGAAAACACACAAACAAATACACAAGTGTTCGCACATGCATGCAAACTAAAGACACTTGAAAAGTCTGTCAAATGCAAAATGGTGGAATTCATCACCTTTTAGCATGCCTCTATGAAGACTTGGATCATGCTCCTCTATATGAGCTCTGTGGTAACTCTGGGTAATGTTCAGTGTTCAGATTTTAGATCAAATCTGTATTCATCAAAGCTAATTCTTGCCAGATTATTTTACATATTTCATGATTTCTACGCAGATTAAAGCAGACATAAAGCAGACATAAAGCGCTATTTGTAACAACTTATAGTGTCACTGTAGTGAATGTCTACCTGGGGAAGAGACAACATTCTGCATCTTGTCCAGCACACGTTCATAGTTTTCCTGTTTTTTCCTTTCGTTTCTTGAGCTTGACAAAGTACGCATCGGCTGATTTTGCATTATTTCAATATTTTGCAGTTTCCTTCGCAAGAAGTCATTTTTGATTAAAGACGTTCTTTTGACGTTGAGTCAGAAGCTGGAGCGAAATGTGTATGTTTCCATCCACATGACCATGAAGGCCTCTGCGCAATGCCTTTCAGCACCTGTGTGTCCAAACGGACTCAAAGCTGATCGTTCGTCCTTACTGACATTGTTCCTTTATTTTTCCTTGATCCTTGCTTGTGTTGTTCTTACTCTCTGATGTACGTCGCTTTGGATAAAAGCGTCTGCTAAGTGAATTGTAGAATTGTAGAATTGTAGGTTGAAATGTGCGTACTCATTATAAAAAATGATCAGAATTGCTATTTTAGCAGCAGCTTAACTTGTAAAGATATACATTTACTGTATGTTGCCACATGCAGACGGATGACCACATCCAAACGATTTTTTTTTCCTGTTTAGTGGTTATACTCTTTTGAGTTTTGCATGTTCAAGTTAAAAACTGTGTTATGGAGCAAAGCCTCAAAGATAAAATATGCCTCTCCGTCTATACCCCTTTCATTATTGCGTGCTCTTTTCATTACACTCTGATCTACTTGTGTCAGAGGGTACTTTGGCTAAAAGCTAAAAGCTAAGTGGCTCATTAGCAGCTCTCATATATCCTCCCAATTCCAGCTAGCTGTGAGATCCCCTCTGTGATTCAGACTACTTTCAAAACCCCAAATTCTGCAGATACAAACAATGAGAATGAAAATAACTACTGAAAGTGGTGCAGTGAATAATTGTTTGAAGATGTCCTCCACCTCCATGTCAAAGCACAGATCAAGCATCCAGCCTTCATGACCACTTTATATTAAGCACATAAAACCAAAAAAACTCATGCTTATTCTAAAGCAAAAGTAATCACCGGCATATCTTCAATGAGCTAAACACTGAAAAAATACCACAAATACCTCTTCATTTATCCCCTTTCAACACCTCAAGACAACTTCATCTCCCTCATGAGTCAGTTGAAATATGAGGAATCATCAAAAGAGCCAGTAAAACAAGCTCTCACAAGAGCCTCCAAATCAAATCAAATATTAGGCTGAGTGTAACAGGCCGGTATGCATGTAGTGTTTACAAACGAATAGAGCTCAGATGACTATGATTTGCTTTTTTAACGAAATGTGCCGAGCCAGAAAGTAATCGTCGTGTGTGACTCCAGGTAATGTGTGTACTTTCCATCTTGGCAACAGGAGCTGCATTAGCCGGACAGGATGTGAAGACATTTCTTTTTTCTTTTGTCCTCGTTGCATAGTCCAAAAAATTGAGTGAGCGGATGCATCAAAGTATGTCTTCTTTTTTAAAGGTGTAGTTGCTGTTAAACATTTGTATGGCGACATTTAAAGACGTGCAACTGAAAAATTCTGGACACTTTTTTTTTCTTTTTTAATTCAGCAATAGCATACACTTTAAAAATGTTTTTTTTCAAAGGCTCTAAACCTGTAAGCACGTAGCAACACTAAGTAAAAAAGAATCTACTTTGAATTTCCAAGGACTAAAAGAGGCCTGCAGTCTCTCAAGAGTTTGATATCTTTTCAAACAATCTACTGTTTGCTCTGGTTATGCTAATTCTACAGCGCTTCAAGCTGATGCAAGCACAACTTGCAGCCAGATCTACTCAAAAGCCTCCCTATGACACGTCTACTGAAACCAGCACTATGTGTTTTATTAATAAAGAGGAAACACAAGGACACATTTTACCCTGGGTTAAAGTACAACTGGGCAGGTACGGTATGTCCAGTTCAACCCATGTATTTCCATTCACAGCCAACAAACAACAGCACAGGTTTAACTTCAAATAAAAAGAGCAGGATAGGATCACCTTGCCCTCTTCTCCATGTATCATCTCTTCTGTCACGACACAAAGAAGGATTGAAATAGTAGCGGATAGATATATGGCGGGGCATTATCTGCTGCCCCTAAGCAGCTTTGCTCAAAGGAAAGCTCAAACAATGTTGGCTAATCATAACATTTGTAAGCATCCACATGTCATCTTGAAATTGTCAAGAATAAGAGGTGATTTCTGAGGAGATGACAACCCTGTTACGGCAGCACAATAGAAACGGTTGGTAACAGAGGAAGCAAAGGGCCCGAGCAGAAATGAAACAGAGAGAGCAGAGGGAGCACAATAAAGACAGCAAGACAAATACAGACAAAGAAAGACGTATGAGATCGTGCTCCGGCCTCTGTGTACATATGGCCAAACGTGCTGGAGCAGAGAAAGACCAACACATTGAGATAAGCCCCTTTGCTCAGGCTTCCTTTTAAGAGTGATTTGGCAGCTCTGCTTTGTGTCTGTTGGCAGGCTGAGACGTATGCCCCCCCGTCATCTGCTGATCGCTAAATAACCACATGGCATTTTTTATTTCCATTCAACGCTATTGGAGCATTGAGCGAGATACTTGGAACACACATGACAGCAACAAGTTACTTTACAATCGGCACTGACATATAGCTGGCTGCTTTTACAGGCAGGTATAAATCTTTATTGGCAGTGCTAATCATACCCAACCACATTCTTACATTCTTTGGTCCTCAAAGGCCTAAAGAGTGCTTGGCTTTGCTAAATCCTTCTCAGTGTATAGAATAAAGGGAAATAATGGACTAGCTTTGAATTATAGATACTATATGTTGGTCAAATTTTGGCTTTTTTTTGTTTAGGTTTGAAAAGTCACACTGGCCACATATTTGGTATCACAATAAAGAGACAATGTGTAGATCAAACTGACAGAAACTTAAAAGAGCTGAAAGAGTATTTTCTTCTGTATTTAATAACATTAAATATGTAACTCTTACATGTAGTGTTTAATATGGGTACTGTATTCCAAAGTCAAAACATTGGAAAGAGCTGTCTTCCCCCCCGCTCCCTCTGCCTCGAGTTGAAGTGCACACTGGTTGCTATGTTGCTCTGCATCGGTGTTCTAACCTCTCTCCATCTTTCAACAGCATCTCTAATATTTTTCCTAGTTTTACCACGTTTCTCCTCGTGAAGCTTATTAGAAACATGCAGAGGCTTTGCTTTTAGAATCAGTTATATCCAAACCAGCTCGCCTGCCTGCTTCCATCGCTGCAACACCTGTTGGTTTGCTGTTTGCCTGGCAAACTAAGGGCGCACTCACACTAGGCAATCCGTACCGTGCCTAAGCACACTTCACCCCTAAAGTCCAGTTCATTTGACCAGTGTGAGTGCTCCGATCCGTTCTCTAGCACGGTACACTTCCTTGGCCCTGGCACGCTTCAAAGAGGTGTGCTTCAGCACGGTAAAAGTTCATGCACGAGCACAAGCATACAGGTACACAGTGTTGACAGCTTTCATTATGGAGAAATCCCAGAGTGTTCTGACTGTATCTGACTGAAAATAAGTTAAAATAAGCCTCAAAGTCGGTAAAGCAGCTGTCATGTTCTCTGTGTTGTTCTCCGATGTGCAGACGCGGACTTGACCGCGCGTGTCTTTTATTTTATTTATTAAATATTTTCGAGTCCGCCTGTCTTGTAAACTAAGCACGCTTCATAGTTACGTAAAGCCATGCATGTGTTGCATTATGACGTTATGTACAAGAGGTAACCGTGTTCAGGCCCGGTTAGTCCTGGAGCAGTGTGAGTGCAGGCCAGTGGGGGAACGGGGAGGGGGGGACAATCGTGCTTAAGCACTGTACGGGACAACTTTGCCTAGTGTGAGTGTGCCCTAAGGGGCAAGAGGCTAAACAGCCATGTGGGGGTTTTGCCTACTTCTCTGGTCAAAACAAACACAGACCCTTCTTCACCTCAATCAAATCTTAGGAGGAGGACAAACTGGCTGCTGCGTTGTTGACAGAGAAGGCAGCACTTCATTCAGTAGATACATTCATCTACATTCAGTAGATATCTTACACAATGGACCTTTTCAGTTATTTTATAATGAAAACATTCATTAATAAACAACATCTAATATGCCCTGAAGAGGCACCTGAGTTTGTTGTGGTGTGTGTATGCCCTTGTGGTCTCACACTGCTTTTTCTCAACGTAAAAGGGAAGTGATGTATTTTCCATATAAGGGAACTACGTCAATGAAATGACTTAACCGTCAGCAGGCGATATTTATAGTAGATGCACTGTATGGCAGAAGCTGCTCCACAGGGGTGTCTCCACCAGTCTGCCAGAACAAAACAACTTGTATTCTCTGTGCCAGCTTTTTTTTTTGTTTCCTTTGAAAATATAGCTATGTCATGTTTTTCTTTGCACATCTAAATCTAAGGTGGTGGAGAACTGGCAGGTATTATCTTCTAAGTCTAAGTTGTAATTACTCTGGAGTTTATGTAAGAATTACAAGTGTTACGAGAGTGAGTGACGTCTAGGGGATGCTCATTCTCTAACACAAAATGCAAACACAAACAAAGAGTGGCTGGTGGGGTAGGGTGTGGGCTTACCTCCGGTCAGCAGTCTGCAGCGAGCTCCGACCGTCAGCTCTCATACAAGCGGCCAGCCCAAGCACACATTCTCTTTCTTAAGATTTGTGGTTGTTACAAGTTGGTCAAACGAAAAGGAATCAAAATCGGGAGGTAGTGTGTGTCTGTCTACTTGTTGCTTCGATGTCAGGTCACACAATGGCTCATCCTAAATATCTGCCTGGACGCTGTGACTTCGCACACTTAACACACCTGGGCCACTGTATTAATTGATAAGCCCCGCCCACTACCAGCCAGCCAAACTCAAAAAGAGGAAGTCATGCTTACTCAGAGACTTTAGAACCAAGCACAAGTCAGGCTGTAGCTACTATTTTTGTTTTGTTGTTTTTCTAGAGTTTTAGGCAAAGACAGATCTAACGCAACCTCATCATGGCCGCCAACCGCTGTCTGTGCCATTTTTCTTTTTTAACCCTGCATCCAATGTAGGACATTTTTATCCTAGCTGGGGTTTTTTGTAAGGGAATGAAGGCTCCATCCATTAAACTTTTTTACTTTACTTGATCAATTCAAACCGGATTATCGTAAAAAATTAGGGCCATTTCGCATATTTCACCACAATTTTTACTGCACTTAAAGTAACATAATGATGTCATCAGCAAAGGTGTAATGTGAAAGTGTTGGCTATAGCCACAAAAAGATGGAGTATCTACTTATTATAGTTTTTATCTTCAATCAATTTAAACAGTAACTTGCCCAAACTGTCTGACCTTGCGGCCACCAGCAGGAGTTCCATTTTTAAAAGGTTACATAAGAACAAAAATGTCACACTGATGTCTAAGGAAGAAGTGCCTCTAGTTTGCTCATGAGTTCACATAACAGACGAGGGCACCTGCCATCAGCACTCCCCCGAACAATATGTTCTGTAAGTAAGGAACACATAATGTATGGATAGGAATGAAGTGTTACTGTGACCAGACAGGAAAATAATCTACGTAATCCAGATCGAAGCCCTAAAGGCTTTTATAGATCGACAGCATAGATTTTCTCTCTGTCTCCATTTCTACCTGGCTTAGGTTTAATTCAGCTCAATTAAATCAACCCGTGAGCCCGCCAGTTCGCACAGAAAGCAATCATTCATCTTTGTGGCGAGCCACTTCATCCGAGCAAAATAATACAAAAAAAAAATTTAAAAAGGGTGCCATACTCTGCTCTTTCTCCATAGACACCATTAAGCCACTCGATATAGTTCCAGCCATGCCAGCTCTGTAATAATTACTGCAGTTGACATCTAACAAACAGCTCTTTATGGATGTCCTGGCCTCACTATTACCTTGACCATTTTGGGTTGTTTTTTTGTCATAGCTGGATGCTGCTGTCTCTTGTGTATTATTAGTATTAAATTTCCATTTCCCATCCATAAATGAGATGGTTAGGCACTTTTTACATCAAGAAAAAAAATGCATATCTCTCAGCATGGAAAGAAAAGTCCTCCCAACCACAAGAAGACACCTTGAGGTAAGTCTGTTATCTACACCCCACACCACAGCTTTAACGTAAGATAATCGAGACAAAAATCAAGCAAAAACAGCTATAAGGGATTGTCCTTGAGTGACTGCCACAGAAAACCTCTCTCTGATCACCATCACTATATCAGGCATCTGCTTGCATGGACGCCAATTCAACAGATACATATTTCATGAGCTATGGTAAACACACGGCCCCCTCACCTACGCCAAACTAGCATTGAATAATACATTCATCGCAGGATCGGTTAATGAATTGAGAGCTGGCCTGAGTGAAAAGAAGAAAGCAAATAACCAATACTCAAAGTAGAAATGGAATTAATGAGCAGGTTGTGAATACTCAAATGCTCGGCTCAAAAAAGCGGGACTATTTTTTTTCGTCCTCCACCTAACCTTTGTCTCCGGTCAGTGTTCTGCATAAATGAATGCAACAGGAGAGGTTTCATAGTCGTCTCTGTGATTGTGGGTTTCACAGATGTGTAAATGATGCCACGTGAGGGAAGCTTTGATCTGCTACTCAGAGCTGGGTCGACAACAAAAAGAGCGAGGAAATCCTGAGCTCAGACAAGCCTTGTTTAATCTAGTAGAACCTCTTTCTATGTCTGATCCTCCTCCGTTGGCTACGCCGGCCGTCTCGCCAATCAGTCCAGCTGCCCACACTTAGATGTGCCCCATTGGCGGGAACATAGACCACAACTGGAACCGCCTCCCCATGAATACATGGTTCTAAAGATACAAGATGCACTTTCAAAGGGTCTTTGACTGTATAAAGAAGAAAGCTCATACATCTAAGATAACATTCTGAACGCTTAAGAACTGCATTTAGACTCTCTAGACAGAAAAAAACAGTGCTTGTGATTAAAAGAAACCAAAAAAAAATACTTTAACCAACCACTGCTTCCTTAACTCTGTTAAATAAGCCATTATGCAAATACAGTGTCAAAACAACAGGGGGAAACAGTCGATAGGGCAAACTTTGTGTTCTGCTGTAATTCAATTATTACTCTGACTGAACCTGATATGTACCTGTAGGCTGTTTAATCCAACAAACCAGACATACAGGGAAAAAACTGCATCCCAGAGTAGAAGTACTTTTTCCAAAGTACAAACAGAGTCAGAGAAGCTTCCCCTAAGAGAAAACTATCAAAACCCTGACTCAGAACAATTGTCTTTTTTTCTTCTTTTTTTTTTTAAGAATCGGCACCCGACTGGGATCTCTTGGCACTTGTTCTCAACATGGGGCCCAGTGATGCTTGTGCACCTGTACAGACATCCCCTGGAAGCTGCCTCTAACTTTACCATTGAGAACATGTGTATTCTTTTCAAACGTATCATTTTCTTCTGTGATATACCCTGCAGAAAATTATGTTCTTTCTTATCCTGATTGCCTTTAGTTGAGGGTAGAAGCAGACGAAGGAATGTGGAGAAAAAGAACACACAGATGATATGTTGTGTGGTATGCAGCAGTGATTAAAAAAAAAAAGGATTAACAAAGTCTCCACTTCTGGAGCAACAGGTTGTTTTAAAAAGATGGGAAGCTGAAAATTGGGCTTTGATCAATTAAAATGTATGCCAATTAAAATCATGAAGTGATGATAGGGTACTGATGTTCCTTTGTCCCAAAAATTAAGACAAGACAGGCAGGGGCATTCTCCTCTCAAAATTATAATTGGATTTAATCCCTGAATGTCTCATACTAACGGCCACTATGAAGCCCCAAAGAATTCTATTCTCAAAAACATAAAATGCAACAAAGGCAGATCTGAACAATCTGAATCAAAAACATTCTTCGAATCAAATGCAATTAATGCACAACTCTTCTATTTGTATGTCAATAACTTTACACATTTATCACTCTGTCTGCTTTCACAGAGGCAGTTTCTCCTGCAATGAGCATCTAACCTGGCCTTACCACTCTGCTAACAAACAGAGTGAAAAGGGAGGAAAGAGAGAAGTTTTTCAGGAATTGCAAACTTTCCCAGCTCCGCCCGTACCCTCCTCATGACTACTGTAACCCTGAAGAGCAGAAACCCAGTATAGGTAAGAAGTGGAGGCTGCATGTCCATCAGCTGCACAAACACCTCCATTAAGGTGGGAGGAAATGAACCCCTGCAGGTGTAGAGTGTTGTGTCTCTGAGAAAAGCTGCAGCAATTTAGACAAAGTAGCAGGAGCCGTGGTCAGCGAGCAGGCAGACAGCGAAGAAAAGTGTCTGTAAGAACATGACCACATTAATTAGGAGAGTAAAAGAAAAATGTCTGTCAGATCAGTGATCCTGCTGTGAAAAAGACCTCCCCCTGCTGTGTTCTATTGATTGCCATTAAATGTTCCAGCTGCCACCATTTTATATTTAAGATCTGACTACTATACAGCGAGTATCTATATTTCTCCACCTAAATAACAGCTTCCTGGAAGTATGTGATTAAGCACAGGAGGGAAACAACATGTCTCAGGTTCTAGTCTCACTCTTGCCCTTACATTTCTCCCCTGAACCTGCTTCAATGAAACACACACGGCATCAGAGTGTGTGTGTGTCAACTAATTCTTCATCCACTTCAGTCTGAGAGGACACACACTCTCTCCCAGAGAAGGGTTGGACTTCAGCAATCATTCACTGGTCACTAAGCATATAGTAGTATTTAGACAGCTTTAGCATAATGCCACAGCTTAATGCGTGTCGGCTAATTTGCCAACAGGCTTGATGTGAACAATCTCTCTGCATGTTCTGGTTGGGCGCATGGCCTGATGGGATGGCACACCATTAGCCCAGTCAGACTGCAGGGCCCCGCTGTTAACACTACTATGTGTAGTGGAGCATGACAAAGTGAAGGAGGGCTTCATCTTGCCATATCGGTGTGCTTTCCGAGCACGTTGTGGTCAATGTGATAACACACACAGAGCAATCAATATTAGTAAAAAATTGCCTTGCAATTAGAGCGATGGGGTATTAGTATTTTCATAACACCCCCTATTATATATGCACATTGTCTATCAGGGTTGGTAATCACTTGTCTCAAACAGTTTAATTACAGCTTGCCAATGACTACTTAACGTGATTAGATGTTATACCTTATTGTTGCGTGTGGCATATTACATCAATTATATTAAGAGTTATTATTGTTATGAGGGTGCGGTGCTTGCATGTGATACAGGATGCAGTGAGGGCTGAGTGACAGCGACTTCTTAAAGACTTAATTTTACAAATAAAGTAATCAATATATGCTACCGCACATCACGTCCCACCACACAGTGAGCTGTAGGGTCTTTTGCATAATTGCAATAAAAAAGTGTATTGGCCTGACTGATTGAATTCAGTCTTGGTAATTGCAGCATAAACAATGTAGTTGACTGTCACAGCTCCTGTCCCACTATGCTGTCAACAATCCAGATATTTTTCTAGTGTCTACCAGCATATCATGCAGATCCACAGCCTGCCGTGTAATGAGTATAATTACATGGTGTGTGTGCGTTACCTGTGGGGTAACACACACACACGCACACACACACTCTCACACACATGTGGAACGCAACACATGTTTTTTCCATCCCTATGACCTGTCAATCAAAATCAGTCTCGATGGAAAAAGACGCCCGGCTTCTTTCCACCAACCCCGGAAAATTCTCCTCCTATCCTCCTCCAAAGAAGGGAAAAATACAGACTTTAACATTAAACCTGCATCATTTCTAATAGCCAGCTTAATCCCTGTTGATGCTGCTGTCCATCAATACGACCACCCATCCTCTCTGCCCCCAACCCCCCACCCTTTGATCGACATTAACTCTGCAGACTCCCGCCAAGCGCCTCCCTTTCTCTTTCTTGCCCCAGTTACTCTTCCCCTCCACCAGGAGAACCTCCGCATGCTTCCAGGCAAAGTCAATGCCTATCTCTCGTCTCCCCTGTGCTACACATCCAGTACACTGCTCCCTGTTCCTCACTGTTGTGTCTCGCACACATCTTAAGCATATCCGAGTTGTAAATAGAGTGGAGCTTAAATGACAACAGCCTTGCTTTTCGAGGGATTTAGGGAGGGGAAAAGGAGCTGATTTGTGCGAAAGACTGCTGGTGAAGATAAAATGTTAGGCTTTGGATCTAAATTCCACATGAATGCCTTCCCTTTAGTGTGCATTATGATGGCAATGGACCATATCATAGTATTTGTTTTGCTTTAGAGCTGTCCTCTGTGATTTATGTTCCCCGAGTGCAAATATTTCATGTCACTATACAAACAATGTTTCTGTCATGGAGAATGCAGGGGGGGGGGGGATATTCAGGAGCTAAAAAATAAGAGATTTGTGTACACGTGTGTCTTTGTGTGTAAGTGTGGGTCCATGGTGAGGCACTTGTGGCAGTGCCAGTGTGTGACCGCAGGCCCCCCTGGCTAGGGAGCAGCGCCTGGAAAGGTTACCCAGCAGAGTGGCTTTTGTATGGTAATGTGACCTCCAGCTCCCCGAGGAGTCCCAACACCTGCCTCGCACCCCCCGCCAGCCTCACATCCCCAACATGTTAACCGTTTTTCCCTGATAGCAACATAACTGCTATATCTTTGTTATGGTATTATTTATTACTCAATTACATTAAATATGACAGTATCAGAAAACACAGGGAGCTTTGTAAACAAAGAAAAATGTACAGTGAATTTGTTTAGTGTCTTTTTTTTCCGCAGGGAAAAAACTACAATGAATAGAATTATTACTGTAATTTTACAAGGATGTTTTTTTTTTTACTTTTCAGTTCTTAAATTCACAATGTATGTATTGGTTCTGAAGGTTTGTTATATTATGGGTTTGTTATTAATTAAATGGAGAGCTGCAACAATGAATTGATGAACCAGTTGAGAGAAAATGAATCAGCAATTTTAGAAATTAAAGTTTATTTGGTGAATGTTCAAGCAAACACGTCAAACATTTGCAGGTTCCAGCTTTCTGAAGGAAATGTGTGATGCTGTTATCATTTTGTAAATGTAAATTCATGGGATTTGAACAACTGGATTCAGAAAGAGGCAACTGGCAGATAATACTCCGGGCTCTCACACATTTCTGATGAGAATTTGTTTAACCACTTTTTGGCATTTAGAGACTAAAAGATGAATCAATTAATTGCAAAAAAAAAAATCACTAGATTAATCAAGAATAAAAATAATTACTTTTTCAGCTCAAGTATTAGACAAGCTTGGTCATTATATACACATATACAAGACCATGAACTTGATGCTTTAGGTTTTGACTCATCTAAAAGAAAAAACCCTCTGCAGTGATATGCATGCAGGCAGACTGACACCGCCCTAAACCTACAGATAACTGGCTGAGCATAGAGCGAGGGGCTCTAAAGCAATTATAGCAAATTAAATGAATGCCCCCAAGTTAAATAGTGTTAATAGTGTTCAGGGAGACAAATTTGAGATGCAACTCACAGTGTGATGGCAAGATCCACTTGGATAAGCGAGTAGCAAACAGTAGCTTTAATTATAATCAAACCCTTTTAACGGGGAATCAATTCATAGCGTGCTGTGACAGGTTGTTCGCTTTAGAAATAGAGTGAAAAGCAGTGTGCATCCGACTCATTTACGGGGGCACCAACATAAGCTTGTCTAACGTCATAGTGAAAACACCCAGAGATGAATAAGAACCTGAGAACTGTTTAGTCCTGGATATAATGGAAAACAATGAAACAACCGGCTGCTAGTGTCACTGTCAGAGATCTGCTCTCTGATTCAAGATGACAGTGATGAAAATGAAGAATAACATACGCTGTCTAGCATGAGATGATAAAAAGATATCATCCAAAAGATGAAAACTCGCGCACAGCTCTGTTAAATGTACACGCTTTGTACTCTGACTGATGTGGGTTTTGGGAACTGAGACTGAAACTAGAGGAGATAAATTCCCTGATTATGGATCACATTTTTTGAATGGATTAAAAATAGACCTTTTGTGTGGACTGTAAGCAAGGGTAACCCCAAGGCTGTTTTCATATACAAAAACTGTATAGTACATTGTCCATCAATTCTAGTGTGGTGCACTTTTTTCTACATTATCTTTTTTGTAGATATCAGTCGGGCTCTAACTAACTATGTGCTCCACATTCAAACTCCCACTGTTGTTCAGGTCCTTTGTGTAAGACCTGCTTAACCTAACAAAACCTCAACCTTCTAATCTAGGCCTCAGAGCTCCTACCCACAGGCTGGTGTCTGCAAATGTGTAAGTTGCCCGACCACCAAGCCCGACGCCCGAGGCAGCCCACCTACTGAACCCATTTCTCTATCTTCTCCAGCTGAGCATCATCGCTAACCCCCCCCCCCCCCCTTCCCCCTCCTCTCATTGCTCCCACAAAGGCCTTATATATGCATTAGCTCCTGTTTTTCCTTTATTAAATGCACACTTAGGTATTGTCATAAAATCTGACTTGAAGCAAAATCCATAAGTGTCATGTAAAAACCCTTTCTACCAATATAGTTTGTCTATTTATTTATCCATTAAAAAAACTTAATTATGAATGAATGTCACGCTGAATAATTCATGTGCACCCCCTGTGAGGCGAATAAATAGCTGGAGCACCTTCAGTGTTCCTTCAACCCTTTTAGCAGCACCAAGCACCACTGTAGGTTATTGGTCTTTCTCTCTCCGGAGGGTTCTTGCACACTTAGTCCTTATTAAAATCCCTGTGGCATATAAACACACACAGTAACACTATATTCACACACACACACACAGACACACACACACACACACACACACACACACACACACACACACACACACACACACACACACACACACACACACACGCACACACACACACACACACACACACACACACACACACACACACACACTCACAGGCCAAGGACTGCTGCTGGTACAAACCATTTATTAAAGCTCCTGTGAAGGTCCTGGCAGTCAGCCAGGGGGAGACATGACTTTGGATCCCATTCATGTCCACATCAGCAGAGTAAAATGTTTCTAGTTGTTGATCCATGACAGCCATTATTGCTGCAATCCCGTTTTATCACTGTCAAATTCCACAAAGGGGTAAAATAAGTCCTTTTTCTGCACTTTAACAGATTGTCAATACAGTTCAACCAATCCAAACAGCTGCCGAGGGAGTTTATTTGCTTTTAACAGACATGTTTTGAATAGGGTGGAGGGAAGCTGACCTATGTCATCTTATCTCTGCAGGGCTTCAACCTCCCACAAATTATAATAATAAAAACAATATCATGGAAAAATGTAACCTTCAAAAAGGCCGATTTCAAAACACATTACGAACTTCCCCCTGACTACACGGTAATTGTCAAAGGTTTCTACACCTAAAAGGAAATAGATATTGATGTTTGACACTGTTTTCCTTTCGTGTCTTTACTAAATACCACAGAAGGTTAGGCACATTTGAACAAGTTTCCCAAGAGAATCTGACGGTAACAAAGCTGACTCAAGGCCCAAGCTCTGCAGAATCTGCCAAAAGCTTGAAGAGTTTAAGTGTGGATTTAAGCAAGACAGGGACAAAGAAAGGCAAAGACAGAGCAAAGAGGAAGTCAGACAGACAGATTAAGTAATGTAGTCGTGTTGACAGGAGGGAGAGTCCTGCATGGAATTACTGCAGAGGAACAATTAGTGTTAATAATACCATTTATCAACTTCCAGTGGAATCAGATTGTGTTGTTATGATCATGCAGGAAGATACAATTGTGTTTTAAAAATAACTTACCAAATAAATAACCAGAGGGGGGTGGGGGGGTGGGGAGGGGGGCTGTTAACTACATAACATTTCAAGCGTTTTATATTCAAGTGCTGTAATTATATACATCTTAATAGTGATTTTAAACATATTACTGAGCCTTGCAGTCATGTAAACTCTCTTTAAACTAAATAGAAACTTTGATATTAAAAATAAAAATATCTTCTGAACTAATCCCTTCAGAGCAACAACTTTAGAGTGAGTAAATCCTACGACCTATAGTCATAAATCAAAGAAATCCCTATAGAACTTCAACAGAGCTCAGGTGTTGAACTAGTATGAAGTGGATCTGGCTGACTTTGTCTTTTACAAACAAAACGCCAGACACAGGGTATCCAGAAATGTTCAGGTGCATCTGCAACCAACATGCACACCAAAAAAAAAAAAAGAGCATCAACCTCGTTGAAAAACTAAGCTGCCCCAAATAGTTAAACAGCACTTAAAATCATTTCTGTCAGTCTACCCACCTCCACTCGGAAAAGATGCAACCTTGCTCGTTGCCCACATGCCATGCAGAAAAAGTGCAAAGTGGTCTGAAGTCTGCTGTGTCATCACCATACATTATTACCACGGGTGACATCAGGTAATACCATCAATTTCTCCTTCATTCTCCGACAGGCATATATCGTATTTAACTCAAAATTGCAGAGAGGGAGTGCTTGTGTGGCCCAGGGGTGCAGTGATCATTAAGGGGCATGAAACTATACAATCCTAATTTACAACTTCTTCATCACCTCCATTCTGCACAGAGGGGGGATGATCTACAACAAGGTGGTCTGTTTCAGCGGTCAGAGGAGGTCTAATGCATTTGGTAGAGGCTGATAACGGTGCTTCACTTTCACGCCGAGCACTCAGAGGGAATTACAGTACAGAGGAGAATGCCTGAGTGCTTTAGTTAAAACCAGGGGTAAATGCTATCTCTTGCTTACATACTCCCTGATCCATGCTCGCCCAGGCCGCCTGATCGTTTCAGACCTCGGCCCATTTACATTTTCACTTGACACGGCTGCTTCTACTGTACATTTTTTCGCTTGGCAGAAATCGATTGCGCAGCCAGAGGGCCTCTCCTTTTCTACCGAGCACTGGTCTCTAGCCAAGCCTTACCTGGATTGAGAGATACGAGGATGAAAGGATTGGGTGCGCTGAGACCATAGCCGTGGGGGAGAGATTTCAGCATCAGGTTGAACATGTAATGCTTTACAGAGGATGGGTTCGGAGCCTCTCTGGGGAGGAGCAAGGTAGCAAATAATGTGCGAGTATCTATTAGCTTTTTGGTAACTGCTGTCTGCAATCTCAGAGGCTGTTTGAACCCTCAAAGGCTTATCTATCAGTTAAACATAAGGGGTTAGCCACGCAGCTCTTACTGACTTTGCCCTTGCTGAGTCATGTATGATTTCTCCTCATTAGGAATGCTGTTCTTTTAACATCTCCACCCAGCAAGTTCAACGCAAGCTCATCAAAGGACACCCTGACCAGTCATCCTGTCACTTTCCTCCTCAGTAACTGGAAGAAGAAAAACTGAGCCAGTGCTCCCCTGCATCAGCCAGCGCTGTTCATCACCCTCGCAGTGAAGGCTAAATATGAACACACATATGAATATATGAATAACTGAACAAGTGGTTATTGTTATTCACCTGCACGCACTCTGCCGAGGCTGCAAAGTCTTTTGTTTTGGAGCCTGTAGTTCTGCTGAGCACGGGCTTTCTGACAGGATGTCTGAAGTAGGGCAGAGGGGAGTGGGAGCACAGGTGTTACTCCGTGGCGCTTTTACCCAGTAAGAATGACCTGTGTCTGCAAATGCCCCCTCTGTCTGTCTTTTGGAGCTTCCCCGCTATGCCCCCGTGCCCTCTTTCTGCGGTGGCTACCATGCTGGCATAAAGGCATGCCATTTGCCCAGATGGTAGACTGCAGGGGTCCCCTCCCCCTATATACACTTCCTGTGTCAGTGAAGTGCTGCCCCCCTGAGTGTGTCTAAGAGGCAGCTTTGGCCACCATGCCCTACTGAAGAAATAAGTACAGACGAGAGACAGGCATCTGTACTGTCCAAGAAAAAGATTCAGAGACGTTTTAAACTTCTGACATTCGTATTGTGACCTCGTCTGTTCATTTGATCTCAGAACAATCCCAAGAGATTCCACTACAGCAACAACAATGTTTTTAAAGGGTCCACAACAAGTCACTCTGACATTCATCTTGGATATGTGCTCATCCAAACAGTGACTGGTCTAGGGCTGGCAAGATTATAGTGGTATGATGGGATCATAACGCAGTGTGACCAATACATCTTAAAAATTTGACTCCTGTTTCAAAATGTTATTATTTGGACATGTTTATGAAAACAATGCTTGCAGCACTTTAGTGCCTTAACAAATTCCCCCCCCCCAAAGCTGGTATGGTTAGGTTGCTAATCAAGTATTCTTAGTGCCCATGTATACACAACAAGAAATCACATTATGCATAAAGAAACATTTTTCTCGGTTTAATCTATTTAAGTTTTCTCACACTTTTCTGCAAGGTTGTGTCAGCACATTATGTTCAAGTCTATTATTTTCAGTACTTTGGTATCCATGTTGAACTGTGGTAAATGGACTGCACTTACATAGAGTTGTTTTTCCAGTTGTTCTACTGAAAGCTAAAACAATGAAGCACCATGTTCCACAACAAAATCTAATTACACGACCAAGTATTCTACCGTCTGCCGTTTCACTTGTTTTCTCTCAGACCCCATTTTGGCTAGCAGCGCTTTCTATTGAGCATGGGGATGAAAGTTTGGGAAAGTGGCTCTGTGCCTACTGCTACACATCAGGCTCTTCAAGTTAATAATGTCACAGTGACACCAGGAGACAGGTGGTGCCAGGGGTGATGCCCAGGAGTGCGGGGAAGGTCAGCAAAGCTTCACAACCGCACTGGTGCTGATGCCACAGCGTGTATGGCTCAAGTGCTTGGCAGTGCATCTTAACAACAAAATGTGACATTTTTTAGAAGCTGTCAAATTGCGGTCTAAAAAGCGGTCTTGACTGGGGACTGAGCCAGAGCACCGCTGCAGGGCTTTCAATCTGCCCTTAATGGAAAAGATGGAAGAAGATAAGATTCCAATTCAGCCATTTCTGCACAGCCCCAATGTGATCACACTGCAATCCAACAGGGCGTTCGGGGAGTTGAGAGAAATCTTAAAAAGACTGAATATCTTCAAGTATGGCTTGATACTCACACAAATTCCATCATGGCTCTTAATTGTTCAGCTCACTGATTCAGTCTGGTGGTATGACTGATTCTATCCTCTATCACCATTTATAGAACCTACAGTATATGAATGTGTGAGTGCATGGGGAATATGACACCACAACGACTTAGAAAGGCACATATTCAGAATATATGTCTTCACTTTATATATATTATAAAATATAAAAGTGTGGGTTACAATAGATTATGAAAAAATTCACAGATGTTTACTCTTAAATGTGTCTTATTTCCAAAAGTGATTAATCTTATGTAACTCTTAAAACACACAGAAACAACTGATTTCAAACATTGAAAAAAAAATACATAATTAAAGTGATGTATGCATTTATTTTAAAATGAGTACTTCCAGTTTATGTTAAACAGCTATTCTCTTATTAACCTGTTTATTCGGTCTCTCCTGTTCTTGATCACACCCTGCAAGTGTTGTATAAGCTGATTTCTGTTGCCAGGTCACCCAGGTACCATGGTGTTCTCAAAGTAATGTATTCTCATTGATGTTGCTTTTTAGAAATGGGCACACCTGTGGAGAAATAAATTCAATTGCACACGAGCAACAGACTCTACGGACCGAGCAACGAAATGCGGCTCAATTTAAAACAGACAATTATTTATCCAGTAAGACCACTGGGCAATATAACCCTAATCATGTGAACACAGGCAGAGCTCTGAGGCTTAGGAAGCACAGCCTGATAACTGCAGCTTCTTTCCTGATATGCCTATGCATGTAACATGGAAATAAATAGGAAAAAGGGAAAATGCGTGAAGATAAATTCCAGTTACACTCTGCAGATAAAGGAAAAGCGTTGGGTGTGACTTGAAGGACTACTACAAAAACAAAGATATGAATGCCATTTGAGATTTTTAATTAGCCACTCAAAGAATAAGCTGTTTCTAATATTTGTTGCTTTTGTACTCCTAGCGACAAATGAAAAAAACTGTGTTAACGCTTTGCCAAACACCAACAGGGTATCATAGCTCTCAACTCCCCATGCACATATACACTGTATAACCCCCATTAACTACTTCTAATTAATCCTCAGTATTCATTTTGTAGCCCTGGTTCGTCTTTATAAACACTCACCAAGAGAAGGCCTCAAGTACGAAGACAAAAAAGAAAAACAGGAAGAAAAAAGATTTCTTGTTTCTTTCTACCCAATCTAAATTCTCACATTTTTCTAACAAAAAGCTCACGAGTTGCTGAAACAATACCTTCTTATCTGCAGGAATTGGGTGAAATTTCCGCTCTGTCTCTCTTTTATTAGGCTATATTCAACCTGTCGCAAGTGAGAACACAGCCCGCGAAGCTGCTTTGTGCTGCGAGGAGATAGCGACGCTGGTTGCTGTTGGATTTGGAATCACTCTCTTTACCTTTACCCATCAATTCCGGGTTTACAAACACCAACAAAACCATTGTTTCATCACTCATTGTGGCATCCCTGCAGTGGTGTTAGCTCAACGTGTCGGGCTGTTTATTGTTGCACGGACAGGGAAAGAAAGCCTGAGGCGTCCAGCCATCAAGAAAGTCTGGTGAAAACTGCCCAAACATTTAGAAAGGAGAGGATAAACAGCTATTTGTATCTGGAAGCAGCCTTTTTGTTGAAAGTCAGCATCAAAAAATCTTCTTCCATGTCCTCTCAACTGCTGTCAAATTGTCATAGAAATTTCCCGAAAATCAAAGACACCTTCAAAACACACTCACTTTGACATTAAATCTCTCTTTGTCTCTGTCTGAATAAGACACACATGCACATTTTATCTTGGAAAACAAATACAGATCTCCAAAGACAAACAGCTGAACAAACTGACTACACACACACACACACACACACACACACACACAAACACACACACACATCTTTTAACTGACTTCATTCTCTGTTAAAGCTTTGGGGAAAAGTAGAGATAATGGAAGAGACAGACTGAAAAAGAAGGATGTCGAGAATAGGATCGTAACAAAAAATCATCTCAGTTATCCCATTACTGTAGTATTTACAGTAGTTGTTGCAATCTAATTCAGAGGTTCCAACATAAACCAGGACCAAGATGTCCAGGCTTACTGGAACTGCTTATGCCATGTAGCTCTCAGACTCATTTCTCCACTGCTCCACCAGTGGTTAAGTAATGACATGAAGGCAGGGTTTGAAATGTGAGCTCTAAGAAGGAAATGCATGTTCCTCTAATCTTTCGGATAGGACTGGGAGAAAGCCTGCTCAATGTTGCATTTGGCTGCTTTGTGTTTTTTTTGAGTGAAGGATCAGACTCGAAGTTCTGACAGAAGAAATATGCTGCCTTTTAAGTGAAGAGCGTTTTTGTAAGAAAGAAAAAACACATCAACAAGCTTAAACTTTGTCTGCAAACAGATTTGGGTCTGAAAGGTTGCAGGCTCTTCATTTGCTGCGTTTTTTGCTGAAATTGTAACTGATCGAAAAGCAACACTTCTGTTTCTAAATAAGACGGAAGGTGCACCTAAGGGTTCAATAATACACAGGAGGTTCGATCTGAAGGTGGAAAGTTGTTAACAAGTGTGAAGCAAATGCGCCAGACCCCATTTTTGTGACTCAGCGGTGCAAAGTAAAGTCAGTTGTGTAAGGTGAATGACGAGCACACTGTGGACAGGCTGTGTTTGGTATACTGGTGAGCAGAGGTACAAAGATCACCTGGAGTGCAGTTTGAATTATGAAGAAAGTCAGTGGTTTGAATGGAGGCTGGCATGCAATCATAACCGGTATATGGTAGTGTAGTAAGTGTACTGTTCATGGCATATAGTTTTTCTATGAAAAATAATAAATACCAATGTTCATTGGGAAAACTATCCACACCTTTATCATGTGTTAAATGACAATGTACAAAGAAAAGATAGAACACCTTTCCTTTTATTTGCCAGTTGCACGTTTGGTTTTTAATGGATTGCTAATGCCAGGACTAACACTAAATTCTCTCCGGGGTTTCTCTGTTGCAGACAAATTCAAAGGTTTGACTAATTCGATGAGTTTGTTTAAGTTGGGTTGCAATCCATCATCTCCAACCTTTGGTATAAGGTGGTTATAAAACTAAGTACACGCTGTCTTAAGCCTGTTATTTTTCCCCCCAGATTGACACCCCAATGAAATCTGACAAGTTTAATGACATAGTGTTGTAGCAGTCACTGGTTACTGCAGGGGTGCCAGTGAGAGGATCCCTCTGGCAAAATTACAGTTATCAGTTCATGAAAATAAGGAACTTTAATGTGGTGACGTCAACAGAAAGTACAAGCGCTCTCTCCAGTGCAAAAAGAAGGCAACAAACCAACAAGATAATACAAATTTGAGGGGACTTAGGGGAAGCACAAGCCACAGCGCACACACAAGGACTATTCAGAGCCAGTACTGGTCATTTACAGTTTTTTTCATAATTGTAAAAACAGCAACTCAGCATTTTAATCTTTATTTTCAAGATAGAGGCATTTACTTAAATAACCAGAGAGGATTATAGAAATGCTTTTTTATTATTTGTGTTACTTTCCCTTGTCCTCCTGCTATCAAATTTAATCAAAACAATTACAGCTTCAGCTCTGCCCTACCACACCATAAAGTGCAAGTTCCAGCCACAGGCCTTTCTCTTTTCTAATTAAAAAATGCATCGACTTCATAAAAATTGTATGTAAAAAAGGATAAAATGCTTCAGGTGCTACTTTAAGACCATTTAAGAGAACAAGTCACAGCACCTGCGGCATCTCTGTTGTAGGATGAGGATATTGGGAGGGGGGCAGAGAACTTAGAAATGTCCTGAAGATCTCTCATGGAGCTGTGTGAGCTTGTTTTGTGTTCAGGATATCATCCAGCATCCAGAATGTCAATGTTCATGCTTGGATGGCTCTGGTTAGATTCCTTTTAAATAAGTACCAAGTTGGAGGATACTGTGGAGAGCACACACACATGTTGCAAGTATGCGTGCATGTTGCTAATGACAGCTGAAAGGATATTTACAGTGAAAATGTAGCCCGTACTTTTACATGTGCAATAATGAACTATAGGTTGCATATACATTTATACAGTGCTGCACTTGGGTTGGCCACAAGGATTAAAAAAGTGTATTTGCATTCTGCACGCTGTTGTAGTGTTGAAGTCAAGACCAAGACATACCCAAGACCAGAGTGCTCAGAGAACGAGACAAGACCAAGACCAAGGCAGGGCAAGACCGAAACAAGACCAAGTCCAAGGCCATAAACGTCAGTGAAAAATCATCAACTTGTGTGCAGCGGGCGTGTCACTTATTTAGACCGTAACACTGGGAAGGTTGCGGGCATAACTGGGGGATAAAAATCTAATTTTGAATGAATTGAAGTTATTTGTTCTTTTAGAAAAAGGCGTTTTCCTTCTAATCACCGTAATAACGTCAAAATAGCCAATCACTGGTGGTCTTGATTAAAAATCCAGAGTAACCCCAGTCTGAGACCGAAATAAGACCTTGAGACCAAGACGGATTTTAAGTACTACAACAGAGCTTATTAGACATGATTCAATCTGAACATGTTTAATGTACTCTGTATTTTACATGAGGTGTCCATTTTCATGCATCAATGTCAAAAAGAAAGAAGTTCCGATGAATACTGTGGCTTTAGGCCAACAGCATCGTCCTGTTCCCATGTATCCAAAAACAGACAATATAATGTTTATATCTATTTAAAAATAATAGTTTGAAGTCTTAAAATAAACAACAAAGCACCAGTTTTTTTTTATGGTTCTCTAAATATTTTTTTCTGTAGGGACACCCAAGGAATATTTTATTGTAATAAATCACAAGGAACAAATCTAGATTTAATGAAATAGTCAATCAACCTTAAAACTGCTAAAATGCCAGCTTAATATGTCACTGAGGGGAGAAAATAGCAACGATGCATTCTGAGCCTCAAGTTTGTGTTTCCCTGCGCTTCATGCCTCAGCAAAGACATTTAACGCACAGCAACCATAAACAGACCTTTAAGTTGAAGCCGTCACAGGGTTCATAGACACTCCTCTGCATTAAAGCTCTGACATACTAAAGACGCCAACGTGCAGGGTGACCTTTGATGCATCTCTGTCGCATTTTGTGCACATTTGTGAGAGTTTTCTTTAACAACCATGGGTGGATTCTAGTGTTTCTTTTATTCATGCGATGAGATGATGTGGACACTAGAAAGCATAAAGTCAGGTATTCTTAGAGAGCGGCTTCTGAGGTCATCAATATGATACACTCGCTTAAGGCAACGGCACCAACTCTTTCAAGTGAAGATGGAAAGGAGACAACATACCGCCCCTGTCTTCCAGTCTGACAGCTTTCCTTTAGCAGTCTCCTTTTTGCTCTTGCACAAGCATATAAATACACAATGAGAACCGCTACGATTCCCACACAGACGCACACATCAATGCACACACTCGCTCTGTCAGTCTGTTTCACAAGTGAAATTATTCCGTCTCTCAGGGGTCCTGTTAAGCTCTTACAAAGCCTCGGTGCGTACAGCAGGTAGATTGATTGTGACTTATTAACTGTGAGTGAGCCTAACAGAGTGCATTAAAACAAAAGGAAATGTGATATCCCCACCCATCAAGTGCTTGTTATAGCTTTAATCAAAGCTCTCACCAATCTGCATACCGAGTCCTGGTAATGAATTCCAAATGGCGTCTTTAAAAACAAGGGGAGACCACACCACAGAGCTGTGTCGCACAAGAAGACCCAGAAGAAATGTAACAAAGATTTAGCCCATAAACAATAGAAGAAGAAATGATTCTTGATAACTAAAGCTCTGGATTACTCAAAGGCGGACGGCACATGGAAGAACAGTTTTCAACTCTCTTTCTAAATGAGTCCAATGATCATCGATGTCATTAAACAAACAAACAACCATTAAACTAATTCATTCAAAAACAGCAGCTGACCTCATTTGATCGGGGATATCTGCCGCTTTCGACCATTTGCTGTTAAACAGCAGCCTCCCAGCCAGCAGTGAGCATCAGTGTTAATAGCGGCACTTGTATTTTAGCTGCGTGAATGTGACTGGAGAGTGTAGATCACAGCCATGGTGTAATCTGCTCTGTTGAAGCAAAAAAAAAAAAAAAAAGGCGTGTAGCGGGAGATGACCATTACACATATTGAGCCAGTGGGAAGCAGGATGGCAGACAGAGTGGGACAGGTCATTTTGTTTAAATGCACGATGAAATTCGATCCAGAGAGCACTTTTAATCTTCCAGGATTATATTTGACAGATTTGAGATTCCACAATTTACCAAATTGACACATTTACTGAAATTAAAGCGCAGGCTGAAATGACTTTGTTGGTATCACATCTAGAAACTCCAATTTCTAAATGATTAATATTGTCTAGAATATGTTTAATAATAGTGAAACTGCATTACGTGTGACTAAAGTCAATATGTGAGTATGATTCCTATTATTAATTAGAAGTACTTTCTTTCCCTTCTATTGTGTGAATGATTTAAATGTTGCTTTTACAATCCTTCCATGAGTGACTGTACATACTTTATAAAATCCTTTCCCTTTCCCCTGTCTTTACGAGCTGCTGTAAAAGGTGAGGGATCGATAAAGACCATCTTTTCTCATCTTATTCACAGGTATATTATTTCACCAATCACAGGTTCTTCTTTCATTATTATCGTGGTGCCGTTTGCTGCAGCTGAATTCATTTATTACACCGTGAAGGCTTTTTTTTTTTATCAACAAGACAGCAGACCAGTGAATACTGTACAAAGGTCTGAAGCAGCTACAACACTGTGTTTTTTTTAAATGTACATTTTCTGTGCTGTTAACCCCACAGTGTTTATTTACCTCCATTGTACTGAGGTTCAGGCAGAGAGACTTTGAGATGGGTTTTAAAATATGGCCAATTCTTCCCAGCATTATCGCCCTGGCCAAAGGGGATAAATGAGAAACAATGTTTGTTTAAGCATGGCTACAGATATCCATTGTTTCAGTCCATTTAAGATATATTATGCCCATTAAATATTGGAGAAAGTTGAATCTATCAGTATAAACAGTACTGCATACGCTGTACGCGGAGTCACTTTTGTTTCCGCTCCTTCTTCAGAAATTCAATAGTGATTCTCCTGATTCTTATTATGCCAGGTATTGTGATCATGATTTAAGCTATGATCACTGATCAGAGAGGATTGAGCCAAAGTTCTGCATGTTAAAGAAAAGATAGCAAAGGCTGATCATTTTTTAAACAAACACAAGAAAAGGGAAAAACAACAGGAACAAGTCTCGGCTCTTCACAACAAAGTTGATCAGGCCTGCCTGAAAACAACTGAAGCTTCAGTGGATGTCTAATTGGATTAAACCAAAACAGAGGATGTGTTTTGTGTGCTGTTGTTGTGATGGCTTGACCTCTAATGGCTATCCTTTTTCTAATTTCTCCAGATCAACAATCAGACTAAGACTAATGACCACTGGCACATCTGACACATGGTGGCCAGACACTTTCCAGAGAGAGTGACTTAAAAGTTAAAACTGAGGGAGGATTGGTCAAGGTCACTCAGAGAAGCCAAGCAGCTCCAGCAGTGTAAAACTCTCACAAATCACAGTGACTGGCCTGCCGCTCTGTCCTCCAGGGGACATTTAACCCTCTCCTACCATGACCTTTCCAGGCAAGAAGTGCTGTCACTTTAGAGGTTTATGTGGCAACGTACCTGCCAGGACAGCTGATGACACATTTCAAACAGGACGTGCGAGCACCTCGGTCCTGTAGAGGAGACGAGAGAGGGGGAACGGCTTACAGCTCCCTTAGGCTGATGCTCATCTCATCCATATCACTACACAGGCCCCCTTTACTGTAGCCTGGCATACTAGTCAAGGTCTGCTATGCTTATTCAACTCCTAAAAGTTTTCTGACTTTTTGAGCTAAAAGAAAAAAGTCATTTTCTACACGGATCATTCTCAAATTCTACAAATGTCCTTTTAACGTGCTCAAAGGCTGTTTGTTTTTTTACTGTAACTTTTTTCCAAACGTTATCCTTCTATCGGTTGTCAAACAATTACACATCTGTTCATCTCCACTCGAAAAGCTACATGCAGGAAATATAAGCTAAATCCCCCACGTATTACTTTTCTTTTTCATTATATTCTCTGAAAAAATGTCCTATTTGCATACATATGAAACATATTCATGTTTGTTTTCACAGTGCAGCATATTGGTGAACGTCAAAGTTCTTTTTTTTTTTTTTTTGGCTTTTTAAATAAAGTGGATTAGGTTGGAGATGATTATATCTGTAAAAAGCTGATAAATCAGTCAGCTCCATTAAATTGTGGGGTAAATTAGCTGCACAAGTCCAGGTTAGGCTGCAAATATTTATTCAAAATAATGTGACAAGAAAAGTCTGCCCAAAAAGAATAACTCAGACCCCCTCCTGAGCCAATCAGAGGCAAACATGTTTTTTTATTGTAAGTGCTGATTACAGTGCACCATAAGGCCAATCATTGAATTTTTGAAAACAATGTGGCACGATGCCCAATTTTCCCAATACCCAAGAGAAAAGAAAGAGACGGATCACTAGTCCAGTTTGTCACGGGGTCACAAACGGGTGTAGCCGTGATTAATCCCTTGAAAATGTAGTGTCTCCTATTTTACTACATTTCACAAACAGATTACTGTCAACTCCACTGAGCTTATACAACCTCTGCAGAAATGCCTCCATGTTTACTGTGAGTATGGCAGGATCAATTAAGTGTGTGTGTGTCTGTGAGTGTGTGTTTGTAGGTCAGCGTTTATAAGCACTGCCTATCATCTGAGAGGCTGTGAGCCATCAATGACTAATGTGTCAGTCTGTCACAGTCAAGGACCTACCATATGGTGCCAGTGACCCCCCTTCCATTTGAACTAATGGGTGGGCTGGGAGAAGCAGCACAGCCAACTGAGCACACTTCCTGAGCCAGTGTCTGTACTAAGGAAGTTGATGCAGAGCAGTTTCCTTGATCAATACTTGGCCTTATAAGTCATTCAAAATTGATTAAGCATGACAGCTTTTAAATAACATAAACAATGCTTTTCCTTTATTATATTTTTTTGTTTTAATTGACACCGGCCTTTATTCTAGGATAAAACAGTATTCGAGTCATTAATTGAGGAATAAAAGCAGAAAAAGCTTGTATGATGGACCAAATCTGCAGGATGATTAGCTGATCATCAATGAATCATTAATACGTGCCTATTATAAGCATTTCAATGTGCCTTGCCAATTAGAGCAGGCTCAGACGGCGGAGGGTGGCCCAGAGGCGAAGCAGAGCCGTGGCCACCTCTCCCAGGAAGCCCTCCAATTACCTCCCAGCAGGTGCAGTGTCTGGTTGACTCATGAGAACACATGACGCACATGAGGAGCCTTATAGATTTGAGGCACTCAATCCATCTTCCTGGCAGTCCTGTGTCTCCTCCCCTCTCTCTCTCTCTCTCTCTCTGTCCCCTCTTTGTGACATTTAATTTAATGTTTTTCCATCAACTTCTTTTTATCTTCCTTCCTTGATTTGTTTCTTCTAAAATGAAAGTAATTCCAAAGATATCGACCAGGTGAAATGGAGGTAAAGGGGAGTTTTATTTTTTCTTCACAGTATTGCTTTTTTCAGCTCAGCGTCTTCTTTTGTATGAGAGTCAGAGGCAGCTGATGTGACCTAACCTTGCCACCACATGGCGACTGCGGTGCCAACCCTACTCGCGTTCCTGCTGATGAGACGCTGGGCCATGACAGTCCATCAGCGTCTCAGCCTGGTAGGAGCCTTTGCAGTGCTCTCTTGTTTTCCCCCCACTTCTATCTCCCCAAAGTCACTTTCAAAGTCTTTGTTTACTAATCAGCTAGTAAGGAGACGTGTCACAGGTCAAGCTGGCTAATGCAGTGATATAGTTATCAGTGTCTGATTAGCTCTAAAAACACTGCCATCATCTATATTATGGAGTTGCAAGACAGGCTGGGAGTGATTTTCAATGTCAGCTGTGATGTCTCAAATGTTATCTGATGGGGGGGAAATCACTATGCATACATTGACATTGGAACATAATGATTTGGGCCTTTCATAATCTAAACCATAAATCTAAACCATTACTTGGTTTGAATTTGTCGTATTTAGTTTTTCAGGACAATCGCCCTTATTTTGATGTTGTGCTTTTGTACCCAAAGCACAACAGGGTAAAAGACAAAGTGGGTGACAGTTAGATACATACTGTAACCCACAGATACACATTTAAGCGCAAAGGTCAAAAACAGACAACTTTTGGCCATTTTCTAGGGGTCGTACTTTAACAAAATGCTAATCCAATGCACTCCAAAGTTGCTCAGTAGTTATTAGTAGAAACCTTATGAGAAGTTCAAACAATCATGTACAAGATTCTAAACGAAATGGCAACGGTGTCTCCGCTAATTCAATGTCTTATAATTCAGGTAAGTTGCTGTCACTCAAACAGACAGGGTCCAGGCTGCCTCACACTTTACATGTTTGATTCAAGAGAGATCAAGAAAAAGAGAAGCACTGTGCCATTACTTTTCTATTCAGCACATTTTTGGGGTAAAAACAAAAACTATACAAGAGACATTTGTCTTAATCTTTACACTTGTAGACACCCCTGTTTCATACAAGATTTTACTCAAGTTGGACATGTCTCAATCAGCTGATTCTAGGGTATAATTCTGGAGTATAATGACAACAACTTTAATGTATTTGTTCATTCAGATTTAAGTGAAATACATCCAAGATACGTTTTAAAATGGACAGAAGCACAGTGCTGTCGGTCTAAACCTCTCTTTCAGTGACAAATATGCAAAGTGAAACATTTAAGAAAAGTCCCCAGTTGTTGTATAGAAAAAAAAGAAAGAGAAAAGCGACAATTCAAAACCAATTTTTGCCACCACACTCCCGTATTGTGTCTGTTATTGGAGTTTATGGGAACATGATTTTCCCCATGGTGAATCACTGTGCCTCTTGTGCTGGTCTTCACTGGAAGCCATGTCCAATGCACTCATCAGGACTTTCCCTACAGCCAATGGAACCTGCGACTCATGAAGCTGTACCACTGACAGAGCGCTGGCCCTGTTCAAACCACGCAGAAGCGAGTGTGTCAGCCATGCAGAATGGAGAACAGATGTGTTATACGGGGGGAGTAATATAGTCTTAGGCTGCCTCCACTGCACCTGATGATATGGAGCCAATAGAGGCATTTGTCAAATGCAATCAGGTGTGATGGAGAGAAGAGATAGAGCGGGAATAGAGAAAAGAGGGAGGGGAGCAGGGGGACTGAACAGCTTGAGCCCTGACAAACTCCCCTCAGAGCATCAGCTGTGGGGGGGACAAAGAGTGAAACATGGTCCCAAGGCTCCATGAGGACAGCTCTGTTCTGAGAGGAGAGGAGAGTATTACTTACAACAAACATTAATCACACAGAAGAGAACGTCTAAATCACACCTCTCTACTTTTCAAGGAGGATATTTAAACAGCGGATGATTTGCAGTGAACACTGAAATGTTACACTTAGAAAAGGTGCCCCTGAAATGCACAAATATTCGTAAATGCCACAAGGTCAGATTTTAATCAAAGGTAAGAGACACTCAGCTCTTCATTTCTGCGTGAACTATGGAGCTATCTCTATTCAGCTGCTCTTTTCTAAGCCTATAAAAAGGTCCACAAGGTCAGAATAAAGGCCAGTACAGTCCCCTGAGTAGGGCACTTGAATGGAAAGTCTGAATCTGATTTACAGTTTGGCCACATGTGTGAGCTGCCAAAGACCGGGCAGCCAGCCAGACAGAGTGGGAGAAGAGACGAGCTTGTCTGTGTGGCTGCAGGTAGAAATGAAAGGCAGATAATGATGCTTTTTGTACATAAAGATACTAATAACACAGAGCATTAAGAAATGCTACAAAAGGTGTAAAGAAACAGATTGTTGGGACATCAGACATACGTTTTATTAGCTCTTCTTTTTGACTGGGGTAACCAAATCAGCCCGACATTCAATTTGTGTCAGTGACATGTGTGACAGTGTTAAAACTCCATTCATACTGACAAGTTCCCCTCCTTTATGGAAATGGCAGATTCCATCTCCTTTGCATGTGTTTTTTTCCTCAAACCAGATGGCAATGTGGCAATTTAGTTTAATGATTCCTCATTAAAAGAGTAACACCAATGGTGGAACATTTGCACAAATCCAAATCCTGTTTTTCTTCTGCAAAAGCAAAACATTTCACCGTTATCGAACATGAATCTGATACATGGGCAGTTTTGCTAATTCATCAGTTGCGCGATGGAAAGCAGTTATTCTGTATTAATACCATCAACTCCCCAGACAAAACCACAACCACAATGTGTTCATCTACAATTCTCATTTTAGATCTATTATTGCCCAAAAGAAGAAAAACTGTTGGTCCGGATCGAAGCAAACGCACATCCATATTGTACAGACTCTATAATGTATGTCTGCATGCAGGTGAACAACACACTTTACTGTAACGTGTCTAAAGAGCAGGAGCAGGTCAATAACAACATCATGTGTTGGTGCAGGTAGTGTGGTAAACTCCACTGTTGCATGCTCAGGCATGTCTGCTCAAACATGGCCATTGTAGGTGTGTGCAAACATTCGTTGGCATTATCACAACCTACACTCGCACACAGCTCTGTTGGCTGAAAGGAGACAATCAGGGCACACTGCCACGTCTGGACTTTACACTGGAGCTGGTTTTTCACTTTAACTGGCTGCTATGCTGTACCAGTGCATACACAGTTACATGCTTAATGGAGAAACTAAAGCAGTAAAGAAAATGGACGGCATCATTACACACACTGACCGTAAAATGATGATTTCAATGCGTTTTTGAGAATGAATTCTGCCTCACAAAATCCGGCTTCCTTCATTAACTTCTTTTTCAATCCATTTAATTCTTCATTTTATCCAAAAATAAACATCCTGACTGCACTGCATTAGCTCTGGGATCATGGCTGCAGCAGGTGGCCGACCTTTTTTCCCCCACTCGGAATAAACCAATGAAAAGAGTATGCATCTTCTTGAGTGTTCTAGTTTAAGTGCAACAAAATGTGTATCAAATGTCTCTATTAAGGATATGCTGTTGGTTTCAGTATGTTGGGTCCATTCAGTCACCATTTCCACAATAAACAAGGTTTGAACTGAAATGAGCACAGCACTAGCAGATGGGGGAAACGACAATTACTTCCCGAGTGTGTTTTGTCAAGAAACCACATTCACATGCATGCATATGGAACATTTTGTATTAATTGATTTTTGAGTGTATATGTTCAATTTGTATCTAAGCACAAACAATGAGCACCTCCTATATGTTCTGTTGCTCTTTCTTTAATTGGAAGTAACTTTTTTTCCGCACACATATCTTCTCATTCACTCTGATTTGGCAGCTGGAAGACTTTCTGGCAGATGATTCATTGCAATCAACCTGTCATTTGAGTGAGATACCGCCCGCCCTTTTTTGTGCTCGTCTCCTATCACATTCAAATGAAGTTTAAATCAAATCAAATTCAAAGCTGTTTCAAATGTTATTCTGGCTTTTCTCCCAGGATTGCACCAGCAGCTAACACTTACCACTTACACTATGACACAGTTTGCTTAGTAAGGTTTAAAGATGTGCCTCCATGTTAAACAAAATCTGCAACATTTTATTCGAGGGCATGTGATTGTCCTCCAAGATGGGAAAAATGGTAATGGAAAAAAAGAAGCGACTACAAAAATGCTTGCAAGGAATTTAAGTAGAACTAATTTAGCTGGGCAAATTCAGTGCACTTATGAAATACAATCCTCACAAGAAGCATTAACATATTCCTGTCTGTCATAAGCACATCAGCCGGCTTCAATTAAACCACTAGAGGGAGAAATAAGCTGTGATGTAACTCCAAAAAGAGAGTTTCAATGAAATATATGTTTGCAGAGGTTAATTTATCAATCAGAATTGAAATGTGTACTCAGTCTTGTAGCGACATGCATCTTTTCAGTCGACATAATTTTATTTCGCGGGTAATTCGTCTCTAAAAGGGTTGACTGCTCCTCGGTGGCTTTTACAATGTGTGTTCAGCTGGAAGAGACGGATGCTGGGCTTGCGGTGGGCTTATCAAAAACAAGTAAAGGCAACCCTTCAGGAGGCAAGGCAGAGATGAGGATAAAAATCCATGCTTCTGCTCAACTAACCATCAAACCTAATTACCTGTGGATAGGACTTATGGGCCACATGTTGGGTTCAAAGTTTCCAAATCAGGAAGTGACTGGGAGGGAGCTTTAGTGTGCATGTGTGCATGTGTGTGTGTGTGTGTGTGTGTGTGTGTGTGTGTGTGTGTGTGTGTGTGTGTGTGTGTGTGTGTGTGTGTGTATGCGTGTGTGTTTGTGTGTGTGTGTGTGTGTGTGTGTGTGTGTATGCGTGTGTGTGTGTGTGTGTGTATGCGTGTGTGTGTGTGTGTGTGTGTGTGTGTGTGTGTGTGTGTGTGTGTGTCTCTGTGTCTGTGTGTTTCAGGCTGGTCAATGCGTCCGTGACAAAAAGATTAGGGCTGAGAGACGGGACTTGGTGCCAGATCTTGGCTCAGTGCCATTAGTTCAATCAAGCAGATTTATTTAGCTTTTAGACAATTCGACCAGAACCCTGAGATACCACTTGAGAAAATAAGCTAAAGATTATTCATGGCATGGCGGCATAGATAGGGAGATAGGGATCTGTTGTCACTCTCCGGCATCACATACACGTCTGCTCACTTGCTACAACATTCTGGTTTTCTACGGAGTGAGCACACTGGTTAGAAAATACTGAATTAAAGGCGCACAAATTGTAAAATACAAGTAGCCGTTGAACAAACGTAGAGGCCAGCAGAGTCAAAGGAAAGATATATGGCTGCCATGTAGACACATGTATATGTATGTGTAAATTAGCTTAAACATGAATCTGAATATGAGACACTTTATCACAACTATAACCTCACCCCATAAGTGTTTTCTTTCTAAACAACAAAATGTTTCAAGTGATTACAGATCACCTGACAAGAACCGTTGACATTACATTCATTCATCTTATCTTTGGATCCTCTGAATCCTTTCTATATCTTCACCTCAACCATTATCTTTCTCTTCTTCCCTTTTCTCAAGTAGAGTTAACCGAACAGTTATTGTAGAAAAAAAGGCTTTACAACTCCATCTACAATCCATTCAATCTAATCTAACGATGCACAGTGTGACAGAAATTACAATAACAAAAACTATCATCGTCCATACACCGGTAGTTCTTGTCAGGGATTTTACAGTTTTACATAGTTTGGTTTTGTTTAACAAAAAACAATTACATTTAAAAAACCTTAAATGTATGAAACAAGTAATAATGATTTTGGCACCATTGTGAAAAAAATGATTGTCACTTCCTTCCAAAGTAGATCCACTAAAACATCCCTCTAACTGTTAGAAGGGTCCTACACATTGTGTTTTCTTACACAAATCATCCAATTACATCCAAGTACTAGTTGATAAATATGCTATTTCGACCACAGAACTCTGGTTGGAGAAATGCAATAAAAGGCCTCACAATCTCTGCTTTTGGCAAAGTTTGTATCAGTGGTGTAACGTGTTAAGTAGGTGTCCTTGCCTTACAAGTCCAAAAGCCTCAAAAACTGTTCCTTTAAAGAGAACAACACTATTTACAAAAACCTCTGGAGTCCAACGATGAATGTCAGAATCAGTGATGGGAATAACGGCGTTATAAATAACGGCGTTACTAACGGCGTTAGTTTTTTCAGTAACGAGTAATCTAATTGATTACTCTTCCCATCATTATAACGCCGTTACCGTTACTGCCAAAAAATGCAGCGCGTTACTTTGACAGACCAACTAGATCTCTAAGCCGAGCGGCAAAGATATTTCTTACTGTTCTTCCTCTTTGGTGAGTGCGGACACGAGACAATCGCATAAATGATAACGATTGGCTGAGGTAGAGAAAAATTTCATGGTGAGCCAATCAGAGGTAGAGTTGGGCGGGTGTTTACACAAATTCGAAAGCATGCATATTCGGACACAGAACGACACAAGTGAGTCAACGAGAAACAGGAATGGCGAGCAGCGTTGCCAAGTCCGCTTCTAAAGTGTAGTTGCTTATTTGGGCTTGCTTTGCTCCCTGTATGAACTCCTACTGATTCTCTCCCAGCTCTCCACATTAAAGCGAAACACGAACGCGGTAGTTAGATTGTCTTTTTCCAGGATCTGTCTAGTGTCTACAACCCCGTTTCCTTGGTTACCACGCACACCCGATCCGGCACCCACACATACACATACACACACACACACACACACACACGCACACACACATGCACAACTACACCTGACAGAGCAACAGAGTGACAATAACGAGGAATAAGTGGGGGAAATATGGAAAAAATATAATAAAGAGTGGGAGAAAGAGAAGAACTAGATTGGCTCAGCTTTGAACCAGAAAGCTAACGTTTGCTAGCAAGATTTAAAGTCAATAACTTTTGTGTACTGTTAACAAACAGTAAATATAATTTGATCGTGTGTTTAACAACAATACTTTTTACGGATCCACTATATAAACATAGTAAGTATAATATCTACAATAATACATGACATGTGATTGGAGGCTAGTCTCACTTTGTGTACACTGTTTCTGTTCATTATTGATAAGTGTCCATTTCATTATAATATTCAGATTGATCATACATAATTGAACATGTATTTTAAGTTCTGTTAAAGAGGGGTGGAGGTGGGGTCCAAATTCTTTGACACATTTGAGCATTTAAAAATTTACTTGAAAGTAACCCAATAGTTACTTTCAAAAGTAACTAGTTACTTTTATGATTTGTTACTCAGTAACTACTTAAGTTACTTTTTGGGAGAAGTAACTAGTAACTGTAACTAATTACTTTTTTAAAGTAACTTGCCCAACACTGGTCAGAATACTGTATTGCACCATGTTTGAGCCTTTGCTCCGTCTCTGGCTGTTTCCAGTGCTTGTGAATCAAATGAGTAGTTTGATTGGCTCTATTAACTAAACACCAATGCAAATGGGATGATAAGTGGACTCTTATTAAACTCTGACCAATCATGTCACGCACATAGTCAGTGGTCAATTTACATCTTGGTAATTGCTCTTTGCATTGTAAACAGTGTGCATGTAGTTCGTAAGGGTTTGCCTCTCTCTGAAGTACACTCGATGAGGACTGAGACATTTTAATGTGTGTTGGCATTTTTGATAAATTAATGAAGACTGTGTATGTATGTTCTAATGTAACAACCTTTGATTTGCTAAAATAGCACTTGTTAATAATAGATGTGAATTTAGAGAGGGATTAAAACGCTTCATGGACGCCAGTTTACCATTTCAGCCATTCATGTGGTAGTAGGGATGGCAATATCAGTGTATACACCACACTGATGTTTCTTAATTTTGTATCAATGTCCTTGTTGCCAGAAGATACATCAAAATGACTTCAGTATACTCTCCTGAATTTTGCTCTGGCTAAAAAATTGGAAGGGATTTTTTACTAGCATCCAATGAATTGAATGTCAAGATATCCTAGTACCTAAGTGTTCCAGTAGCTTGTTAGAACAATGTCAATCAATCAATCAATCTTTGCAGCATTTTATCACTATGAACATGATGGCATGCTGATGTTAGCATTTATCTCAAGGCTATGTTGTGCTTAACACAAAAGCTCCCCGCACTGCTAGCATGGCGGATGGCTGTGTTATTTGAACAAAATGAGCCAATTTCTTAGATAAAATAGAACGACATGTCAGAAGAAGTTAAAGTTTCTACACAAAAATAAGACACTGGAGCAGGTTAAAACCACTGCACTCACATCCTCTGCTGAAGTACATTTTTCATAGCAATTACCCCATTTTGTTTGGCCTACTTACTCTGCCCCAGCAAAATATACTGAATATAATGAGTCATGTCACTACCAATGTTGGATTTTATACCAGTATCAAAATGAAACCTAACAAGCAATTTAAAAAAAAACTATATAGTTTAGGATAATGCATGACTTAAGGCCTTAAACATAGATATTCTAACACTTTAAAGGCAGGCCAGGGGATATCCAGACACACAAAGACACACAGGGCGAAGGAGTAAGGTTTACATAAAAAGTGAAACCTTTGAGGCTTCAGCAGCCCTGGAACATCAAATGGCAGCTCATAGCTCATTGTGTACATTTCTGTGTAGTAACGTGTACAGGTGATTTCGCGTGGGAGGCTCTCTTAGCATGAGTTGCCTGACAACCTGGTCACACTGCCTGTGCTCCATCAGACACTTACTGCAACAGGCTACTTAAAGTCATATCTGTACACTTATCCTTCATCCACAGTGTGCTATTTAAAACAAGGCACACTGACAGTACATCACAGCCAATGCTGTTGGAGAAGCTGGCTTTGTGTTTATGTAAATGTTTATTTAATGTTTCATTTTCGCACAGGATCTCTACTGTATTCGCATCGGATTTCTGCTGTATGGTCCCAAGACGGCACATACTTTCTATGTTCATCTAGACTGCGAGCTGACAATCAGGAGAAAAAGCTCTTGTTTTTGGGGTCTTTTCAACTGATTTTCTCTAGATGTTGGATTTACTTTGCAAAATCCATTTCTGGAGATGTCAGACTGACAGCCTTTCAAAAATAAAGGCATATTGAATTTTTTGTTTTCTCTATATTTCTAAAACATTTATAAAGCTTCAGAGTTTAAGCCTTCTACTGCCGTCAGCCTGCTGTTTCTTGGATAAACCCATGCAGAGGACTGAACAAACACCTTTAGAAACTGTTTCAAGCGGCATGTATCAGCTCAGATGTACAGTGAACATTCTGCATCGTCATCATTTGAGCTGCACTGTGTCAACTGCCGGTTCTCCAGGTGGTGCTGAGTCATGGTTCATGCTCACTGGTTTCCTGAACTCCACAGATGGGGGGGTTTGAGTGGGGAGGTGCACTGACAACCCTCTGTTATAAAAATGTCTGATGAGGATGAAAAGGGGTATTTGGGTTGAAAAGCATTTCTGCATCCTCTTTAAAAGCCAGCCTTCAGATGTGAGCCGGAATTTGACACCATCATTTTGTTTCTCATTTGGCTGTGACATGCGGGGGCACAAGGTCTGTCACTCAGAGGCCGGGCCCTGGCTGCTGTGGACCTCCACTCACACATGCCTGTCTCTGCGCGTCTAAAAACATGCACTTGAGCTGCAGCAAGACATTCTTACTTTATTTCCTCCTTTCTTTAATGTTTATTTCAATTTCGTATTTAATTTCTTGTTCTTTTTTTTCTATTCCTCACCTCTAACTTTCTCTCCTGTCATTCGTTATTTTTTGTTGTCTGTATTTATCTGTCTTGTTCTTTCTTTTCCACACTCTAATTTATTTCCATCGTACTTTCTTTCCTCTTTTTTTTTCTCTATGTCTTGTTCTTACCTTCTTTCCTCTCCTTTGTCTTTTTTCCTTCCTTCTTTTCTCATGTTCATCATAATTTTTTTTCTTGTTTTTGTTCCTTTCTTTTCGTTCATTTACTCTTCTCTTTCTTTCGTTCTCCTTCTTTTTCAGTCTCTTCTTTTCTTCATTCCTTCGTTCCTTTCTTGAAGCAGATGACAGATTTATGGAGGCACTTCATTATCCACATACTTTATATAATGAGATTTCAATTTACACAAATCTTGACGCATCTAACACCTACCTTACTATCCTTCTGTTCTAGCAATTCTATGTGATGTCTGAGTTGCACTATGGTAGCATAAGCTGAGAAAGTTTTAGCGACCTAACAACATGAAACACTCACATTTGCTTATTGAAAGGTTCTCTATGGAGTCGACGTAGTAGCACTAGTATGCAGCTGATATACGATGAGTAGGTCACCGATTTCTTTGTATCATGTACATGCAAATGTATGGATGATGCTTTACACAACATACCGATGATATCAGACTGTTCCACTGATCTACAGGTGGCAGTGATGTGCAATGTGCCAGCAAAGGAAGGTAAAAAGACCACATCCAAGCAAAGCTGCATTTCATGAGAAATAGTTTGCATTTGAGATGACAATAAACTTCATTTTGTTGGTTTAGAAGAGGATTCCAAAGAGCTGCTTTTCCAGTCTAACACACAAATCCACGACAACAAAACATCCTAAAATTTCCTTAAAGCTTTCCCCTGAACCAGGCTTGCATTTATGTTCTGCCAAGCTTCCTTCCTTCATACCCTTTATTCCAGGCCAATCTTTAGAACATACATACAGCATATATCAAAACATATTTCCCACCCATCTGGGAAATAAAACCCCTTTGAATCTCAATTCCTGCAGAAGTGTTCTCCCACATAGGATTCCCCAAAGACCAGAACGTAGTTTGCCAGGCTGAGGTGGAGGCGTGTAGACGGAGGCGTCCACCTCCACACCGGTGTGATGGTGAGACTGCTGCAAATTACTCATGACACTTCCTCTGATGACATTTTTCAACCTCTTTTCCTGTTGAATGGCATCTCCAGCCCCCCACCACCACTAACACCCTACCCCAACACACACATTAATTCCCCCCTTCTATTCGTGTCACAATAGCACAGCAGAGATTGCTGCCTCCTGCCTTCACCTGATGACCCCTTTGAGCAGGTGTTGGATCCGATCCAATCACAGTCAATCTTCTTTAAACATTTCATTCTTTAAGCAGAACAGGGGCTCAAAATTCCATCATTCAATGACCCGATCAGTAGCCGATAACACAATCAAGCCAATCCCGGCTTATCCCGGGGGAGCCATTTCAGGAGGGACAGCTGGGAGATGAGACTTCAGACGTACAGAAGGGTGTCAATCTCCCTTGATCCACCGCTCTCTTTGTGAGCTGCCTTTACTGCAAAGCATCTCCATTTTGGAGGAGAGTGTATGAGAGATATTTCTAAGGATCAGCAACAGTCAAAAATCTATTAAATCCTTTGATAAGGGTCTGATTCTTCAGGTAAAAATGCAGAAAAGACAATTGCGTTCACACTTACGTTTGCTCTCATACAAAGCCCAATACGCACACACAAAAAATAATGTTATTGTACAGCTCTATTCTTCAGCGGCCATTTAAAAGCTACTCTATTGGAAATGTTGCTGGGCCACTGGGCAAATAAAGGTCAAGGGGGATATGAAATAGTTTGTCTAACTGGCCCTTTCCCCCTGCGTGTCCCTGCAGCGTATTCACATTCATAGCCAATTCATTTATATTGCTCTGCCCTTCTCCCTGCTAGTCTCAGTCACTAACTACAAGTGACTGCAATGAGATTGAAGCCTCTGGCTAAATCTCCACCGCAAGGCACACGCTCCATCATTGCTGCTCTGATCACTCCTTATAATCACTGGAACTGCACTATATCCTCAGCTGATTGGGCGAGTCGCAGCCGAGAGGAAACAATCACAGAATGTCAGCCGATGATGGACACCCAGGCGTTTGGAGTGCTGGTGGTCACTGTGAGCTACCATGTAAATGGCATGCAAATGTGCACCTGCACCAGCAAAGGAAGAGGAACGAAGGACTGTGGCCTTTTGATTAGCTTCTTTTTTTTTTGCTCATATAAAGTGTATTTTTTCTGCATTAATCACCCATGTTTGCCATTTCAGCCAATGACAGAGGAGCTATTGTGGATTTGGGTTTAGCTTTCATCAGAGCTCCGATCACTTCAATTCAAGTGTCATGTATGTTTAATGTGCACCTTCAGAATCTGAAGTTTAAGACTTTTCTAGAGTGGTCACTGTAAGAGCATAAATTCACAGTCAGGGCTAAATTTAATGCAGCAATCAAAAAGATAACAATTATTCTGTCAATGTCACAACAATGATGGTTGGTGATTTAGTATATCTGCAGTTTAGATGCACTTTAACACTTCAAATGACAAAGTATAGTATTAACTATACCACTTTATCCCTTAATAACACTTTAATAACTAGAAGAATCTTAAACCTCAAGTTTCTAATGAGCAATATATATTTCTTATTTAATCAAAATAAGAAAGCTTCATCTTTATGGCACTTTCAAATCCAGGTTAAAATGTTCTTAAAGGCAGCTAAACTTAAAGACATGAAGTTTATATCTGGTTTTTTTAACATCAATGTAGAATATCTAACAAGGCAGTTTGGGGAAAAAAGGAAAATTAAAAACCTCTAAAGATATTTCAAATACAGTCAGAGGAAAATAAAAAAAATAACTCAAGGAAAATTTAGGAGAGGCCCTTTGTTGCTGGTTTATTTTGAGAAGGGACTTAAACTAAATCAAGAGATATAAAAGAGGAACTTCAAAGGGCAAATTCTGAGAGGGACAGGACTTTATTTTACTAATACCTTCTTAACAGGTTAGTCTGCTCGCTCATCCTAAATGGAAAGGGTCCAAATAAAAGGGATTTTTACCATACTGTGTGCCACTGATATCGTTAGAGTAGCTGTTGATACCTGAAATTCTCTAGCGCTGTTGAAGAGGAAAGGTCTTGTGCAGGTATGTTAAATAAATTCTCGCCTTCTTTACAGTCGCTCTCACAGTTATTTTTCTGCCATTTATAAAATCTAAGGCCATGCAAAATGTCAGCCGTGGTATTTGATTACCAAGGCCCCAGAACAAATTTTATGCCCCAACCAAGGCATTTGTTTTATTTTTTGATGCTGTCATAATTTCCTCTCATCTGCTTCCTGTCAGTGACAGCATGAGAGAAGTATCCAGAGATTGCTGGGCCAGAGGTGAAACGCAACAGGGACAGCTTGCAGCTGCTGTAGGCTGGCCTCATATATGTTCTGATAATATTCTCTTACATAATAGTAGTTCTTTTGATAACTTTTCATTGCCCTCAAACAGATGTTATCTCTTTTTTTTTCCTTCTGTCTCAACCCAGGACGTGAGACTGCTCTGCTTGACTAAGACAGGAGTGACCTTTGTGCATCTACCTTTATCTGTCCTGAGCCCAGTGGCAGTGAACTGGTTAAGCTCCTCCTCTTCCTCCTCCCATTCAGCTCCACCTCCAGGATCTGGCTCTAGCCCAGTGGAGCATGAGAACCAGGACAGGCTGGACATAAAGGGACGATTGTGGCAGCCCAGTGACATGGAAGCAAGTTGCTCTGATTAAACTAAAAGTCAGCTTGAGGCTTGCACTGTAAAGTTCGGCCCACGGACAGGAGTGCAAAAAACGGAGGCAGTGAACAGGACTTGTTTGAGCTTAGCCCAGTAAGGGCACTATGAGACGTACTCAAAGCCGATTACAATAAACCAATGAGGAAGCATTAGCCAACCCGGCTAATTATGCTTTTAACTGGGGAGAGAACTCTTTTCATGCCCAGGCAGGGCTCTACCGGTTCGTCTCAGCCAAATTTAAAAGGTGTCATCACACCATCTTCCGTCTTTAATCAACCTCTGCCTCAGTGGAACATCTCAGGGTGTTAGGTGTTTTGTTAACAGGTGTTGCTTTCAGTGGAAAACAAAAGGATGGCATGAAAATAATACTTATGGGATCAACAAAAAAAAATGTAAGCACATCTCATATTAACAATAGACAGAGGTATGGCATGCTAAAAATAGATATTTTGAGAGATGTGTCCTTCATTAAACCTCGCCTAATTCAAAAACTTTATTTTTTACAATTTGTACTGTTGTGTAGAATCTAGGACTAGTACGAAGGTAATACTTTGAAAGATACTGAATCCCTGCAAGCACATCTGCTGTTTTCAGCTGCCCTGACCTTTGACTTAAGAGCAAGCACAGTCTCTAAAGGAGTCAACATCATAAAGGCTTTATGCATAATAATGTCACTTATAACTTCTGTAGGCAAATTTAGGGGGGGGGGGGGGTCCTGCTTGTTATGTAAGCCACAGACAAAGGCAGAAATGTGATTGCAAGAAAAAAGACCTGCAAATAGCTGGCATACTACAAACATTATAAAATTATCTGATAAATAAAAAGCAAAACAGAATTAGATGTCAAGAGTCATCTCTGAGTGCTTAAATTGTCTTTTCTTGTGTGGTATAAATATGCACAATAGCAAAAATGGTGCAAACAGCACACTGCCTTATTTGACAGAAACAGCAGCAGCCTCCAGTTAAGAGTCCTTGAATATAAAGGGAGGCCCGGCAGTGCCGATAACATTGTCTCATCTAGCTTGCAGGGTTAAGGTGCAGTGTGCAGCCTGAGAAGAAAAAAGGCAGGATGTGGCTACTATTAGGCAGGTAATGGGATGAGTCTGAGTTGCATTAGAATCGGCCTAAGAGAACCACACTTCAGCATTTCAGTTCTGTTCGAATGATTGTCACAATCGCTGCAAATGCACACCTTCTACGTGTACTGAAGGCAGGGGGGGGGGGGGGGAAGGTGGCTATATGGTTCCTCTGTAGTTGTGCCAGGCTCGGGCATGTGCTCTTTCCTAATGGTGTCGGCTGGGAGAGTGGCATGGAGGCTGATGTGCACGAGAGCTGTCAGACTCTCGCCATAACAAACGCCACCTCCTCCTCCCCCCTGACAGAATGGAGACAAAAGGGGAGGGGCTGAGGAGGGGAGGAGGTGATGTGAGGTGTTGGAGGTTACAGACAGAACCTGTGACCCAATTGTGGCCACACCAGCTGTTTCCCTCACAACCACTGCCATCTCTGTAGACCACATCCTGCTAATTGGCCTATACAGCAGACACACAAACACACACACACTCATACAGCACTTTCTAAATAATATCAGCGAAATGGCTTGTTCCCACTGAGGAGGAACATTTGCCTTTGCCTTAAGCTGTAGTTTCTCCGATGATTGATAAGTGCTTCAAAAACATACTTCCCAGAAATATAAATGAATAGCTGCTAGCCCTGCAACCATGCAGGCTAATGTACCCCTTGACATGTGAATACGCAGACAGACAGACTGATGACTGACAGACACACTCTGCCACCAAGATTCTACAGAGGGGAAACTGAATTAATTGGTTTTCCCTTCTGTGGATAAGTCCTCCGAGTGTTGTGTGTGTGGCGATAATGGCAGGTTGCAGTGACAGGCAGGTTATTTAATAAATCCAGGGATGTGTAAGGCAAAATAGCTACACACACACACACACACACACACACACGAAACAGAGAGAAGGACACCTCTTTTTGCTCTGCATCTTGTCTGACATAGCCTACACAGTCTACTCTGATTTCCTTCTTTTAGTGGAGACACTCAAACCTGCTCACACACACACACACACACACACAGCCCTAATCATGCACCCACATAAATACACTTAATCGCTGACACACTCACGCATTGCGAGAGCAGTACTGCAGACACATCCAAGCATGCACAAGTAGGGCTATAAAAGCACACACAGAAACATGCACAAGATCTCGCTCAATCAGTCTGATTTGTTTGTTTCCTCCTAAGCATTTGAGGATTCCTCAAGGACGGAAAAAACTTTGTATAATCAAGTCAATTATGTCATTCAATCAAGTCGAAAATCATTTCGAGCCCCTTTCTCAGATCCATTGATTGCAAAGTCGTGCTGAATACTTGCTCGCTGCGTTTTATTGTGCAAATAAGCTGTCTTTATTTGTTAAAGGCAGGACAGAGCCATGGTAGGGTCCTCAACCGTACTTCCACAGACACATAGCAAAACAAAGTCCTTCACCTTGCCTGTTTCTGTCAGGAAACAACAGAGAGGGCTTTCATAGGAGAGGGCTGGTTGCATATTGTCTCTGAAGCGAGACAAAAAATAACAGTTTCTATTAATTTATAGAAGCTCTTCCGTCTTCTCCAGGACATGGCGCATTATGTGCCCATGAAAAATCCATCCAGAGTGAAATTGTTTAAGCTCAAGGTCAAGTGCTGATGTTACAGGGAGTGTATTGAGCTGAAGGTGACCTTGACTGATGTGGAATATGACATGAGGGAAATGGATCTGCGCTCGGTGTGGGGAAATTATCTGTGAAATGCTGCCACTGTATCAAAGCCTGTTTGCCTGAGCACACGCCCGGGTATGTGTGTGAGTGTGAGTGTGAGTGTGTGTGTGTGGTATGCATGTCCTTGTATGATATTGTGTGCATATATGCCTCCCTCAGCTGGGGGTATTGGTCAGGAGAACAGCATGCAGAAAGTGCTGAGGGAACAATCAGTTGGATATGAGCCTCTGCAGAATTAGCTGGGTATGAAATGTTGCCACAATATAAAACTCAATATCATTCGATACCTTTTTATTTGTACTTATATTTGTTGCTTATATAATGAAAAACAGATGAGAAAAAAAGGCTTTGGTTCTAGCAGAAGGGGTCTGTTCATGGCAGGACATTTTTCAGTCTTTGTTTGCTCTGTAAGCAAACTACATGTTGTTGTTGTTGACCAGCCATGGTGGACTGAGTGCAGAAACTGCTATAGCTTCAGTTGTTTGCTCATCACAACAGATATTTATTTGTCTTACTGTCGGGAAAGGAGCCAAACTGGTGCAGCTGGCTTCTTGTAAGGCTCATATTTCTGACTGCTGTAAAGATGGGAGAGCTCGCCGTGTGGTCTAAACCACAACTACTGCAGGAGTGACAAGAGGACTCTCCATAACGACCGAATCTTTGATCAGTTAAATGATCAAATTACTACTTTGATGTCATCTAAAAGATATTAATATGGTGTTAATTTTCTTTTTTAAGTTTATTTTTTTTATCTTAAGGCCCTGACACACCAAGGAGTTCATCGGACGTTGGTCCTAGTTGGACCTTTGGTGAGTGATCATCGCCCTAGTTTTTGCGGTGTGCCCCGCTCCGTCGCTACACGTCGGCCCCCGTCTGCCTTTCTTCAGCCGATTTGACATGTTGAACCGGCGTTGGCCGTCACCGGCGCGGTTGGAGGTAGGAATCTCACTGATTGGCTGTTCAGCTAAGCGAAACAGGAGAGCCAATGCACGAGAAGAAAAACGGAAGCGCCTCTTCTGTTCTTGTTCCACTAATAAAGGACCAACGGCTGAAAACGCCACTGCCATTTTCAACTTTTTATCAGACATTATTCTCGATTAGAAGTAACTCTATTACGAGTGTTGAGCGACAGCAGTGAGAAAATTGTCTTCTCGTATAATATCAACAGTTTATTTATCCGCATTCTTCCTCGTCCTCTTACGGTTTCACCTTTTAGGAATGACGATTACAGACTACCGCCCCCTGCTGGCACGGAGAGTTATTGCCTCTCACTCATGCGCAGAACGTACGTGGTGGTTGGCCGTCGGCTGTAGTTTTTGTGGTGTGTTCTAGTGCAACCTTTTGGCCAAAACGAGAGGCGACGTGAGGCGACGCCACAGGCGGCCTTCGTCGCCACTAGTTCTCTTCCTCCTGCTTGGTGTGTCAGGGCCTTTACACTGTACTAGATAGGAAATTGGATTGAGTCAAAAATATGGGAAAAAATACAAGCTGGACCCTGGGACGTCTATGGTTAGGGCTGTAGCCTCTGTACCCGGGGCGTCAGCTTTGATCATCTGGACTGAACCATCACCGCAGGTTGTTTTTATTGTATTTCTTTTTGATGATCATCTATGCCAAAAATAATCTGTAACAGTCCATGTACAGCTACAACTAACAATGTTTGAACATTAAATCAATCCATTTTGGTTCATAAAATGTAGATCAATTATGAGAAAAGCTCATATTTGCAGAAAGCCTAAAGTGTCATCGTCTAAAGCCCAAAGACTCCTCATATGCTGTCAAATATGCAAAAGAAAACAGCAAGTCTTCACAATGAAGAAGCTGGAACCAATAATTGTTATGGCAGCAACTTTCTGCTAATTGACAACAAATGTTCTGTAACATCTTATCCAATCACAGCCAACAACACAGCACAAGATGGTTAAAAGAAATCGTTCTTACCTTCCCAAACTGTTCAAAATACTGCTTCACATCTTCCACTACTGTGTTGGCCGACAAACCACCCACAAATATTTTCTTTGTTCTTGTGACCATCTGCAAGGAAAAGGAAAAAACAAAAAAGAGGTGATTGGTAATGAAGCTTCAAACACACTGGCTGAGCAGCACCTGCAAAGGGCGCCATATTACAGGAGTGAGGAGATAACAGTAAAAAACACACATCCACACATTTAGTATTAAAAAAAACACTTCACTTTAAAGGTAGCGATATGACAAGGTCACAAGTGTTGAAGGTTCTAGCTGGTAAAAAGAAAAAGCTCTTGGCTTCTGGTTTGTCTTGGCAAGGAAAAGCACTTCAGTGAGTTTCCCCTCAAAATGACATTTCAAACTGACGCTCTAATCAGAACCGACTGTGACAGAATAAAAGACCTCCATTTCATCCATTAAAGTTTCTGTTTATCTTTGCTGAACTTGAAAAGGAACAACAGAAATAATTTATGGACTTTCAAAAAACAATTAATGAGTGCTGGAAGATGGAATCAGAGTGCATTAAAGGCTCATTTAGCTTCAAACTGCAAGAATATTAAGGATTATTACCCACGGCATGAAAAAGGGCACCAACAGCTGCAGCAGAGAGCACATGCTAAATTTAGGGGGACCATTTCTCAGGGAAATACAGTAACTACTCAAAACCAATGGCAGTGTTCAGAGAGACAAAAAGAATTAAAGGGATACATTTGGTTAATACAATGTAATGTAATATGCGGCTGTATCATTTTGGTAAAAATATTGTAATCGCATCCATTCTTCGGGATGACGCGGTTAACCAGTTGTTGCGCATCAGTTAATTGTGACGAGTCGACCTCATGAGGCTACGCTACATTAGCTTCACTGCGGTAGAGTGGCCGAGCAGCGAAACCTTGTATCCAACGAAGAAACAAGTGAAGTCGGCAGTGTGGGAGCATTCATACAGCAAGAATAACCACGGCGTTATTCAACCGAGCCCCCCCGTTCACAAAACCTAAGGGAAAAATGTTCAGGCTAAATGTTCAAACACATCAAACTGTATGTAGCACCTGAGAGATCACCGTCCAGCACCACACGCCCGACTGATATGTTAAAACATAATCACGGACTGATTATACGTTAGTGGCAAGATACTCAATTAAACATGGAGTTGTTCAGAATTATAATATAAACGTGTCACTGACAAACAAACAGCAGTAACGCTGCACGTCGTCTATCAGAGACTGCTCAACGTTTCTTCCTCTCGTCTGTGTGAACTGAACTCTGGGCATTGTATGGAAATAAACCAGGTGGATAGAAGATGAAGGCTTCGGCTGCATTTCTTAGTTTAACAGGGAAAAACAAAGCTAATATGTAACGTACATTGAATACCAAAGAGACACAGACTCTGTGTATTATTATTTTATTTAGGATTTATTATGTTCAATTATTATTTATGCTTCAAAAGGCAGCAACAGACAACTAGTGATCCACAATGCTTCCACTTCAAAAGGGAGAGATGGACCTTATTACCTTTATTATTTTGTCCTGGATTATTTGATTACTTTGTTATTTTTGTCATGTGATTTACTGAAACCATCAGTAACGTTGTGAAATGAATGCAAAACGGGATAATCTTGAAATTCAGATTTCTCAGACTATAATCGGGATGTCAAAATCCATAACCACGGCATCTCTAAACCATTCTCTCATTTCTTTGAAATAGTTCAAAGAACCAGTATTCAACCAGTATAACTAATCTTAAACCAAGATTGATTGATTGATTGATTGATTGATTGATTGATTGATTGATTGATTGATGTATTTGTTTTATCACAGCTCTAAACAAAGAAGAAGAAAAAAATGACCCTCTTTTCAAAGGGTAGAGAACATTGTGAGCCTCAAGAACGCCATGTCTCTCTGTCAGCGTGGTGTTATGAGGGTTATTGTTTCAGCCTGATGGCCTTCACAGTGAGAGAAGAACTTTCACCTCAGCCTGTTTGGTCAAACTCTGGTAACAGACCCACACAGAGGTGACAGCACAGTGAATGATTTCGCATGTTTTGATGTGGATAGTGTCTGATAAGTTGAGGCTCTTTTAACAGAGTGTCTTACCCGCTGCTCGAAGTCTACGTATCGAGAAACAATAAGACTAATGATTGTGGAGTAGCCACTGAACTTAACTAAAGCTTTTAAGAGGAGTAGAAGAGTTCTGTAGGTGCTGTGATTAAAGAAACACATTTCTCCATACATAATCCTTATTGTCTCCTAGAAAGAGCCACATTTAAGACTCAGACTGAGAATTTGCTGATATGATGTGGCATATAATGATTTTTGATTCCTCGCTCTGTAATCTTTCTGGCAAACATAAAAGGGGAGCAGAAAAGGCAGCGGTGAAAGTCACAGCTCTGATCTCCCTCAGCTCGCCAGAATCAAACAAAAATAAATGATCGGGGCAGGATAAACATACTCGAGAGACGCACAGCAAACTATCAAGGAGGCTGAAAGAGTCTACCATGATCAAAATGCTGACCGAAACACTTTCGATTTATAAAAGAGGCTTAACGCAGGGAAAAAAGAAGCAACATTCAGCTCAAGCCGAAGTAACCATCTGTCAAGTGCTTTCCAGGTGCACACAGTCTCACAGGCACATAGCCTGCACATATGCACACAGCCTCCCACACACGGGCCCTCTCTCCTTATTGCAGCTTGTTTTTTTATTATGCTTCTGTGATTTTTCATGGGGTTTTTTTTCAGCTACACAATATTGTTTTTTCTAAAGAATGCAATAAAGCTAACTTTAGCAAAAGAGTAAAAAACATGTAAGGACAGAGGAAGCTTATATGAACTTAAAACAGGGCTGCATTTATTCTCCCCTGTGAAAAAGAGAACGTAGATCCACACTCAGCAGGCTCTTCAGGCAATGCAAGATGAGATGAACACTTTGGGCCCAAACAACATCCATGCAAGAATTAAGATGCTTTGGATTTTTGAGTAGAACACTGAATTGTAAATTCGATCTCACACAGCTCAAACATATTGCAACCATGACTTGTATTCTGCAGCTACGGGGCGCTTTAACAAGTAGTATCCATGAACCTGTTGTGAATCTAGCTGGGACAAATCCCTTTGCCAAGGGATGCAAAGGGCCAAAAGTAATTTTGAACACTTTTATAAAAAGATAGTCTGCAAAAAAAGGCCAACTTTACTCTTTCTGTTATGGATTTTCAATTCAAGGAGGTTGATTATTTGTAAAAATGTATCTCAAGCCAAGAAAAGCAAACTTGTGGCTCGGGCCAGCAGGACAATCAATATATGGCATAATCCTGTTAACCCCAGAGCGGGATGGTTTTCGTTTTTTTGGCCAGTTGAGCAACTCTCAGAGGTCTGAATAGACGTCATCTTTGGGTCTGGTATTCAAGTCTTAATTATACATTCATGCAAACTAAAAGAAAAGTCAACCATTGTGTTTTAAAGTGTTCCTAATTCAGACAGTAAATCATTGAAAAATAAAATATTTTGTGGTCCTGAAATGATCTGACTCGTTCTAAAAGGCCCTGAAGAGGACTGAGGTTAATTAGCTTAGCTGGGGCCTTAGAGGACACATTGAGCATGGTTCACTGGGGTTGTGTATCACAGCCAAAGAATAAAAAGAAGAGCAAAAAATGAAACTGTCAATCCAAAATCTACTAAGAAATATCTACTGGAAATCATTTATAAACATGTTAACATGCTAGCTCACTAAGTTAGCATATGTGAGCATGTTTAAATGCTTACAAGTGAATACAATCTTGTATGCTAAGTGTTAGCCAACTTTAACAAGCATGTCAGCATCCAGGGGTTAACTTACAATGTTACCATGGTAATGATCACCTGACCTGGTAAAGATCCTAAAGTAACCAAGTTGACCCTTTCGTTCATCCAAATATGTATGTATTACCTGCTGAGCGATTAGCATTACAAGTCCACTGCTTAGCTAATCACAATAGTGTGTATGCTTTTTCCTATAGTAGCATATGGCTTCTACTGGTGGACATATATTCACTAACCTGTTTGGGGTTACACGCTGGCCAGGACCCAGCAGCTGCATCCCCCTCTAACTTCCCCCTCCTCCTCCTAATCCTCCCTAACATCATGCCTCGGGGCTCAGAGGTTATCAGCCTTGGATTCTGCCGCCGGCAACCCCAAGCCAGACAGCTGCTGATAAACTGGCTGTACGCTTATTTATCAACATCACTCACTTTTATCATTTCCAATCTAGACGTTTAAAAAAAAAAAAAAGTCAACGTATGTCTCTGCTTCTTTCTCCACATCAGCCCTTAGTCCCGCCTCCCTTCTAGGTCATCTGACCACTGGTCATTTTATGGCCTTGTTCCATTAAGCTGATGCCAGTCAAGTTCTCAGCCCTGTCTTTAGACTTTGACATGTCTGCCCAGTGGCTGATGGGATTGCTTGACTCCTGGTACAACACAATTACTTTCTCTATTTTTCTCTCCATGGTGACAACAGACATTAAGCCTCATAGCTTTCTATTATGCTCCTCTCTTCCCAATTGATGCTATTGTTTGAGATGCTCAAGTTGAAGCTAAAGGTTATTAATGATTGTCTTGTGTTTGCGGATGTCGGATGCATTTTTACAAATAAAAGTTTAAAAAAGGAGAAACAACTGGTTTTATTCCCCCCCCCACGTAAACCTGTAGCAAGTGCAAAACCACCAAGCTGATTGGATGAAATGACTTGAGAATCACATTTAATTTTGACACAGATCGCACTATATCTTAACTAATGCATTTTCCCTTTCAACTAAATCACACACTACGCAGAACTTGCCACTTGGGAACAGAAAATTCCCTTCCCTACATTTACAGCAACATTAGTTCTGATCATTTGCGTCCAGCTGGTGTAGTTTTTCAAAAGTCTTTTTCCACAACATTTCCTTTCAAGCTGACGGATTTAAAAATGGACCACTTCAACCCAGTTTTTCCTTTAACCCAATTTTTCAAACATTCAGTTATTTTCGCACATCCCTAAGAGACAGTAAGGAGAATTATGAGAGTGCATGATGGACTGCTTGTTTGCTTCGACATGAATGTGTTTCTAATTTCTTTAGCGTGTGAGGCTGTGCGTGAAGCAGCCTGCAACAATTACTGCCCTGGTGCATTTGCATGGTAATAGAAGGCGAGCTGCAGATACATTAAAGAGAAGCAGACAAAAATGTAAAAAAAAAAAAAGGCTTCTGGTGCGCTCTTATCTACACCTGTTAGCAGTTCTTCTTTAACAAAGACGGACAGAACAAAATGAAAACCAAATAATTGTAAAAAAACAGTAGACCTTTTCTATGAGGGCATGAAGAAAAGTTATCTCTTAATGTCTGTCACTTAGGTAATATCAGCTAGCTCTAAACTGTTTCATATTTATACAGTTATAAACCTTTTGGAATAACCCTCCAATGGCAACACTGGTAAACTGTTTCTTATTATAAAGTCCGTTCTTGGAGGGTTTTTTATGTTTATGTATAACCTGTGCTTAGAAGTTAGTAATCAATCAATCAATCAATCTTTATTTGTATAGCGTTGATTCATGACACATTTTATCACAAGACACTTTACAAACGAGCAGGTTAAAGACCGTACTTTTTGTTATATTCGTTATGTCAGTAAATAATTCAATATTATCGCTAAGCATATTGAAAATGAATCACAAAAAATTAAGTTGATCATACTTTACTTTAATTATATTTTGCTCAATTAAATTACAAAAGCATCAATCTGAAACAATTCTTTTTCTAGATGTGCTTGTTAATATATCTTATCCTCCACATAAACACAAGTTTAACGTAATGAAACCGATGTATGCTATGCTCTAGCTGAGTGGTTCTAAACTCTTCTAGCCTCAGGACCCAGCACCAACTCCTCAGTGAAAAATCGCAACCCAAATTTGTGATATTTTCCGACCAATCAGATTTATTTACTGGAATATTGTGCAGTGTGGACCTCAGTCGGTTACAAAACATGTGACCAAAGCAAGAAACGGGGCAAAAGAAACGGGTTTTAAAAGCGCTTCACGGACCTTTCTACACCAGGCGCACATTCAAGACTCACTGAAAATGGCTCCGCGACCCACCTCTGGGTCCCTACCCACAAGTAGAGAACCACTGCTCTAGCTATTATTAGAGATGGGACCGATCCGATTTTATATAGTGTCCGATATTCAAGTAATTTACTTATCGGATATCGGACTGAGGGCGCCTGACAGCTGTTGATGCTTCCTGTTTGTATGTGAAGCTAGCACAGTGCAATGCTGGGTTTACTACAGCTTTGTGTAGCCTTACACATAAAACCAACAACAACACTAACACTATTAGTTATGATAATAAATATCAGAATCAGTATTGGTACATATGTATCGGAATTGGATCAGAACTGGAAATAGTGGATCGGTGCATTTCTAGCTATTAGTGATTTCATTTAAGAGCATTTTAAACAGGATTTATTTGCTAAAAAAAAATCTCCTGCGACACGGTCACAACAGCCCCATGTTGGCCCCTTGTTTCACTACATTTGATCCTGCAGTTAAGTAAGAGCGTAATTAAGCTGCACAATGTGATGATGGAAAAGATGGATGCCTTTGCTCTCTGTAGACGAAACACTCAAGGCTCCAGCTATTCCAGTTTTTACAGAATTTAAACAGGATGCAGCAAACATATGCTCTCCCATGGCTACTTCCTGGAATGTGCATCGTCAACCCATCTGCAACGCCATTACATAATGCAGTATTTAAAATCAACAAACATGCATTCTGATGACAAGAAAAAAATAATTCTAAGCTTGTCACTGTAAAAGAATTCAGGCTTTAACTATTCTAGCTTTTTGTTTCATATAGATTGATCTGCACTATTAGTTTTTTTAACAACTCAAACTGTAGAATCTAGAATTGACATTTAGATTGCAATTTCAGTGGTTTGCTTTCTGTTCTATAGCAAATGTTCAAGCCAAAGAAAGCTATCACAGCCTAGATCACTACTAATCACAGTTACATAGTCCACATTGCAGAGTAGTACTTGGTGGGTCTAACAATGTGTAAATAATGTAAGCTATCGTCAGTCCACATGAAGAAGAACGACCAATCCCCAGGTCATGTAAATACTGTCCAGAGAGTGCTTCAAACCGACTGCTTTGTCTATACAGCTCAACAACAATATCCTTCTTCTTGCTAGTACCCTGCAGCATACACACACACACACACACACACACACACACACACACACACACACACACACACACGCACACTTGGCAGCTGCGGACATCATAGTGAGTAGCCAGGAAGAACGCGATGGCTAACATAGTGGGAACACAAACATGACACCTTGTAAATCTCTGAGGTATTCAAATTATTCATATCCATCAAACAAGCATATATCATGCAAAAAAAACGTCATTCTTTGTATCTGTTGGACAAAAGTAGTATTTACTTTGTGTTCTAACATTTTGTAGTGATTTGTGGTGACTGTCTTGACATAAGCAGGATTGGGACAAACACAATGCAGGCTATTGTACCTAAAAATGGCAGGCTCATGCGGACGTTGGGATTGAGGTATGTGCAGTCTAAAGTCTGACGTTCATGTTGAATATTCATGGCTTGTCCTTTGCTGTAGCAATCTGCCTAATCACTTCGGTATGGTCTGCAGGGGGGGGGGAGTGTTTAGAATTGGAGCTGCAGACACAACAGTGTCAGACAGACTCCTTAAAAGTATGTTTTAAGTGTTGTTAACGGGGAAATAGGAACACAACATTGACCTTGTTGTCAATAATGTATGTGTCCAGGATGTTGAGGGATTTTTTTTGTGTGTGACTGCATTCTTAGATCTTAAGGTTTCAAAGTAAATTTAGAGGTGACTTTTCTGGCCAACCATCATAGAAATGAACAGAAAAAGTCTATGCAAAGAACAAACGGGCAATTTGGGCACTTGAACACATCACTGTGACTCACAAAGCAGCAGAACAGACATGGGACATATCTTTTCAGGCCGTGCCAGCCTGGTACTTATCAAAGTCACACAAGTCCAGGCTGCTTCACTTTGATGACTCGGATATATTGATGGATTTGCTCGGTGTCTGCATGTGTGTGCGTGGGCTCATTCCTTCTTTCCTTTATTTCTCTCACTAAGTGTAAACAATGCACCTCATTCCTAATCCGTAATAATATTGTGGGCCTGCTTTAAGTATGTAGCTATAAAATAAAAAAGAGAGAAAAAGATAAGCCTGTAGCTAATATTGCTGCGTAAAATATTATTATTATTTGTGGAAATTCTGGGACTTCTACCTGTGGCAGCGAAACAGAATTTCAAAGAGCTTCTGTGTTGCACCTACAAAAAGCTATTAGTGTTTGCAACAAACATGCAGCAGTGAGACTGCAAAGACAAAGCACGAATGTTATTAACTCCCCGAGTAAGATATGAAAGGAAATGAAGAAAGTGGGAAAAAAAAAATGTAGAAAAGGAGAGAGAAGCAAGCAGAATGTAATAAAAATGTGTAAAATACAGTATTTATGCAAATTTGAGAGATTCTACACAGTAAGTGAGTACTGGTGCTCCAAATGTGTTCTTTATGTTCCAACCAGGACATCTGAGCAACAAACACATGGTAAAGAAAAAGACGTTTCATGGTTTTACTTGAATTAGTTGTAAGCTGACAACATTTACAGTGAGAGGACGGGAGGAAGAGAATGTCTTTGAAGACAGATCATTATGCCATCGTTTCTCTGAAATCAAATATTCTTACCTTCAGGGGGATATTTGTTAAGCCTGTAACAAAGTCTAATCCATACGATTCAAATGTTGAACCACCTAAACTCTTGGATTCAGCGGGGTATTTCCTAAGACTGCAGGCTGCGCTGCTGTACAGTACGAGTTGATGCCGGACTGTTTTGACGTGTGTTGCGCATGTCTGGAAAGCAGTGGAGCCTAAAACTAAAGGTTTCTGCTGCTGAACTTGGTGCACTGGTTTAAAAAAAAAAAAAAAAAGACACTTTGGAACTGCAAGAATATATTGTACTGAAAGAATGAGTCATGAAAAATCAATGTGGGCGGATGAATGATAAAAACTTTTCAACTCATAAAAACTTGAAACTTATAAAGCTGCCTTCTTAATAAGGAGCCGTTACAGGCTGCTCTTATTATGTGGAAGTGGACAGGAGCTGCTGGCAGTTGAAACAGTTAAACACAGGTTCAAGCAGGATTCCACAGAGGGACCCACAGAGGTAATATCAGGTTGTTTTACGGCTGCTCCTCTTGTGCTGAAATACAGAGAGCTGCAGTAAAGTTACTTTAGAATGGATCATCCAATTTTCATTTCTATTTCTGTCTCTATCCCAGATCTCACCGTCTCTCAGCTCTGCAGGTTTTACATCTGGTTCTCCAAAAAGGTAAAAGTTTCAGACACAATTTCTCTATCTGCAGTGGGTCAGTGATGCAAACTTAAATCATGAACAGAGGATATTTGTGTTATTTTCCAGTCCTTGCTCCAATTATTTGCCTCTCTGCTTTAAAATGCATCTCGCAGAGCCCTGAACAAGGAGAGGAAGCTTTTCTTACATTTCATCTGTTTAAAAACACAGATCAGTCCTTTCAGTGACTAAGGACAAGTGGTATTTGACAGTTCAGTTTCTATAAATGACCAACAATCCTGAATTAGTCCAAGTGTTCGAGGACCCATTGATAATAAAAAAAGGTACTGGAGGGTTTTAAATAATCACCAACGTTTTGCAACTTTTATTATGAATTATGAACCTAAAATGTGAAGTGTAAAGATCAACAAACATTGCATGCATGTAGTTGACCTTGTGTCAACATGTCCAAAGCAAGGCTGTGCGATGATACTGCACACCGCGGTATTGAGCCACAAAAAAAAAAAAATTCCTGCACCACAACAGCCCTAGTTTGTGGACTTGTGGGTGCTGCTGGGTGATGCAGTCCTGAGCTGGCGGCAGGAAAGTTAAAGGTGCTGGGGCACGCTTCTCTTTCTTCAACGTCAACAACTAAGTCGTAGTTGAATAACCGTAGGTTTTGAGACTGTTGCATTATTAGTTGTTGTTGATTTTTTTTACTTTTATTAAGTCTGCGAAACAATTTTTAGATTTTAAGAAAAAGGAACAAATCTTTCAAGTATTAAAGATAAAATGTTTCAAATTTGATGGAAAAAGCCGACTCTTAAATTTAAAACAAGCATGACTTAGATGACAATAAAAAATCTTTAAAACTGTGAATTTAAATAATTAAATTGAGACATCTAATACTAATAAATAATGAAATGTCAGATCTAAACAACAGCAACTCAAAAGGATGCCAAATATATATTTACCTTCTTAGATGATACAATATACACGACACAAATGACATAAATAAGAGATTGGCATCCTTAAAGTTCCACCTCACTAATGTTGTTGTTACCCTCACTCTGTTAATCCGAGCATTTGAACCCTTTGATCGTCATATTCACTATTCAACGACTGCTTCTTCCTGAAAATTATTATTTAAGCATCTTTTAGTCATACCCTCTTTTCTCTGATAATACACACACACACACACACACACACACACACACACGCACACACACACACACACACACACACACACACACACACACACACACACACCATTCTCCAACCCAGTTCTCAGGCAGGTCACTGAGATCGCACATCCAGCTATGATTACAAGGTGTAAGCCTTTATCTTGGCCCCCACCTCTCCCAAATACAGCTGTAAACACAGAGCCCGAGAGGAAGCAGACGGGGGGATTTCTATGTCATTTCTCATACCTAAAAATAATGGGACAGATAGAGAAAAAAAAGCCATCACACTTTGTTGTGTAAGCCACAATTGTTACCGTTCACGCAAGGGGATATAATTACTGGCATTCAGATCCCGTCTGTGGCCTCGTTCAGAAGCAACCAGAAAACACCAGAGAGCATCTGTCAATGCAATGTAGTATGATCAAAGGCCTAGACGTTGTGCAGACACGACACACACACTCAAAAAACACACAGGGAAAAACATGGCCAGTCCAGGTAAACACTGCCTCTGCTCATTTGCATCTCCAGAGCTGACTCACAAACAGAAAACAGCCAGTAAACAAGCAGACAATCACTTTTGCTTTAGAGGGCGTTCTGCACAGAAGGAGGGCACGGGATTGTTAATGCAGTAAGAGATCCTCAGTGAGAGACGGAGAGAAAGCCAACAGATTAGGGGCAGACGCTTCATTGTATGGCAACAAGTTAAGGACGAGGGGCACGTCCTGGTCCACTCCTTCACTGCTCTGACGCCCTTTAAAGAAAGTGGTCCAATCTCAGCTCTAGTGTGCAGAAATAGATCTGTAATTGCTTATTACAATACAATTAGGGCAAAGGAGATGAGAGAAGGAAAGATGCTTAGTGCAAATGTGGAGTGACAGGCCCAAGCACCCAGACCTAGGATCCAAGGATTACAGTAGCCGTTTGCAGACTGAGTGAAAATGAGCGTGTTAAGAGAGAGACAAAGCGAGAGGGAACCAGGAAGACAGAGTAGGAGGGGTGGGGAAGCTGTCAAGCACAGGGCAGAAGCTAATGACAACTCTGGCTTCAACTTGCACAGACGTCTTTGAAGCGCGGCTCTGATCAGAGCTGTGATTGCCACCGCTGCAGGGCCACCACTCCTATATTAACCTACGCTAACAGCTATTCAGCAAAGAGTCACAGGCCCCCTTTTCAAAAACCTGACTCTTTCTAGAAGCGGCCATCTGTGGAGCGAGATGGTCCAAGATGTGAGTGGTGAGCGCACAGGTAAAAGGGGATGCTGTTTGCATACGGCCTCCTCGCTTTAACAGTGACAGTCAGGCATGAACACAGGGGCCGGTTAGCGGTGATTAGCTGCACTTCCTTTCTCAACCCACTACAGTTATGAAGATTGATAGAAGCAGCTTAGAGCTGATTATAGGGCCCGGGAGATGCATGGGCCCATACCCAAACAGCACATTCACACTGCATTCACAATGAGCACAGCATGCGATCGCTCGGCACATGCCGGGCATAAAGCAAACGTTGAAGCAGTAAGAGGCAAATAAGAGAAATGGACAATGCCAGAAGTGCTCTTAAGAGCTTTTCCAGAATATGAATATTATGCTAATTATATGCTTGCTTGTGGCCAAATCTGGTGCATTTGAGCAAGCACGTTATGAACATTTAACACATTTCCGAGACAATATATTGTGAACATGACGGGATGTCTAAAGCTCACTCCAGGGTTAGAAGACACAGCGTGCCTGCATGCAGCTGTAGTGGTCTATTTAGCATGCAGAACACTGACATTAATATCGTCTTGACATGAGCCAGTCGTGACTTGAAACAAAACAGACAAATTGTGGAAATAGTCTTAAATGAAAAATGATCTGGGTCTCTATCAGGTTTATATATATCGCAGGAAATATTGCTGAGTTCTTTTAGGGAGGTGGACAATCCCTTGATTTTATTTTAAAGCTCCTGTGATGGTGTTCTAAGTTGGTTGTAAAATAGACTGAAATGAATACTGATGCTTCTATATGACCTCCAAAAGCCAAAAAATCCATCAGGAAGATGACAATTATCTCTATAAAGTCGTATTAATTTTTGTAACTCTAATGCAGCCGGGTAGGTGTCGGACAAAGTGAGTTATGAGCACTGTGGAAACAGACCCTGCACTTTTCTAAGACAAAGATGCGTTTGACCGTAAACAAATATGAAGTCTGACTTTAAGGGACTTGTTATGTAGAAATGTTTGGCCCAAGTTTTGTTTGTATTGCGCACGAGTTTAAAGGCACACATGCAAACACACGGTTGACATAACATGCAGTCACAGTGCACATTTTCCACAGATGAAAGTGGCGTATAAAAGATGCAAAGAAGCACAAACAAGTTGTCACAAAGGCAGCAATCAAAAGAGAGCTGCTAGGAGGAGAAATAGATAAAAACACTAAGCTTTTATTTTGAAGTTTGTGTGGAAAGAATTGCTCGCAAGTGTTTAAGACCATAAAAATACACAATTTGAACAAACTGTATACGTCTTTTGTGCATAACTAACTTTAGGGAAGTAGCCTCATAGATGAAAAAGTTTTATGAAAGTACCGCAAAACCTCAATATTATCTATGACATTGTCATTTTTGTACATTGACACTTTTTTCCAGTTGTGCTCATATGAACTAAACAAAGAGTAAAGATGGAGATGTCAATGAAGTAACCTTGCTGTCCTTTAAACTCTGTGCAGAGGGCTGAGTAGTTCTCAAGCAACGGTTGACATAGATCGTCTCTTCAGTCCAGCATGACACATTCAGGAGACAGTCAGGACCCTGCAGCCACTTTTGACTGCTATATTTGGGATTGCACTGTGTTTTTTTCACCATAGTGCCTCCTGGTGTACTCTAGGTCTCTGCTGCCCTCTCCCTGTCTCTGAACTTGTACTCTAGCTTTGTTTTGCCTTTAAATCCCAGCGTATAAGTTTGTGATAAGGGTTCACTAACCTTTCCTTGCCCAAGCTTTCAAACGCCAGAAATAAAACTCTCAAGCAAAACTTTGAATATTACATTTAGTTCACTAAGATTGACACCCTTTTTTTTAAGAAATCCTCAGCACTGTCGCATGCTCTCATTCAGAAATACCAAAAGTAGAAACCTACAACCTGAACTATTAATATCTCACAGCAGCGTTTGGACAGCATGGAGTCCTAGAAAACACCACAAACCAAACAGAAAGTATCCGCAGCTATGCTACAGAAACATTCCCTCTGTAGTAAATCACCTCTCCTGTCCCGGCACTTTGAGTGGCAGCCTTTTCAATATGTTGATGTTCTCTAGCCTGACCCCTGACACCGATACCAAATGTTAATTTTTTTAACAAGACCCCTGTCTTAGTCCTGACAGTAAGCACCAGAGGGGAAAACAAATGAGATTTTAACTTCCAATTACTATAATGGCTTTTTATGACAGGCCCTCCAATGACGCACCTTACACCTCCCCCCATTCTCTTTCTCTCTCTCTCTCTCTCACACACACACAATGTGGGAAAACAATGCAGCTAATCATCCTGGAACCTTAATCTCTGGAAATGTGGTCATGTGACTGATGTGATAAGAAGGAGATAAACAGGAGGAGGTGAGGCCACAGAGAAGGAGCAGTATTCTAGTTTTTTTCAAACCTTAGTTCCTCATATAACACACATGCAGCTGCAGGTGACACTCTGTTTTCGTCTGTCCCTGTTATTAATCTACCTCACAATGTTTGGTGTTACTTGGGGAATCAGGTGACAAAAAACAACACCAATCATCTTTCCAAATTTGCCATCTTACTGTTTTTTTTAATCACAACTTGTTTGCTTTAAGAAACATTTTTCTGATGTATGTTTTTTTTTAACTAACAGCAGCTTTTAGTAGACGTGAAAAATGTGCTTTCACTGTTGTGCTGAAAATAATAAAGGTAGCAATTTAGCATTTTTCACAGCTGTCTTTCATTTGAGTGGAGCAACATTCATCAATTTATCCGGACAGTAAGTGGCAGATTAATAAATGATGAAAATAATCGTTAGTTGCAGCGCTAATCAATTATGTAAGCATGTAAATGGTTTAAGCTGACTTGTATTCACACTGGCAGCGGCAGCATTGTTGTCTAAATATAAATGCAGCCACATATGACTAACTGGATGCAACCTTGTTAATCATTTATAAGTAAAACAAACTCCAGGCAACTGCCAAGATGATGGAAATGCAATTCATTGTACTACAAAGTCAATTATGTGGATCATTGTGCTCCCAAAATAAACCCTAAGTGTGCATCATTATGCATGGCTGCCAAGGTCATCAGGTATTCACCGTCTTCAGAAACATGAATTCAAGTCGGCGTTAGCAGCGTCAAGGGTGTTATACATTTATGCTTTTTTCCTGTTTAACCTCAAGGACAAGAAATGTCAGATTCCCCCAAGGAGGAAGCCAGTCAGGACACCCTATTAAAAAAAGTCAGCGCAGCATGGTGTGATCTGCACTGGGTGTCATATGCACTGCAGTGAGCCGCTGTGGCTGAGGTGACTTTACTCTGTCGCATTTTGCTGCTAATTTCTTCCCTTCCTATCTAGGACATTTTGGACTATTTGTCCAAATCCATACATGAATCCAATAGTTACTTTGTAATCTTTTCTAAAATGATCATCCCGATAGAGGAGAGTCAGAGGAGGAGGAGGAGGGGATTTTCTACAATACCAATGCAAAGAAATCAGAGCTGTGCACTCGAGAACAAATCTAAACAGAGCCCTGAACTGCATTTTATGTGTGTATTTACTTTAAATGGATGGATGGACGTGTGCATGCGTAACCTGCAAATCTGTGAGAAAACAAAACTCCAGATTTATGTACAGTTAGTAAGTATGCCATAGGTGTAATCGTAAAACCTTCAATCTGTGAACATATTTACCTGCACTCGCCTGCAAATATCGGTTTAAAGTGATCAACAAAAACGCTAAATTGTCAGGGCGCTGGATATCCTAGCGGTTATGTCATGCACCCCATGTATGGAGGCTGTAGTCCTCATTGAAGCAGCCGTGTGTTCGAATCCGACCTTGACCCTTTGCTGCATGGCATCCCCCACTCTCTCCTACCAACATTTCCCCTCTCTCTTCAGCTGTCCTATCTAAATAAGGCAAAAAATAACAGAAAAAGAGCTCAATTGTCATCAGATCATAGCCAATGGGTTTGATTTCTTTACGATCAACGAGTTCCGCACCTTATACTCCTAAAATGGAACTGTTCCGTCCATAATGCCAAATCCCGCTGCAACGTTAGTGGACGATAATACTAGATTCACAAACGGAAACTAGAACACCTCTGACAACAAAAGTCACACCCTTTGTCTAAATATTCTGCATTTATACACAGAATCTTTAAAATTGGATAAAAAAAAAAACTTGAAACATAACACAAATTTTACGGAAGATATGTTTATATACATTTAAGAAAATATGAATTAATTCGTTCTTAAAATAAAAATTGTTTTCACATTGTGTATAGTCTGAGTCTATTTTGAAGTATCAGCATCCCTTCACCTCGTGGCAGCCTCCGGTCAATGCATTTTTAACAGTGTTTTAAGACATCCCACACAAAGGCTGTGGTCCACTTAATTGATACAATTAACGTTCATCATGGTGAGTGTTTGCTCAACGACTTCTAAACCCAGAGCCTCTCTGCTGCTCTCAGGAGGAGAATTGGGCGAGCGTGAAGCACTCGAGTTTTTGGTCATGCTTCACAGGAACCTAGAAAATGAGTGGAATAATTCTCAGCTCTTAAGCATGCTCAGAAGAGCTCAACAGCAGGGCTCGGCAAAGTCATTCTCCATGGCGCCGATAGCTCGCAGGCAATCCTGACCGACCGGCGTCCGGTAACCTGGACGCGCACACATCCGCTCACCCTCTTACACAATACACGATCGTTTAGAGGCCGGCCATGCATGGCAGAGCAAGCACAATGATCCTGACTAGATGTCATGTAAAAGGGGACTGTTTACACTCTGTCGCACTGTGGCTGTCTGTGTGTGGCCGTGTACTGTCCTTGATGCACCCAGGTAGAGCTGTCTGGAGGTGATTGGAGTAAAGCAGAAGAGGAGGAGGAGGAGGAGGAGTAGATATAAAAAAGCCAGAAGGAGGAGGAGAAGGAGGAGGGAGTAAATCTTACTTTGTGTGGAAGAAGATATTTTGTTCTCTCATCTCTGGAATTATATAAACTGCTTGTGGCTAGCAGAGGCCTCAGCTGCGGTGAAAATGGGCCCCCAAACTGCCTCACTCCCTAACAATCTACTCCACATCTTCAAATTCTCCATCTCTGCCCCTGAGCGGTGGCAGAAACAAACATAACCCTCCTACATCTCCTCCTCCTCTGCACTCTTTGTCTGTATTTCATTTCCTCTGAGGAAGAGGGCTCTCTTAAAATATTCAGCCACTTTAAAGTGGAATGTCACACTGACCAGGCTATTTTCTTTGATGAGCTCTAGTCGTAATCCTTCAATGATACATCTTCCTCCAACTCCATCACTCATGTGAGGAGCCCTACAGAATAGTTATTGGTTAAAGGATCTGTGGAAAAAGAGAAATTGCCAGGATTCCAAGCAGTTCCGGCGTAGAAAATGGAGCTGTGTGACACTATGGGCAAATGGATTCCTGCACACACACTCTGAACATGCTGCTGGGTCGCAATCTCAGTCCCTCCAGCCTCGGCTCAGCCCACCTGCCCCACCTAGTGTAATTCACTCTCCAGCTAAAGCCAGGTAGTAGGCCTGACCCCCACAGTTCAGGCCGTCACTTACTGATGACCTCCAGCGAGGTGCCAATGAAACATGTCCATTGAGTGGTGAGCAGAACAAACTGCCTCAACTGGCTCCTGCTGACTGCTCAGCATTTTAGAGAGCGCTAACGGATGAACACGGGTTCACAGACGCACCGTAAGGAAACCTTGCCTCTGGCCAGAGCGATGTGCTGCAGCAAATGCCTGCACTGAGATGACGAGGGGGGTTCATTTGGAGGTTTGAAAGATGATAAACCAGACAAAATGAGCATTCAATGGAATGTAAGAATGGTAACAGGGACGCTTTAAGCATGCTGTGCTAAGCCATAAAACTTTTTGTCGTAACATTTTGTTAAAGTGTGGTTAAATTTGTAAGATACAATTGAACTGAAACTCTCTTGTGACCATGCACACTACATTTAAAGCTACATATCCTGCATATTTCAAGCTTTAATGCATTTACATGGATTCATTAAGACTTTTCCAGCAAGCAGGGGCGGATCAAAACTTTTTTGATTTGGGGGGCCCACGGGGTCACCGATCTCTGTAGTGGTGTCATGGAGTTTGGATGCACACACATGAATGAATAGTAATTATTTTTCCTCTCTGTCCCGACTAATCATTTCTATTTTAACTCCTTACATAAAGTATCTAAAAGATGGTATATCCTGTGCCACAGTATAAAGTACCTACAAAAGGATATGAACAATATTGACGTGAAACAGAGACCAAATATTTGATTTAAGCATTAGTCCTATCTGTGACGAGGCAAAAAGCCAATCATAGTTTACAATTTGGGGGTTGCCCATGAGGTGGCGTCACTCCTGGCCACCCCTTGGCTCTGCCCCTGTCACCAGGTAAAAGTAGGAGGCCTTGAAACTCTCACTAAATCTTATGATCCTAGTGACTATCGATGTGTGTTGGCCAGCATAAAAGCTAACAATTGTCACATCAAGCAGACACAGAGAAGCTTTGACATGGCTTAGGTCAAATTGTTCTGTAGAAATTTTAATCTACAATTCATTAACCTTAAGGGGATTGTGTGGCTCTCCCTGGCCCGCTAAAGTATGGATTCACAAGTCATCCTCAATTTTAGTTTGAGTCGACCTGAACCCTTTTCACACTAGGCGTGTAGCAGTCAAGAAACCATGACACAAATGGAAGCTTTCTACAGTTCATAAACTGTTAATTGGATCATTAGCATATATAAACATTTCATAGGAAATGTAGAAAAGGAGCCTTGAAGGGGTGTTGTGGTGTTGCTCTGTGATAACACCCTCCTCCCTAAAAATAGAATACAACGTCTTTTTTTAAAGGATGTTTTATTGAAATAAAAAACAACTCAGAGGATTAAATATATTAAAGCAAGAATAAGAAAGATTACAAAACTTAACATCTATGTTATAGTATATGAATTTAATTTAAGACCATCTTTAATGTAGCTTTAAAAAAGCCAACAAGGATATTTCAAATAATGGTCTAAATTGTGCGTTTTTTTTCTTGCGAGAACTGGACAAATTCTCCCCTCTGCCTCACTCATTCAAATGGCAGCTATGGTGCATTTTTTTTCAACTGAGCTGAGATCTAGTAATATTTAAACAAATGAGGATAAAGCCCCAATTTTACGGGGTCATAAAAGCTTATTAGAGCGTTAGCACAGCATCCCTCTGATCTTTTCCTCTCCCTACCTTTACTTCTCAAATTCAGTGAGAAAAATTAGCCTCTTTGTCCTGCAAATATTTTGACCTTTAAAAATGGAGCCAGTGCAACTGCAGCGCGCTTCCAATGACTCAACTATTCTTATTTTCTGAATACATAGTTCCTTTGTCTCGTCTTTCTCTCCCTTTTCTGCGATCTCTCAGCTGTGCAGTGTACCGTCATTTGCATAAAAGGCACGTGATTGAGCTAAACACAGCTCCAGAAAGACCAGGGCAGACTAATAACAGTCCGTTCTGCCTCTTGACAGCTCGCTCTTTCTCAGGTGCATCTCTGGCTGCAGTCTGGTGCCTGACTTGCCGTGAACCAACAAAAAAAGCAACACGGACGTCAACTATTGAGAGTGTGAGAATTAGGAGGTGCGAGGAAGAGTGTGTCAGATTAGAGTCCATTGCATGAGTCTCACGCTCACTGCAGGAGATTTGGCCCGGGGCCACGTTCCAGATTTGGGAGAGTTCCAGGTGTTACTCAGTTATCCAGCTTATCAATCCTACTTCCCTTACAGCCAGGAAAACAAATTCAAGAACAACCTCAGCTAACAGACACCCAGCACACAAACAGCACTGGACACTACCTAAAAATGTACCCTGGATGGAAGGATGAGTTTGTAAGCTACCTGACAGCTACAGAATATGGACCCACACTGCTGTCTTTTAAGATTTGATTCTACAAACAAAATTAAAGTCACGTAACTTCTATATGTTGCTGTTTGAATTTTATAAAGAACATTGGGATATCATCTTTTAAATAAAAATAAGCTCATTCCCTTTTTCAAGTCTTCAAACTAGCTCATTTATAGCATTTCATTTCCAAAGGGGTCTATTTAATGAATTTAATTTCCTTGTGCATAAGAAATGTGATAATAAATGTGAGCTTCATTACAGATTATTACACTTCTGTCAGCTTACAGTGGCAGGAGATGTATGCGCTTTTTAACCCATTCTTTTTCAACTTCAACATTTTATAGTGGAACACCAGTAAGTTAAGATGGACCTATATTTATTTGTTAACATTATTTTTCACAGGCACCAATGTCGCCTTTGTGTTGTGGCGTCTCCCAATCTACCAGGGTCCGCAAAAACCTCAGACCCCAGTTACCCAAGAGGCAATTTAATATATCAGATTATTTTGACACTTACTTTACTTCTCTGTGCTGGGACTGATATGACACCTTGAAAATAGGGATAGTCTATAAAGAGATTTTCTTTATAAACACAAGAAAACTGTTTTCCTGAGGAATTTCTGACCACCAGTGGCCCTATTGATCTGTTTCTTTATGAAGGAGTCCTTGTTTTATTTACCTGGTGCACCCACATGCAGATGAACACTCAGGTTAATGATGATTTTCACATTCCTGCCCTGTTTCACACTACTCCACTTTATCAACAGGTAGCAAGCAATAACACACCCAGATAAGCAGCAATGCACCGTTAAAGGAAGAGGAGAAGAATGTGAAGAAAAACAACACTTGATTTCAAATGCTCCTTTAATATAAAAAGCTGCTTTTTGCTAAATGTTTTGGATAAGAAATGCACCTTCAGTGTTTTCTTAGAGGACACATACAGTGCATTTTAGTCCACAACATTGAATGTAAACATAAGTTGTGTTTGTTTACAAGAATACCCCACAGGGCACCTTTAATCCACTCTTGTTTTCGAAGGCAGGAATCTCTAGAGTACGTGCATCGTGACTTGTAGGTAATCAGACTTTTCTGAACTCGAGACACACAACTGCCGCAACCCAGTCTTAAAATTGATACTTCAGCATACTCACTTTGCAGATTTCTAGTTGATGTTTTGTTAGTCGATTACATAAAGTAGTTGTCAATCACTTTACCCCGGTTTTTGATATTTAACACATGAAAAAGTGGCTTGGTAATGTAATGCACGGTAGTACATTTTTCATGTCAACAGCATATGTCAGAGACATTACATACTGTTCCGACCTATTTTACATGCAGTTGAGCTTGAACCTATCTTTTTATTCACAGTGCTGAGTGTGGAGATCGCTCCACGATAATTACAGCATTGTTAAAGGCATTATAAATTAGAGGTAGCATATGTGAAAGATCTGGTAGGCCTCCAGTGTGTCCCCTTTGTCGTGGGGCATGTGCCAGGTCATCATGCTCAAATACAACACATCATGCATTGTGTATGGTTCACACACACACACACACACAAATACAGTCTCACACAACAGTCATATTGTCTGTCTGCGCTGTAGCCAACCGTAGGCAGCACAGAGCTGCAGAAAACAGGCTTAGACACACAGTTCTACATGAAAACCCTTCTTTTCCAGGAGCTGATCCTTCTTTGTTCTGCATAAATGCCAATTACATAATTCTCTCTGGCATGCAAATCAGATTAGATGAGGCCATGGCAGATCACCTATACGGCTCGGTCTAGTACTGTTTCCAAATCCACATGAATAAAACGTTTTTTTGAGGGGCTGGAACGTGACGTTTCTGTGCATTTAACAATTTAATCAGCTCTTAACTCGAGATCAAAAGACTAGATTAATCAGACAAATTACAGTTTTCAAAAAGGGGTGGTTTTGAGGTACTATTTTAAAATGTGATAGTGAAATATCAAGGGTATTATTGAATGTTAGAGATGTCAAGAAGTACACGACATGCTAAATCAGGGGGCATATTTGTATTCTGAGAAGAGACACTGATATTCAGCTCGTGGGCACTGATACTTAGAATCATGCTGGGAAAAGGGAACCAATGCAAATTAGTCAATCGAAGGAAAGCGACACTTTGCTGTTGGCTGTGGGAAGTCATCTGTAAAATGTTGCAGTGGTGCACAGCGCAGTCGGGAAAAGAGCACAGAAAGGGCTTTCGCTAACTTTTTCTGTGCTTTTTCTGTGCTTCTGCACGCTTCAACGTGTGTCCGTCTGCGTTTGTTTCAGCCCTGGGATCTGAAGAGCGGAACAAACCAGAAGTTGCCTGACAGCACACAGGAACCGACCCAATGTGAACTTTGAGGATGTGAGGATAGCTCGTGGAGGAGAGTCGGGGAAAAGAGACAGAAATGGAAAGCAGGAGAGAGAGAAAAAAGGATGTGGCTGCAACACATTACTCCTAATTTTAGAAAGGGTTTGTGACAAAAATCTCTACTATAAGACAAACATGCTATGAATGTGTTTATTCATGGATTTATGTATGGACTGTACCATTTCAGACAGGCATGAAAGAGCAAAGGTTAAGAGGTCCTCTGATGTAAGGTCAATCAAACTAAGACACAAAATAGAATTTGGTGGGCATCTTTTTTTTCTTTTTTTTTTACAAAATAGAATATTTTGACACTTCATTGTCGTCCAAATAAAACATGTTAGAGCAAACGTTAACATGTAGGCTCATTTCAGCGACTCTGAGTATCCGAGCACACATGCTCTCTGAGTGCACAGGCCAGGCAGCAACACGCACGTTACGTTCTGCATTAATGGATGCAATCCCGGTCCCACATTCCTCCGGGCCTTCTTTTGTAAATGGTATAATGAAGCAGAGAAGAGCAGTGACATTAACTTGATATTCAGCTTCCATTGTAGCACGTAAGAATGCTAAAAATACTCAGTAAAGAGAAATGACAGCCGATGGTTCCCCGTTGTAGATGAAGGGGAGGAAAATGAGCTGTCTTAATGTGACAGTCCAACATTATCTATGACACTTTTCTACTTAAATCACTAAATATCTTTTGTATGGAATCACAATAACATTAAGCCTTTTCAAACATGAAATCCATATTCCGGCCTTGAGCTGGCGAATGTGACTTATTTTTGTGTGTTTTCAAAATATATGAATAATTCACGCTTTAGATAAAAGATCAATTCGACACATATTGACAGTTCCTGATAGTTGTGAGCACATCTGGATTGTGAACATACGGTAAGGATCTTTAACACAATGGCCAGCAGACATACCAAAATGAAAAGAGAACACACATACACACATATTGCACAGTAATAGGTTTGATGTTTTCTGTCCCCCATGTGCTAAACTATCACCAAACAGAGCAATGTGTCCCATCTGCAGGCCTGGCCCGCGGGTCCCGGGGACAGATATGGACAGATACAGATCTATAACCTGCAGTATCAGGGCCTAATTGATGCAGGAAAAAATCGACACGACAGACATCAGCCACGTGTGACAATCTCTATCGGTTCGTCTGGGTCTTCTGGCCAGAAGGCGTTGAAATGATGTCAACACGCATGCGTCATGCACACACAGCTCATTTCTACTGTTTTTGTCATTTCTTTGTGTAACAGTGTATGAAATTGTTGTGAAGCCACTTCTGTATTTGGAGCCCGAGGAAGGCGGAGCTTGACAAAACGGCAGCACAGATTGCGGTGCCAAAAATCCTGCTTGAATAGAGGAGCCCCGGCAGTGTGAATTTGAAATGTCTGCTTGCAAATGCCCCTACAGATCCGCAATGAAATGTGTTAAAATGTGCGAGAAACATCTGAAACACAGATGTCTAGCGGATGTTTCCCATAACACTTCCTCCTCCTCTGACATGTTGAGCTGTCTCTCTTCTATTCATATGCTAATGCTCAATCAGGACGCCCAATCCGGAAGCCTTTGCAGCTACATTTTTTTTTTTCCCAAGCAATCAATTTACCTTGGAGAGAGATAAAAGCTTAAAGAGTCACATAAGAGGCGAGCTGGAGCAAATGGTGATATGAACTGGAAAAAAAAGAAGAGTGAAAAAAACTGCCAAGATGGCAAAGAGGCAGTTGGGGAATAGCTGGATAATGTAGGTATAAACACACAAGTCTGTGCCTGGGAAGGCTCAACTGAAGCTCATTCTCATCTAAGCTGAGTTTCCCCCCGCTGCAGGAGGGACTTCCAACACCTTCAGCTGCAATATAAATGTTAATAGAGTTCAGGGAAAGAAAACGAGGCGTAAACAAACAAATGTGGTATTCCATGCTTTGGGGCAGCAGGAGGGCGCTGCCGATGAGCAGTACGTCTGTGCGGGTTTGTTCTGTGTGCATGTGTGTTTGGGTTTGCATGTGCTAAGGGAACCAAGAGAGAAGAGGGAATAAAGATGGGGGATTCACACGTTCTCGGTTTGAGCTAGGCCTGAGTGGACCTCCAGCAGTGGAGCCCCCCGCAAAAAACCCTTCCTGAAAACTCCAGCGAGACTCCGCCACAAGACAGGCTGATCATTTTTCTACACCCTTAAAACAAAACCCCGACAGCTTTGAAGTGGAGAGCTGCTCTGAATTGAAATCCACTTTCACCAGAAAACTCCACACGCAGAGCATTAAAAACCAAAACTAAAGTAGATCTGAAGCATATACGCTATGAATTATGGAGTCAGCCACCTGGATATCAATCATTGGTTTTTCTGCTGCCTTTTAAAGCCTCTAGTTTGTCATTATTGCCGTCGCCATGTTTTTTTTTTGAGTCAGAGGTGACTATATCTGAGTACAAGAGTGTGGTGCTAGAAAGGAGTGAAGAGATTGCAGATGCTATGCTATCAAAGCTAAACAGTCTATTACTGTGGCTAATGTATCAACTGGAGAATAATCTAGTTAACCGTCCTGTTTCCCACAGAACTAGATTCTGTTTGTGGTTGTTGCTGACAAAGTTAGTTTGTGCGTGGACTAATGAAGCTAAGAAAGCTCGTAGAATGAAGAAAACTCACCGCTTGTTTTTCAACATCTCAGCTGGGAGATCTTTTGCAAAGGTACCAACTAGGGCAAACACAGCAAAGTCAGATGAACATGTTGAAGACTGAATCAGCTGAGGTGAAACCTATCATACAGCTAGCAGCTCCCACCGATATTTAAAGTGACCAGGCACCTTAATTATGCAAAACGTTAATCCTAAAATGGATTTAAAAGTTTTTAGTTTTTTTAAATCCTCTAAACAACTGTCATGTTATAGAAAATAGCTAAATATACCCAAACAATTTTTGATACAATGTCGTTAACCTGTGCTGTAAAACTTGGCATTTTAATATTGGAACTAAAGGCAGTTGATTTGCTTTTTTAGACAGCCCCAAGTGGTCACTCTGGGAACTGCAGTTATTGGCTCTTTAGAGATAGCTCTTTTCAGCCCTGTACATTGCTGCTAGTGGTTACTAGAGCATCAGAGTATTTTGAAGATACAGGCTGCAGTGTTTCAAACATAATGAGGCTGTACCTGGGCGGTGGAGTTGGCAGGGAGGGGTGAACAAAAGTACTCTGCCTCTGTGCACTGCCTGTCAGCACCTGTGTGTCCGCTCAGACTTAAAGCTGTTTGTTTGCACTTACTGACGTTGTTTCCTCCTTTCTAGATCCTTGCTTGTGTTGTACTTTCTCTCTATGTGCATCACTTTGGATAAAAGCATATATTTCAGTTTTTCTGCTCTTTTGAAAATATTCATCAGCAGTAGTGGACGTTAAAGACCCTAAAATAACTCTCTCTCTCTCTCACGCCCAATCTAGATTATATATGGATATAAAAGAAAGTTCGGCAAATATACTTTGGCGGCTGTAAATATACCTGGACAGCTCGCCCGCGAATCGTCTATGTGGGAAACCCTTGTTTGTTTCATATGAGGCTCTTTTCTGTTTCTTTCTTCTAAGGTTCATTTACAGTACATGAAAGCAGGACAGTGAGTGAGAGAGAGAGAGAGAGAGAGAGAGAGAGAGAGAGAGAGAGAGAGAGAGAGAGAGAGAGAGAGAGAGAGAGAGAGAGAGAGAGAGAAAGAGCGAGATAGATGAAGGGTAGGTGGGTGGTAAACACTGCCATCCTCATTCTTTTCACACAGGCAGCTATAACTCCCCGTCCTGACTTGTTCAAAGGGTTGGCAACCTTCAGACCAATTAGACATCACAGGGCAGCCTGCACAGCACCCAGCTTTCATATAAACGGCTCTCCATGAATTTTTAATCAGCTATAATTTAAGGATTTAAATAAAGATCAAATTCTTCCGGCTGCATGGGGAAGAGGTGTCTGCCTGTGTGTGCGCACGTGTGTGTGTCTGCATTTTTTATGCAATCAGACGGAAGTGAGTTTGCATGAATGTGTTCATCTGTTTCACTCACTGTCTCCTCCCCCCCTTCCCCCTCCCTTTCCTCCATCCTGAACATTTCCTCCTCTTTCTCCCTCTTCCCGATCCCACCTGCCAGTGTTGCGAGCAGAAGCCCGGCAGGCTGTCTAACCCCGAGCAGAAAATTTCCTGACTGTCTGGTTGAATGGTTTGGCTGGCTGAGTGGCAGCATGTGAAGAGAAGGAGACAGATCTGCAGGGAATCACTGACAGATGTAATTAATGAGGTCATACATTGAGTTGGCAGTCCCCTTCATATCCAATTCCTGCCGATCACAAGTGAACACACCTGCAGCCCGAACAGCATGAAAAAAAAAAGACAAAAACCCCCTTGATGGTGTTTGGGGAACAAAATGTCCCTCTGGAGACTCAGATTGGACTTTACATGCCATACATCTGAAAACATTACAACAAACTCAGAGGAATGGAGGAAAATGCGAGGGTTGCTAAAATTGAGCCAATTACATGTTTTTTTATTTGCAAATGTTTCTTTGAAACAAACATTTCTAATGTTTCTAATCTTTGCTAAAAAGGTCAAAAAAGTTACTTCCTGTCAGTGTCTCTCCTAAAAACAACAAGTCATGAACTTTTTACCCCATAATTCAAGATTGACCTACTCTATGCATTTTTTTCTAAATGATCTATCATGTTCATATTTATGCTTTTCAAGATGCAATAAAATTCCTTTCTTTATTCAAATGTGCTCTTTATGTGGGTCTAAATTGCTACTTGAGTTATTTGAGTCTTGGCAGATCCATCATATGTTTTTGAAAATGTAGGCTATTCATAATAATTTAATTTGAACAAATCAACCCAAAAAAAAAGACCAAAAAAAGGTGAAATCTAGATTTGTTTCTCTTTTTTGTTCTGGGACAATCAGACTGCGTATTGATAATATTTTGATACTTTCCAGGTATGGGTTATGATATTATACTGTTATATAGTGTTATATAGTTGAAGTCAAGACCGTTGCTCCACTTGCAATATCGGCATATTTATAGTGTCCAAGTTATTTTATTTGTTTACTTGTTTCTAGATTTAAACAACAAAAAGTTGAAAACTGTCCACAAATCTCTGCATGCTAACTATGATGTTATGAACCATGTAAGGTCAAACAACAACATTTAAAATAGTAATAAAAAGACTGATCCAGCTAAAAGCTTGTTTTGTGAAATAGAGTATTACAGCTTCATGTACACAGTGTAAACAGCAGCCACACAGTTAATAATGCTAAATTGCAGCATTCCCCCGATTTTCACAAACACCATATTAGGACATATCCTGGCCTGGTTTATAACTGCAGTATTTATTTCCTGTAAACTAAGAAGAAAACAGGCCTTGTCACGTTTCACTGGAGCTTTCTCACTCATCACTAAATATGTGAAAATATGTATTCAGGTCAAAGATTTCCGGCCTTCCCTTGAGACCCTGTCAGTCCTCAGTCTTTCTTAGTGCAAACATGCAAACAAACACATGTAGTAAAAGGGCACACGATTCCTGGCAAACAGTGTACACTCAGAGGAGAGCATGAAAATACATACACGTAAGGCACATTGCACACAGGTATGCTCATGCATTTTTACTCGCACACTTTGCTCTCTCTTTCTTTCTGACCGTCCATTACAGCTTCAATGGAGCACTCACTAACCCTGCAAACAAAGGAGAGCCTTGGCAGTGCTCTTGTTATCCATCACCTCTTCAGTCTTGCATAAATAAATCTTAATAAATAGCATCATCATGTCAGAGAGCTTTCAGCTGCACGGCCTCCCCTCCAGCTTCAACCGATTTTGTCTTTGCTCTGCACTTTTATCCACACTTGTTTTGCATTTTTGCCTCCCTTTGCATTAAGGGATACAACATATTATGAATCCAGGTTTTGGGTAACTCTTCAAGGATGCAAGATGGTATTTTCCCAGGATGGTGTATGTACACTCATCCCTTTGAGGGAAACGGCGAGCTGGAGTGAATATAAAACCATTCTGACTGACCATCTCTGCCCTGCAGCGAGGTATTACCGACCCGATTAGAGTGGTCTATTTTAGGATGACAACACCCTCATCTACAAGGCACAATCAATCATTGAATGGTTGGGATGGTATGAAAACAATGTTAACCCTCTGTAATGACCCTCTCAGTCCACCAATCAGAATTCAAATGAACGCTGATTAAATTATTCAATCAATACACAAAACTTTTATTAATGATAAAAATATGCTCGGGAAACTCTTTGATTATTCATAAGGTAAATATATCTCAACTATATTTAGGGCCCGACCGATATGGATTTTTTGGGGCCGATACGATAATAGGAAGAGAAAAAATCTGATAGTGATAAATCGGCCGATATCGTATCAAACACTTGTGGAAAACATACATTATAACCAAGACAAGATGTGCTTCACACTCTGCTAGTGTCATACAATGAAACTCAAATGAAATGCTATTTGACTGGTGAAAAGATCGAGTAATATCGGCGCATATCTGCGATACAATTAGCCGATAGTCACTTGATAAGCTAATATCGGCCGTTATTATCGGCAGGTCGATTAATCAGTCGGGCTCTAATTGTATTATTTGTATTTTTGATTAATAAAAAAGAATGTAAACAGACAACAATCTCCTGCTCTGCTGTCCGTCTGCTTCATGATGTTTTACTCTCCATGTGACAGGATGTAATATATTTCAAACTAAAGTATAAACGGACTACGCTAGTTCATTTATTAACATCGTCAACAAGCAAATTACACAATGAATACAAAGGCTCTACAGTATCTGTTTGTATTTAGGATAGATCATGTGAAATCTTTTTTTTAGGGGCTTAAAAATCTTCTTCTAAGGTTTAGAGTGTTTATTGAAACAGAAACAGATGTTAGAAAAAGGAGTCCCCCAGAACAATTACCACCTTAGCCTTCACAACTGCATTTCTGTCTTGTATGTAACCCAATGTGTCGTGACATCTCTGATCAAATGATCTACAGCCTGGGCCTCTGTTTAGTTGCACTAGCATCACTATTACAACCGTATAAGACCTAATGTATTCAAATAAAAAGGTGATCCCCCTCCTTCTTCTGCTTCAATAAATGTGGTTATTGTGAGCTTAAGTGCATCGAAATGTCTCAGTTTTGGTAGCTTATTTTGGCTTTGTCTCTGTGCTGCAAAGTGGAGAGCTCCAAGCTAACTGGAAGCACTACAAAAACCTTTCCAGTGATGTAATTAACAATATTTTCACATAATAACTAATCATTTGCTCAAATTGACCAGAATTACCCTCTGAAAACCACTACAAAGAGAGCAAAGTAGGTCAGCTCAATTCAATATCGCTTATTCTGTCTTCTCTGTATACATTTCTCCCTCTCTTTCTGTCTTTTTGATGATGAAACACTCGCCAGGCGCAGTAACACATTTCAAGTGTTATCATTGTTCTAACAAAGCTTTGGCCTGGCATTCATGTTTCCTGCTTTTTTTACGCACTCCACCTCAAAGAGCAGTGTCATGTTTTATCTGACCATCTCACACAGAGCCTAGAGAGTCTATCTCTTTTATCTGACCACCTCTGTCTCCCTCGCTTTTTCTCTGTCTCTTTTTTTTTTTTGCAGCAAAACACACACACAAACCTGACAGGAGAGGGTAGGATTCTACCCCCCCCCCCCCCCCCACACACACACACACACACACACACACAAACCTAATTCCTCCCTAATAGCCAAAGGAGGGCTTGCTGTGTCTTTCAGGGGGAAATAAGGTTATTAATAAGGTTACGGTGCCCTTCTAGGAAAAGCTTGCCTTGAGATGTCATGGCAACAGCCTTCAGAGAAAAAACTAAATCAATCAGCACTTAGGGTAGATGAGATCGAATGACATCAGAGAGGGCCTCTACAAAAAGGGTTTAAATAATGACATGTGGCCGAAACAGTGGAGGCAACCTCAGCTTCACCTGCTTGAGCACTCCGCTCCCTCCCTCCAGGCTTTCACCCCTGTCTTCCTCTATCCTTATATAGAGCTATTTCCTTCACCCAGAAACACAGCGGTTAAGCCCTCTTGACTATAGCAAGTTATTTATAGCTGAAGAGGTTCCACGACAGATAACCGTTGTCCAAAGTAGGAAGAAGGAGGAGGATGATAACTGGTCATTTAAACCCAAAGTGGCAGTACAAGTTGGACCACAACAAAACAGACTGACTTAGTGCCGGGGCTCTGTTGTTCACAAGACGCTTTAATGTTGCAAAAGAGACAATGAGACTATATTAAGCGCTCAACAATGGGGTTTCTAAAGTACGATGAATCCCGCAGGGTCTACTAGAGTTAGAGGCTGTTAAGGATTCTGTCCATTGGTCTGTGATGAATGATGTGCCACCGTAGCGTACTTTAGCAATGATAGCTTATAGCTCCATTAGCCTGTAAGTACAGAGAGAGGGTCAGAGAAAACAGTGAACTCCCTGGCAACATAGAGAGTGCGGGCTGGTTGCAGTGCCCAGAAAAGATTCATTAATCTAAGATGATGAGTCTTGGTAGGTGTAATTAGGCCTCCTGACACAGGGAGCCTCACTAGAGTTGTGTTTAAGGTCTTTACGGCTAAAAAAAGAAGCTCCCCTTAATGTGCTAGCAGCGGTTAGCTCGGAAACAAATAGAGCAATGAAGCGGCGGTATCATTGTTTACAAGCACGTCTCTGTGTTTTCCGGAGGTGCTGCGCTGGGTCTATGGGAGTTAATCATTCATAGGTAACTTGGTTGCTTTAAGACACAAACGCAACTCTTGCTGGCACAAGAGCTACCAGCATCACCCACACTTTCTATATTTAACTCTTTTTCCATGGCCAGGCCATTTGTGGAGCAGAGTTCACACGGACACTTGGCAGAGAGGATTTCTACTCTGACATTGTTAGCAGGACCTCAGGAAACGATACTGGCAGTGTCCTCATTCATTTAAATACATCTAGAATCAACACTTGATGCACGTGAGTGACTACATGACCAGGTAGATAGAATAGTTTAAAGGTAGATATAGGAAGCTAAAAAAAAGCCTCTTTGCTAATCACAACATCATGTAGATCCACATACAAAAAAGAGGGAATGAGAGGAAAATAAAATCATATTGTTTCTCTATTAAACACACATAAAGGGAGACACATTGAACTACTTTAATGTCCAGTAGCAATTATGGAGCAAGAGCTTTTTAAAGCCATATGAAAGATGCATCATGCAGTCTGTAAGTAGTAAAAATCAAATTGGATTTTAATTGGACTCTTTACTCCAGCACCCTGGATTTAAACTGAAACAATGGCCTGCTTTAAGGTTAGGGATTAAAGACAGTACCTACAGTATATATGTGTGTGTCTACAATATAAGATGAGGCTATGATGTCGAGTTTGTGGTGCGTCTGCTTGGGATCCAAAAAGGGAAACAATACATATTAACATTACAACTCCAGCTGCTTATTTTAGTGTGTCCTCCAAGGTCAACAGTTAATGAGGAAACGCTTTAACTGACTGCTAGCTCTTCATGCATCTGACACACTGTGGACTGCAAGTGTATGCATCAATCACTGTCTGCGCAGAATTCAAAGCTCATGCAGAATGTGCAGCTTTATTATAAAGCTCAGCCATTAAGACTGAAGTTTTAACTTGTGCCTGAAAAAACAGTCTCAAGTCCTCGACTAAAAACTAAAAACTCCTTTTATTGAACAAGCTGCATTTATCATTACAGCCTCACTAAACAATGAGAACTTGTTATAATGAACCACTAAACCAGTGGAAACATCTTTGTTTAGCAAGCTACTGAGACACTGTTTAACAAGCGAAGATTTAGATTCACCCTTCCATAAAATGAAAAACATTATCAGTCCTTTTTTGGACGTGGACAGACTGATTTATCTGTAACCATTAAAAAAAATAAAAAACAGAACCCTCCTGCTGATGAGAGCTGCTCCTCTCACAGTCCTCTTAATAAGCACTGCCAGCCGTGCCCCGGGTAGCACAACAAGCCACAGCCGAGTGCGCCAATAGGGGACCCGTTCCTTAAAGAACAATTAACAGGGCCATTTAAAAAAATCATCCAGCCCACACACTCAATTAACACAACCCACTTTTGCACTTTCCCCTCCATTGTGTCCCAGAATAGCTCAGTTGAATTGGCACGATTAAGCTGTGTTAGTGGTGACTGCATCATGTTAGGGCTTTGTGCTACTCCTCGCAGCAGCTACACTGTTTCTCTTTCTGTAGATTTACAGGAAAGATGTAACAGATTTACGGATCAAAAAGGAGTCGAGTTGACTTTTTTCAGGGGTGTTAAATACAGTAGATGTTGTAAAAGGATTTTTTGGGTAAGGAAAGTCTGCACGTCTTTTATATTAAAGAAGTTAAACTAAATACGAAGACTGAAGCCGGGAAATAAGAGAGAAGCACATGTGCAAATCTGTATTTGAAACCGTAAGCTTTGAGTTCAAATGAAGGTCCATCAAATAATCATCTAAAACTCCTGTACTGACAGATAAAAAAAACACGGGCTTTCCTTTACTGTACATTTTTCAACTCTTTGTCTGAACTGAAAGACAATCAGGTCTGCATAGAGAGAATCCACAACAAAAACGCTTCCCCTTAGTTCTCAGTAAATTGCAAACACAATGTCCTAAAAATAACCCTTATCTTGCAGCAGTCATTATCATTGGGAACACTTCAGAAAACAGCAGCCCCAGTGGTGTGTAAATAAACAGAGAAAAGCGGAGGAAGAGGAAAAAGATAACATGCAGCAGGAATTCTATCAAGAGGCAGGGTGGGATGACTCATGAAAATAAGTGACTTTGAGTTTATGTGGGGAAGGACAATAAGGAGCTTTGAAGCTCGGAGATTACAGAGAGGTATAGCTGATGGAGCAAACCGGGGAGGGCCGGGTGGTTACGGCAGCAGTGTAGCACATACTGTGCAGCGGCTCTGGTACTCACTCTTCTGGAAATACATGTAGGGCACGGCTTCATCAACCCCCTGGAGGGATGCAGCCATTACATTAACACAGCTCACCTAGCGGGCACAGGGACAGGCCAGTGTCTTTGTTGCAGTGCAAGTTCATCCTTGTCCCAAGCCAATACGCTCCATTTATTGGCCATTTGTCATCATGAAAGGGCTGGACATGTTCCTTGTTGGATTATATCATCAGAAAAAAATAACTGTAACAGGTGTACCTAAAAAGGATGCAGTGTAACTAAGCAGCCTTTAATCTTAAACTTTGCATTTTGGTATTACTTATATGAACGTGTAAAAGAAAAACTTAGATCCAAAGGAGATGTATTGAGGGTTTATAAAAGACGTCTCTCAGTCCATAGAGCTCCTAAATCCACAACCGTTTACACAACAATGTGTCTGAGATCGTTCTTGAAGGTATATACTTTGGAGGATAAAAGCTGCACAACTGCTCAGACCACACTTATCTGCACGCACAACAAAAAAGAAAGCTCACACCATCACGATCAAAAAAAATGTGTGAATAAGTCCTGATCCTGTGCACCCGCCTAATCAGGACATCCCTCTACCATAACAAATGGTATAAACAGGCTATCTATAGACTAGACCACTCACCTTTAAGTAGGATTGTTCAGTGTAAAATTGCATGTGCATGCCTAATCAATCAGTTCATTCATCTCTTAAGTGGTCACCCTTTTAGAAAGGGGGGGGGGGGGGGCAGTGAATCCTCTCATCTACTTTTCCTTAGCGACAGTGAAACAGCTTAAGATGTCTGTTGAGAAAGTGTGCAAAAGGTCTATCCATTCTTTCCTGGTGGGTTAGCATAGTAGTGAAACTGTTTCACAATGGACTAGTGCCTTTGGGCTGCAACGTGATGTGTCAAAAAAATTAGTAAAAAAAAGTTGTATAAATACGATGTGTTCTCTGCTATTAGCTTTGCACGGCTAAGTCAAAGGCTTTAGAGTTGATATCAGTTTTTGGAAGAAATATTAATTACGAACATTAAAAACACAAAAAAAAGGTTGTTAAAGGATGAGAATTGGGTTGCAGGCTACTCAGTTAGCTGCTTAGTTAGCTTAGTCTGTATGCGCTCATAGACCAAGGGTTATAAAATAAAACCCTCATACTACATAACCCTCAGTCCCTTTAACGCTCTCTAAAGCACTGCTGCACTCTTTTTTTTTTCTCAATAAGTGTGTGAAATGTCAACCTCTTTGTGCATTACATGTGAACAACAGTCACCACTCACAATTATTTCTACATAAAAAGAACAAAAAGTACACTCACATCTTATGTTCAGAGTAATCTATTACACAAACTACAGCCCTTTTATCGGAGCTCTTTAAGTCCACTTTTTCCTCCTCGACAGGTACGTTCACCTTCAGTGAAGCCTAAACTGTTGTGCAGGCAGATTATATGTTTTTAAAGCACAAGAAGTCGGCATCATTCTTATTTCATACCCAACCCACCATCATGGAAGAAAAGTGTCTTTACATGATTGACAATGATTGCTGGCTTTTTAAAAACTCCAATCAGCCATGAAAGAGTATAACTAAGTGAGCTTTCTGGACTATGTTTAACACCTGAACAGAAAGCTGTGATTTAGAATGCTCTGATTGACACAAACCATCGCACAAATCTATTTTAAGGCATTGCGAAACACCCAGAAAACTGTTCAATTGTACACACAGGTGCACCCATACAACCGCGATAACGCAACAAGTGTTCAATCTGAACTCTTGTGGGTTGCCCAGCGAGAGGATCGTACCAGTCTGGGTCAGCAGTGAGTGCTTATGAGAAGGGCAAAAAGGCAACTCTAGACCAAGGGTTCAAATAACATACTGTCAATGCAGGTGGTGTTCAGCTGCATGCACCCTGAGGCTCTCTGCAGCATGCATGAGGGTATCTGTCATGTAAATGAATCAACTAAAGACATGGGGAAAAAAAGAGAATGAGAAGTCAGGTTGAGACATGCTTTATACAAGAGGTGATTTTAAACACGAGACCTGAGTTGAGAAATCAAACATTGCTCCATAAAGATGTACCATTTTCAAGGCTTGGGTCACTAAATTATTATAGCTTTGCTGATGTTGTCTGTGTCAATATAAAATGAGACTGGAGCAGTGAAGCAAGAAAGTGAGCCATAAAGTCTGTTCTCTTCGTGGTATTACTGGCTCTCATATCATCATCTGACATCACTTGGGCGCCTAGATTTTACCGCATTTAATAGAGAAACATGTACATCTTGGGAGCTCAACAAATCAAATTTGAAGTTTCGTCATCAAAATTGGTGAGAAAACACTAGAACAGCTATTTAAATGAACCCTCACTTATACTGAAACGTCAGCACATACCCTGAGCACATATTTTGACATGCATGCTGACGGGTGTGCACTGTTTTGTGTTTAATGCCTTACAGTCTGAGGTGTTCTCATATTAAACTGTTTTTAAAAAAGTCTTAACACATCGCACATACGCTTGGTAATATGAAATGTTAGCACAGTCAAGTTAAAGGGCAGCAGTAAAACAGCTGAAGGGACATCAACAAGGAAACATTCAGCTGAATCACAGCTGCAATCCAACTCTGTCATATTGTCTGAAGTATCTTGACCATTTATTGTTGACTATAAATAACAAAACAATCTCCGGTCAGAGAAAGCCGTGTCAGGCTCTATAGAGATACTCTCCACACTGGCATTTTTTATGTCATATTTAACTGATTGGACTCAGATTGAAAATCGGTGAAAATGGCCCTTTAAGTACTGTCCGACCATTCGTTTACTTCCATGTTCTACTTCCAAATTAGGGCGTTAAACACTGTTGGGACAAAAAATCAATACGCTGTTATATTACAATGTTTCCTCTTGCTTAATATTATCGATGCACTTGCACCAACTATCAATATTTTTTATCAAACTAAGAGGGCTGCAAATGGATTCTCTCACATTTAAGCCTGCTATTTTGGCGTACAGCATCACCACCTCAGAACTCCTCCTTATGGTGTTATCAGGTTGATGAGGAAGGCTGCGGAGGAGATAGCAGCTTTGGAAAAAATTGTAGATTGAATGGTAAATAAAAATCTAGGCTGTATGAAAAAGCATGTATGGAATAAAGGCAACATTTAAAACCTTACATTTGAAAGAAATCTACAATAAGACTACAACTCTCACACTCTTAAACCTGTTCTTAAAGGGGGAAAAACTTAAAGCCGGGATTGTAGGCCTTATTGCCATACTGATTAAATTCTGAGATCAGACTTAGGATTTGCTGGATCAGCAGATTTGCGGGTCAGAGCTAAAAGTTGGCATTTCTTATCTTGTAGTGGGTTTTTTCCACCACACAATTAAGTTGCAGACCAGTCAAGGCCTCCAAGCCTGCAAATCTAATTTCTGACCATTATCTATTGTGTGTACAATAAATGGAACGGAAATCTGCTAAAGTCTGTCTTATGACATGAAAGGCTTTTCATTCTCCAAGTCTATTAAATCTAATAAACCAAGAAATAAATAATAAATAAATAAAATAGCAATTTCCTGGAGGAACAGCTGTGGATGTATATTAAAAGAAAGCTGATACCATCTTGACAGGCAAATTTCCTCTCTAATAAGTCAACTTTATTCAAAATGAGACGTCGCCACAGAAAAAAATAAGTTTCTAAATGATTAGATGTTTAAAATCTGGAGTCGGCCGTTTCCTTTAAATCAACACATCGTATCTGTGCTGTTGTTTCTATAGTGTGAGATGAATCTTAATTCCGGTATCACAGATCAATAACAAGACGACGGCTATGATGTAAGTCTGTCCTTAAGCTGTCATCAAATGCATTTGGCCTCAATACATTTCAAACGATATGTTTGGTGTTCATTACAACAGGTCTCAGTTGTATTGACTATCAACACAGGTAAAAAAAAAAGAAGCAAACATCAGCGCCATTATACAAGACCACAGAGATTACACTCCAGACATCATCTACAGTTCTGCATTCGACCCGTTTGATTACAGTAATTAACATTTGGGAATATTTTCACGCTATCAGATACAGTTTGGTGTACGTACTAACTATATGTATGTTGTGCACAGCGCTCTAGGTCTCCCCTACACGCTCTATGCTCACGTAACTCAACAGAAACACTCCGAGTGAGCTAATAATTTTGCTCCTGTTTCTATTCAAACATTGTGAAGAGCTGCAGCCAGACACACCAGCTCAGTAAACAAAGACAACAGCACATTTTCTCATTACCGGGACGCGTGAGGGAGGCCAAGGCAGAGAAATTAGCCGGCAAAACTGCAAGGAAAGCAAACCTACCAGGCAGGTCATCTGCGGTGTTTGGCACCCACTGATTTTGAATTCAATATTGCCGTACAAACAATCAGAGAGGAGTGGATTACAAGAAGAGCACACACTTCATCCTCCCCACTTGCCACACATAGAGGTGTATGTCGTTGGAAGACACCAGATTATCTCTGGGACCTGTGTTCTCTATAACCCCCCCCTCCAATTTCTGAAGAGACGTGTATAATGAGGAAGGCTTCCGTAAAAGAAAAACTACAATCCCCATGAGCTCATTCACTTATCCTCAAATGGGGTCCATTTGAGGATAAGCCAAGAACCCCCCCCCCACAACCCTAGATATTGTAAATGCAATTTAAAACCACAGTTTGACTTCTGTGCACACTTCATACACTCACCAATAGGTGCTTTGCTCCTGCTGTCTTGTGTTAATTTCAATTTACGATGACATCTTACCTCACTACATCCCCTCTAATAAGCCAGTCTGAGGAAACCCATCTTCCATTTCACAGCAACACAGTCTGTTTTTAGTCAATACTGAGGCTAATATCCCGCCAAGCCTCCCAGCACAGCAGTGTTGTATATACAGTAAGACTATACCTGCCTGGGGTTAACTGCTAAGCGCTAAACAAGGAGTTTGGGAAAAATAGAGATCACACTCAGAGCAAGCAACAAGATTCCACTTTTCACCTGTCTCTGTTTTAATACTGCCCCATAGATACAGACGCAAATAGGCTGCTTTTGGCTCAGCATCCAGCACGGTGGGTAGATTTTATTTATTTCTTTAATAGCCAAACTGAGAGAGAACTGAATACCGCAGCTTTCAAACCATAATTGCTTTAACTTGTAATACAGAGCCGCAGCATCTGGTAGCGGCAGCTTTTATTTTCAACCCATCTTATGAATATCAAAAGAATGAATATTGCTGGGAGAATCTGCTTAATATCATCACTAACTTAGTTGGGAGATGAGAGAAAATCTGATGGCGAGCTAAACACAGCCGGTGATGATTCCTTGTTGTGAACAATTCGGCACAATTTAGCAAAATCTCACTTCCCTGTTTGTCAATGTGCCATCGCCGGGTTTTCCTTTCAACACATGTCAAAGTGTTTGAGAGGAGCCAGTTTAAAGTCATATCAGATCTTCTTAGATAAGCCACGCTGACATTTATCCCCATCACACATCACACTATAAACTACAGCTGAGCGAAAGTGCGCCGTGCAGAGCGCTGTGCTATTACACCGGTAGACACCCACCGCATCATTTATCCTGACCATAAATCAGCCCTCTGCTCTACTGCACTACCTGCTCCTCTTGTCCCAGCAGATCTCACTGACGTATCATTATATCTCATATAGCACCACTAAAATAACCTCCACTGAGCCTGAGCGCTCAGGAGGTGTGCAGAGTCTGCACCCTCTCTCCGGCTGTCTGCTTGGATGATGCTTGGCATTAGAGCATCAATTAGGTCTGTGATGTACGCTTGTTGTTTTACTGCCTACTATTTTGTCGCGGTCTTGTGGTCGGGATGACTAATGTTTGGGGTTGTGTAACACACCATCTCCTCATAGCTATCCAATCTTATGTGTGACATATCACAACAGGTGAGTGTGTAAAAAATGAGGACATTCTGTAATAACGAGGATAATTAAAGGGCTGAGCTAACGCTTGGTCCTGCATGAAGCTCAAAACTGTCTTTAAGGCTTACAGGTAACTTAAGAATTAATTGGAATTCCAAGACAAATACAGCCCACTCCAAAAGGTACACTGGTCCAAACTGACCAAACACAATCATAAAAGACTCAAGGAAATCGGATCAAAGATTGTGGACCTAAAAATCTTTACACAATATATATATATATGCTTGACCTCATTTAGTCTAAGAATATTAAGAAACCAGAACTGGTGCTTGTCAGAGAAGAGGAAGACCAAAGGTCTATACTATAGGACAGGTAGCCTAAAAGAGACCTGGAAGATCTGTACTTAAAATTGAAGCCACGAAACGTTCTCAGAAAAGATAGAGCGTACTATTCTTACCCGTCTTGTACGAAACAATGTTCTATAGGTCTTCTTTTTTTTTTAAATAGTATTGTGACTCATCCTTTTTGTTGTTTGTCAGGATACAGGCTACACAGACAAAATGACTTACTTTTGTTGGCTTTGTGCACAACTTGCAATAAGGCCCTTTATAGTCTTAAATGGTGTCCTTCTACCTTAAATTACATTACATCCCCATCTGAATGAAGTATTAAAGACAGGGTTGGTCATTTCTCCAGATACACTTTTAAGATTTTGGTTGAAACTGTCTTTAGGTCCTGACTGACATTAATAATTCATGTGCTCTGAAAAAGGAACAAAGAAAATCTGTCATCTGTAGCAGTTGTAAGGATGTAAAAACTTCGACCAATTTCTGCCACGAGGTACCAATCTGATGAACCAATCACGTCTCCCTGCTCGTTCTCTATCTACCCCATGCACGAGCCCACACTCAAAGCATGAGCTGAGGCCCGCTTCTGGACCAATGGCGCTTGTGCATGTAAGTGAGGGGCGAGGCTTTTGAGGGAGCACAGAGGGGGGGGGGGGGGGGTGCAGATGGAGCACTGAGAGAATGCTGCTTTCAAAATCATGCTAGTTTTCGAAAAGTTACCAACCCTGCCTTTAACTACTAAATCAATCATACTATCAATTAAGGAATAATAAGTTTTGTCTCTAACACTTTGAGTTACAATATATTTAAGAGCAGTTTCTGGGTATTTATTGCAACAATTATTGAAAGGAATATATTAAATACAAATGGCATGCTCGTGAAAAAAAAATGAAACTGCAAAACAATTCTCCCTTTTGCACTGAGAAACTTTTAAAGAGAAACTTTTTGTGGTTGGTGTTTTGTATGATAGATTCTGAAATGTGTGATATTTCCCTTTGCTTTCTGAAAAAAAATGCCACATCTAAAAAGCAAGAGGAAAAAGAAGACCTGCTAGACAGGTTTGAGTTTCTGTGTCTGAGGCAGTGCAAAGTAGAGACTGGACATCAATAATAGTGGACAAAAAATTTAGAAAAAGCTTTATCTGCTAAATGAAGATGACAGTGGGTAACTGAAGCTGAAAGGGTTAACATCTGCAGGGATTAAGGATGCTGCTCATCAGACGAGCAGGGGGGGCTGAGTAATGCCTGGGTCCCCTGTCAGCGGGGGCTGAATCAAGGCTCGCTGGAAGAAGGCAGCAAAGCAGTGCAGCAGCACTCAGGCCTGTCTGGAACAGACTTTCTGTGTACCCCTTCACTTAGCCAGCACTCAAATTCTGATTCAAGTGACAATGCAACAGAGAAGGAGCGAGAGAGAGAAAGAGGTAGATAGAGAGGTAGAGAGATAGAGAGAGAGAGAGGGAAGTGTGATAAAGCAGTGGCGAAGGTAAGAGGCTGTCAGAGTGAGAGAGAGAGAGAGAAAACAGACATTTTTAGCAGAGGTGAAAGAAAAACAAGGACCAATTTATTTTCAAAACTGTGAAAGCTAAAGTGAAAAAAGTATACATTTAACACCAACAAATATACAAAAAAAAGTTCAGATACCAACACTTTTAACTTCAATTCAACCGTAGAAGAACACTTTTATTCCTCTTTAACCCCCGTATTCGCTCGTCTCCGCCCTGACTGGCCATGCCTCCCCCCATTATTTCTACACTCTCCCTCGCTCAGTGTCTCTTCCTATTTCTACTTTGAAGAGGGCCGGTGTATGTTTGTTCGAGAGGCTCTTGCATCACACCTGTTTGTTTAAGCCGCAAATGACACTGGAGACAAAGCGTGCCCGTCTCTGTAGACTGCCCAGATATAGCCTGTGGTTGCCAACAACACAGGACTCCCTCTACCTCTCAGCGTCGTCTTCGCCCCTCACTCTGCCGCTCTCTGTCGTTGTCTCTCTCCCTCGCTAACAGGGGAAATACACAACTCTGAGCCCCGGTAATAATTCCTACAAGCACAGCAGAGCACTAAATACTCCCATAGCACCTCTGCTAAGTCCCATGGATGATAGGAGGTAAAAACACTAAGTGCAGATGCACTCTGGCTTGCTTCACTTTCGACTTATCACCCTAATAATAGCAGACCTATAAAAAAAATCACTTATAGGCAGAGTATTATCATCTATAAATAAAGTATAGGCTCAATCTAACAAAAAAAACTGGATTACAGTGCACAGCAATAATCCACTGTGAAAAATATTTACCTAAAGCTATTTAGAAACACCTGCACTCCAGTCTTAGCCAGCACCTTTAGATCCATACGTAGAGTACGATAAGCACCAGAGTCGTGCAGTTTATTCACCGCAGCATTATCAAAGAAAACGCCTCGCCCTTCTGATTTTACACTCACAATAGGTTACGGATCAAAGCCCTGCTATCAGCAGCCAACATTATTCTCTCCAATAGACCCGAGAGGAATCGCGGCGTGACCTCTGCTGTGTGTGTAATTTTCCTTTTTCCAGATGCATCATACGTAAGCAAAATTCAGACACACTTGCACGAGCATACACACGCACGCACACATAATTAAAGCTGCAGGATATTGACACACAAAGTGCAAAGGCTGGTTTTATATTTTGTTTTGTTTTTTTTGTTTTTTTTTGGCTCTGTGGAACATCTGTGTGGGTAAAAGGGGAGGTCAAAGATTAAGGACATAAATGCACTGTCAAGGTTAATATTCCTGCTTGTTTTGGCAGCTACAATGGAACAAACCATCACTCTGTTGACAGACCTTAAAGTTAAAGCAACAGGCAGCTGTTACCTTAGACAGAGGTCATCTGGCATACTGAATATAGACATGATGTTTCAAATAAAAAGTGTAAAAATTAAACAAGTAATTCTCTTTTTTATAAGTGTACTCTTAAACTGTTTGAACTTACACAGGTTTTTGGGAAGTATTAAACATGATCAATAACAGAAAACTACCAAATGATGTCTTTTGTTGTCTCTTGTTTCTTCTCTCTCGTTCTTTTTGTTTTGCTTATTTCGTTTCCTGTCTGTTCTTCTCTCTCTCTCTCTCTTTCTCTCTCTCTCTCTCTCTCTCTCTCTCTCTCTGTGTTGCTCTGTGTGCCCCTCAGCTTTTGTGTCTACCTGACAAGAGTGGAATTGAAGTCAGATGTGTACCCCTAGGGGGCCTCTCTTTCCTTATTGCTCCGGTAAAAAATTCTCAAATATTTTGTCATGTGCCTCCGCTGACAGACAAATTCAGAGTGAAAACCAAAGGGGGTGTCTTGTTCTGATTTAGCACTGGGGTTACCAACACTTAGAAGCAGTGAATACAAGTTTTCACTTTAGCACTAAAGAATTAAAAAAACGGATTTGTTTTCAGGAAGTGTGTGTTTCCAATTTTTTTTAAAGTGTGATAGCTGATGGCAAATAGCATGTTTGCTTTGTTCCCATTTATATTCAGCTACAACATTTGCTCTTATGTTTGTAGCGGACCCAAGTGTAAATAAAGTATTTCAACATTTTTAACATTCAACTGTTCCCATGCTGCTTGACATTTCAGTGACTACACTGATCAATATATTTAAAGCAGCCCTTAAAAAAACTTGACCTCAGTGCTGAAAGCTTCAAAGTTTAATACCACACAAAGATGGATGAATCGCACACAAGGAATTATTTTGTACAGAGGCGACAGTCCTCGACACATCAGCCGTAGGTTTGACTCTCGGCCTCGACCCTTTGATGCATTTCTACCCCGCTCTCTCTCCTCCACACATTTCCTGTCTCTCTTCCAATGTCTCATGGATTAAAGGACATTTGACCCAAAAAATAATCTTTATAAAAAAACAGATCCTCATCACTCTATGAAACTTAAACATGTCAAAATAAGGTGCACTTAAGTAAAGACATTTTCATGTTATTACCCTATAAAAAGATACCCTGTCATAACAAGAGAATCATTGATCTTTTTATGATGCACGGCCTATCGTGTTAAACCAACCAATAGCTATGACATCATTATGTGAAACCTTTGAGGTCATAACAATAAAGTTTATCACATTCTTTTAAAGAAATGATTCACTGTTAGTCCAGGATTAACAATTTCATGTGGTCATATTGAAATAATTTGGAAACATCTTCCTTTAGCATGACTAAGATCTTCAACAATAAACTTTTTGTTCTAACATAAAACAGCTCCTTTAATAAGGGGCGGCGTGCTTCTGTAATTACTGTCTATTGTCGGTAAAGGAATCTTTTTCAACACTTCCAAAAACACAAATAAACTTGTTGTCTACCATATTTGTCACTACTTCCATATGAGCCTTCGTAAATCAGTCAAAAAGAACTCCCGGCTGCATTATCACTGTCCACACTGCTGCTCGTCATTCACAGCTCTCCCAACACTTCCACATGTGAGTCAGTCCTTTCACACGTCAGTCTCCATTACTAGAGTTTACTTACTTAAAAGAAACAATCTGCATTTTTCCCTGAAAGAGGTCAGTCTGAATGGCACGTTTTTATCTGCATTACTAAATGTGGTTTATATAAATATGACACTGATACATTCAGTGCTCAACACACAGCTTTGTACCTTCAAGCAGGAAAAAGACACTCTGGGGAGCATCGTGGACGTGGTTTCAATTGCTCCTTCTCTGTTATCACTTCAAGCACAAGATGGAGCGACAGGTTGGCACCCTCAACTCTGACCACCACCTGCTGTACACAACTACCCCCCCCCCCCCCCCCCCCCCGCTACCATCAGCATCAAAGCCATGTTGAAAGAATTTTGTCCCTCTTCTTCACTCGTCCTTCCTCTTTCCTTCCTCATATCAGGAAAATCCCCCTCCGTATGTGAGCCCGAGGGAGGAGCATACCTGTGACCAAAAGGCCAGTAACGTGGCAACCGAGTCGAAAGGCCTCCATTCCTGTTGCACAGCAGGGTGCCTACATTTACCCCACCCCCCCTGTCCCCCCCATCCGCTACCCCGTTTCATCCTCGAGGCCCCTTTAGCCCCACCTAGGAGCCTAAAAGAAACGCACTGTCCTTGCTTTCTCAGCTGCCTCCGTCTTCCCGAGTTAGGAAAACAATATTCCACAAAGGAGAGAAGAAGAACTTCCTCTGCTTTTGTACGTTGTGTAGGACAAAGGTGCTGTTTATTGCACTCCGCTGCATGGTTCCTGTTTCTGCACACAAAGGCTCTTTTTGATGGCGAAAACCAAAATCCCTTTAAATTTTGTACTGTAATTTAGTGGATTTAAACAGGATTTTTTCATATATTTTTAACCAAAAAAAAAGTTTTAAATGCATGGTTGTAAAGTCTTTTCGTTTAATTTGGGTCACAGGTCATGCTTCATTCTCTGTGTATTTTCACAAGGCCTTATTTTCACAAACAGTCAAACAGAAAGCTTTGAGTCAGAGCCAGACTCTGACCCGCTGCCTGTTGCTTCTCAGTATGTGGGCAAGACTTCCTCTGAGGTTTTAAATGGGTCACATACTGATTATAGACGTGAGAACTTATGCTTACAGAATTGGATTATTCCAACCACTTCCTTCATTATTACATGTGTGACTTTATCTCTTTTTCAGGAAATAAAACTGGTGCATCTTGCTTTTGGACTATACTGGGAATGTGAACATTGTATACAATCATTCACTTAAATACAGATGCACACGTCATGCATATGATATTTAATTCCAAATGAAAACATGTACTGAATTTGTATTGGCTGTCATCTAGTATGAACTAACTTTAAAAATGCCATAAGGTCATAAAAAGGAAGCTTATGCTCAGTGCATCTAATGTCAATATTGAAATGATTCCGTTTTTCTATAGTGGAAAAATTAAGCTTGCATGTAAGTCCCTAAAACTAACAAATGCTCTTCTTACCTACTTTTTCCTCCAGCTTAAAATGAGTGACAGTCTCCATGCTGGGCTGTTTTCTGCACACAACACGACTGAAGAGCGCGGCTAATCAAAAAGACATTGTCAATCATCCGAAGCACATGGCAGAAGAAAAAAGAAACGGGCAAATCTTTGCGTTGAAAAGGTCCTCTGACAACAACAATAAAAGCATACAGTCAGCCTTGTCACTGTTGCCAGGTATGGCAGGGCCTTACTTACTAAGATTTGGGAATACTGAAATTCTACATTCAACAGTTTGTGAGTTCAGGCTTGTTTTTAGAACTTGACTTTAACTGAAGGTAGAGTGGAGAAGGCTTACCGTTTGAAATATTTTCTGGATATGCAAACTGGTTTCATTCAAAAGCAGAGTGTTTATCTGTATATTCACTGTTAGCTGTATTTCAGCAGTGCATTACTGATACAATGAACCCTAACTAAACATTGTACATTCAAAGCTCACACCTAAATAGAAGATCTGTTGAGCACCTGCTGCATGAAGCCAAAGCTTTGAGTTCCATTTCTCAAGCTATCTGACATCAGATTAACCGAGACGGTTGACTATTAAAGTGCGTCACTAAGGACACTTCCCTTTTATTGAAATTAATGGACTACATGTGTGAATAATAATGATTTTATAAAGCTCATTAGGTCCTCACAATGCCGTCCATAGCTGCATTTAACACATAGACTACTGCTGCTACATAATGGTGGAAAAAAAAGAAGTGCAATTAAAGTAACCCTGAGATTACAAAGAAAGATAATCATGATGATTCACTTTAAGGAATGCTTTTTTTTTTAAGTTTGTACAGATTAACAAAGATCTTCTATATTCTTCCAAAGGGAGCTTTTCTGCTTTATTTTCATTGTGTACATTTAGTGTGAGTAAATTACAACACGCCAATGTGAATTAGCTGCATGATTATTAAGTATGTAAAATAAAAGACTGAGATATATGATTAGCTTTGTTTAATTAGTGCAACACTGGATGGAAAGTATGCAAATCAAACACAACAACATCTTGGCGGGATTAAAGAGAAAACATAGGCCCACTGTAGAAAATCATGCATCCAGTCTGGATTTACATATTCAATGTAATCAGTGATGGCGGTGACGCATCGAAGCCTCAGTCTTAACACACCTGTGGCTGTATACAGAAATACAGTGGACACTTCCTTTTCACAAAGTTGATTTATATTTTTCATGCTTTCTATCAGACCTGCTGGGGATTGTGCAACTGCAACTGCACAAGGAGAAGTGAGGTGTTGTGTTCATAATCTTGCTCAGGGAGGTGTACTAACTTCACCATCTTGAGGGGATCTCAGTGACAGAGTGAGAAGGACCGGCCCAGAGTGAAGGAGCCAGTGGCAATCTCATCGATCAAAGACTGGGAAATGTCAAACGCCAAGTACAAGTCAGAGTTTTAAGCAGGCCTCACGTCTGCTAAAGCTTCACTTCAGAGAGTGAAAAGGAGTGTACTGTGTTCAGAGAAAATATTGAAAAACAATTAGAAAAGAGAGGCAGAAGCTGCTTAAATTGGCACACCGTTTTCACTTTCTTCTTATTTTCCACCCCGTTTTCTGCCTGAAATAAACCATTTCAGAATCAATGAGCAGAGGTCAAACATATCAGTCAACAACCTCACAAAACTGCAGCATGTAAATCATTCTGTCTTGTGAGAATGTATTTCCTCCCATGTTGCCAACTCAAGCTGAGCCGACCCTTTATTTATCAATTAGTTCATCAGCAATACTGTATCTGGACTGTTTTTTATCATAGTTCAATCTATCAAGTGTAGTCTCAATTAAAACTACAAAACATGTTAATGCTCCAGCGTCTCAAATGAAATAGTTTTCATGTCTTAATTTGTGTTGTTGGATGGAAACTTGAATTTCGTTGGCTTTACGACAGAAATTCAGAGAAAACAAGTCATTTGGATCCTTCACCTCTAACTCCGGGAGAGACTGGAGAGATTGTGAATGTCTTTTTTTATTTTACAGACAAAGAGCAGAATTAAACTGGCAGATTGACAATAATCTCTAGGTGAAGCACTTCAGTAGATTACGCTTGACAAAGACCAACTGATTGCAAATCATAGGAAAGAAATTGAGACTTTTTGCGAAAGCAGCATTATCTAGATAAAGTCACGAAAAAGATTTGTTTCCTATATTGGTATTAAAAACAAACTGATAATGTCGCAGGTAAAAAAAAGACAACATCAGGTGACTGGTTTTCAGCCAGTCAAAGAAATTGGAAAGGCAGCAATGCTCCTTTTATAAGACGGTAGCCTTCAAAGGAAGACACACCTGAGTCAACTTCATACCGACGGAAGATTCACAGAGAAGAAGGTTTCAGCTAAACTTTCAAAATATGTTTGAAGTAAGCATCAAACAATCCACTTCCCTTTACTCAGTGGAGTCATGGTTGATTCACTGGACAGCAGTCTTTGTCTGTGACTAAATGTAATCATACAGCTGTAGAGGGAATGTGGAAGAAGGATTAGAAAGTTATCCTGACTCTGAATCTATGAAGAGAACAAAGAGATTTTCTGTATGCTAAGGTAGAGCTTCATGGATGCTTTGTATGTGAGGTTTAAATATACAAATCAGCCATAGATGCTGTCGACTGCTGATGATAAGTAGAATTACACTGTTTTTCCGTGAAATATCGTCAGTTTTTACCTTCTCAGCAAGTGACTCTGTTTTCTTAAAGGCACCTGAAATGTTCCAGAAACTAGCAAATAATTGCACTTTGGATCCAAATGGCAAACTAATTACCCTCTCCCCTCTGTAAGAAACGTACAGTACATCGTAGCCCGGGGCCACTGCAGGATCCCTCTTTACCGCACAGTGAGGAAATATCCCACTCTTCATTATCACCGTAAACAAGAGGCAGAAACAGGCTATAGAGCAGAGCATAAAGGAGAAGTATTACTGGCAACAGGCAGATAAGAAAGTTGTAAAAGCGGCAAGAAAAGACAGAGGAACATGACGAAGTGGGAAAGAGACAAAAGCGGGTCTTTTCTGTTGGAGCCTTTACCATGAGAGGGAAGAATTTGTGTATTGTTCAGTGCATTGATCCGTAAGTCTACACTATGCAACAAGGAGAAGAAACTGCACTGTAATTACAAGCTATTTTGGTGCAAACAGGAGCTCTACAAGATATGCAAGTGCAACTACAGGAAGGCATGTTTTGCAGTTTTGCATGCACTGTGGTCTTCACAGCATTCACCAAATGAAATGAGCAATATCAATAAGTCTACATTTTAGGATGTTTTTACAGTTTGAGATTAACCTGCCATGCGGAGTTCAGCTCTTCTGTTTATACTTTTATCTCTATTACAAATTCAATACGGTAGCTGACTAGAGATGTTAAAGCTTACAGTCTCATTTCTGGATTATTTGCGCTTCTGCTCACAAGACGAACATCTATAGTATAAAAGTCATCAGTTTGCTCAGTGAATGAGCAACGCCAATTTCATCCACAAACCCTCTATTTGTTAGTGTGGGAACCAGATGAATCTGCAAGATCATGTGTCATTAGCACTTAGCAGATGTGTCTGGTCTCTGTCCCGTTCACACAGATTTCAATCTACCGTGATCAGACTAACCCAGTGCTTCTCAAATATTGGGGCGCGCCCCCCTGGGGTGGCGTGGTGAAGTGTCAGGGGGGCGCGAGAGGTAGGGGGGGACTTTCAGTATTTTTGTGCCGTACTCTAGCACGATTGCCCCCCGCGCTGCGCCAGCCATTCCCCCACTGGCCAGCACTGCCCGCTGTCACACTGCATCAGGACTAACCTGAGCCTGAGCACGATTACCTCTTGTACATAACGTTGTAATACAGCACATGCATGCTTTATGTTATTATGAAGCGTGCTCAGTTTACAAACAGGCGAACTCGAGAAAAAAATAAATAAAAAAGGGACGCGCAGTCGAGTGCGCTTCTGCACATCGGAGAACAGAGAGCATGACAGCTACTTTACTGACTTTGAGGCTTATTTTGAGTCACTTTAATCAGCTACAGCCGTAAATTAATTAAAGAAATAAAAGAGACGCGCGGTCGAGTCCGCGTCCGCACATCGGATAATATGACGGGGGGGGGGGGGGGGGAATTTTGGTCCCCCAGGGGGGGCATGACAGAAAATAATTGAGAACCACTTGACTAACCACAACGTGAATCTAATATCAGTTTAAGTGCTGTTGAGGCCTTTGTTTTAACAACCATGTTGGCTGCAATGATGTGGAGCATACCATGTATCTTATAATTAAACTGGATTCAGCATGGGGGTCAGGTCCTGGTCACTCCGATGAAAGCTACTCAGTGGTGAACAACGCCAAAAATGTTTGACTAAACTGCACAGATTTCCCTGACAGCCTCCGCATCAAAGTGCCAATTTGGAAGTTTCCTTTAACCCAGGCTCAGAACTGGCTCTAAAGAATGATGCTGAGAAAAAATAACTCTAGATTTGTTTATGTACCTTAAAACCACTGTCTACTGATTTACAGACATCTCTTTAACAGACAGGAAAAACTGCCAATTTCCACATAGTCCATGCACGCCTCGGTCTGTCAGAGCCACTGTTTTACTCTGTCAAACAGCGCGCACAGCCCCACTAGGCAGCTGTATACACATCACAGGAGATCTACAAGATCACGCGGGAATAAAGAGAAAAAACGTGAAACAACATGTTGCTTTGTCCTTCTGATGATGATGCGTTGGTCGTTTGGTTCCTGTTTTGATGTAATGTTGATAAAGTGATGGAAATTATGCTCATGAGTCCGTATATAGTCTTTTATTTTGAAATTGGTCCGTTGCTCTGTGCGTTTCCTTGTCTGACTTCCTGTCCAGGTCGTTCTATTCCGTACAACTTGTTGCGTGCGTGCAGCATGCTCTGTCGAAAAGACTCACAGCGTATTTGAAACGGAGCAGAGCGTAGTGGCGCTGCTGGCACGCGCCGGAGACAGACTTGTGCGGAAACAGGAGCATTGACTAGAGTGGCGTTGACGAACCGCGGCGCGAACGGAGTATGTGAAAATTGGGACTAAGTCCTTGTTGCTGATGTGCAACAATAATGGCTTGTTAGCTGAAATTGCACAGTGTGGCTGCTTTGTCAAATTAGCTTCAAAGATTGGCAAACTTCCTGGGAGCCTTAAACACTCTGACTCTGCTTCTCTATCCATTTATTTTTTATATCATATCATATCATATACAAGGGACAGCAGAGTCTGACTTGGGTTGAATGGCATGCTCCATCCTCTCCCATATTATCTTTTTAAATCATGTGTCGCTCATGACAAGCGGTAATCTGGGAGGATACTGTTGTCCTTTATTTGGTGCATAGATAATAATAATAAATAAGTCTTACGGATTAATAGTGCTTTCAAGGTGTATGGTGCCTCTTTGATGTTCATTCCTGTGCCCCGGTTGCTTTATTGCTTTTTCTTTGCTAATCTGTTAGCCTGTGGCTAACACCTCTTCAACAAAAGTGAGATGAGTCAAGCCTGTTATGTACAGCACAGACCACTCCAGGGTGGACACACAACATTTCTTTCAGGAGGCGCCGTATTTAATCAAACAATGTTAGGTCTAACAAAGAATATGAAGAATAATGTGGAGTGTATAAATGATGACAGCGTGTTGCTGTAATTTAAACGGCAAGGATATTTTATTAGCACCTCAACAAGCCCCTAATTTTATGAAGCCCAACCCCACTGAGCTGAATGATGTAATTTGAACGTGATGTCAGTTTAAATGGGGCCTTCTGGGACAAAAGTGTGGTCACCGACATTTAATTTGGAGGATAGAAAAAAGTTGCGCCAGTGACTGGGAGAAAAAAAGAGAGTGGGACATTTCCTTGACGACCTCACGTTTTTCAAAGAGATAAATAAAAGATGATAAACATAGATCAGAGAGGCCATTTTGTCTGCAGCCCTCTCTCTTCTCTCTAGTCTGGGTGTCTTTGAGAAATATGTCTCTAAATTTAGCTTCAGATTTATCAAGCCCAGGCAATCCAGGGAAGAGAGGGACTTGGGAATAGAGAGAGCGAAAGAAAGAGACAAGGTTGAAAGGTATCTAAAAGACAGGTGCAGCAGACAAAAAGATTGAGGGGAGGGGGTGGGAGAAGGGGGGAGGGGATGGGGGCATTGTCTGTGAGATCCTGTCCATCACTTGCCACTTTTAGAATGAAAATACATCTCCACTAATATCCGCCCCTCTCTCTCTCTCAGACACACATATACTCACACACACACACACACACAGCGGCAAGACACATGAGGAGAAAGAGATGTGAATTTCAATTAAGCAGGTAAGGAAATTAAACTAGTGTTACAGTTATAAAGTCAACCAAGCAGATAAAGACTCCAATACAGCAAAGACGGCGGATAGATGAGACAGATGGACAGGCTCATTCTTACACATACACACAGACAGACAAACCCAAATGTGCTTTACGCCACAGAAAGCCAGACAGAGACTTGAATGAAGGTCAGAAGAGGTCGTGTGTAGAAGTCCTCTGCTCTTGTTTTCTTAAATTTCCACTTCCTGTCTACTAAACCGTCCACTCTGGAGTGAAACGGAGGCCTCATTAAGCTGAGCCAGGTATAATTAACAATAACCTTAATGAATTCTATGACACAAGTTACTTTTAATGCATTCACAGATGCTAAAGTTTGCTGTTTTTAATCACTAGCAGAGGTCCTGTCCGTTTAATGCAAATTAGAGGCTTCACATAACCTCACTTTCTGCTTTGTTTTTTAAATGTTACTTTTATTATGAACTTTAAGACAAGCCAACTAAGTTTATAAATAACTTTAAATTAAGGAACATTATGACATATTCTTTGTTGAGTTATCTTCAGATATATACGGCTGTTTAACTGTTCGGGTTAAAAGAGATGTTGTGATTCTAAAAATGACATGAGTTTGTGTTTTTAATGTAGTCAAATCTGCTTGTTGTTGTTGTTTTTTTATGTTTGTGTTTTTTTTTAATCACTTTGAAATGTGTTTTAAATGTAAAGAGTGTGTAAGTATCATATACTGTCATTAAAGCTCCAGTGAGGAACTTCCAGGTTGTGTTGATTTTGGCGCCCCCTGTGGACAAAACAGGAGGATTTACGACTTTGCTGATCTCATCCTGTGCGTGTGTAAGTAATGTTTTCTGACAGAAAATCTTCTTCATTTTTTTTACAATCAACTCACAATGAATCTTTGCTCTGGAAAATGTAAACAAAGGCTGTTTTTTGGAAAGGCGTTGTTCATCACGTTGTCTGACACCTTCCCTTCTGCAATAACTACAAAGAAACAATCACTCATCTCTATAACGGTCTCATTTGCTTTTGTAAATCATATCGAGACATCATTAGGAAATTCAGTCTGTTTCATAACCAGCAAAAAAAAACTCCTCACAGGAGCTTTAAATATTGATGAACGTGGACATGATGAAAACCTTGGTTATTTACTGAAATGTCAAATAAAGGGATTATCATTTTAAACAGATCCTTCAAAATGTGCTTTTCTTTGGTGTGTTTTTTTTGGAGGAGACTTGCATTTTCACCTTGTGTGGTCACCCTTACATTACCGCTTTATAAGATGATAGAAATATGCACGTCTTATTCGAAAGTTGTGGCCAACATCATTTAGTTTATTGACTACCCGCCGCCATTCCAATTCTAACCACAGGTCAACTTTTACTATCAGAGATCTGCATTAAATATAAAGTGTTTTTACAGCTCTGGCCGGCTGCTCTGCCTTGCCAGCTCTTCATTGCCCGTATTCGATTTGCAATGAAAGGAATCTTGTCATCCACCACTCTGTTAAACTGGTGGAAGTATAACCTCTTCGTATTCTACTCTGGTGTAAATTAATCTCTGAGACATTTTCCTTATTTAAGATTTTCATTATAAGCAACTTCTAAAAAAAAAGAGCAAAGCACTCCAACAGTAGCACTGTGCACACCTGACAGCCAGGTCTCAGGCAAGGACTTTCTGTAGAGTTCAGCCTGTAAAAGCTCTGTGAGTCACTGTGTCAGCATGAATCACTCAATGTCACAGCAACAGTAACAGCTTTATGTTTTAAAAGCTGAAGAATTCTTTTTTTGCTGATGCGTGTGCTGTGTGTGTGTGTGTGTGTGTGTGTGTGTGTGTGTGTGCGCATGGGCAGGCGTGTTCATACAAATTCCTTATTCTTCAGATGGATGAAGTCCAAAAGAATACTTAAACACCGTGCCGCCTATTGAGATTCATCTGAGGCTGGTGTTTATTCATTTACAAATACATCTGCTGGATATTACATGGGAGATTAACTAGTTCCATAAGAAGGATTTATCGAAGAGGAGAGTCATCATGCACCTGGATTCCCTAATGACGTATGTAAGGACTTCCCTTTTAGTCAATTAGTCAACTAAGTGTGTGTTACAACCTTAATCCACTGAGGTATTTTTATTTACTTATTTACTTGAATCTTCTTTCCTGAGTCCTGTTTCAGAAAGCTCTCTGGGGTTAAAGGAGACTGAGGATATCCATTTCATAGATTTATTTAATTGCAAATAATCAATCACACAATTATTGCAACAGACTTTTCTCCATTTATTTGATTCTCATCTTGTTTCTTACAGTGCTTATATAGATTAATATGTGGTAAAAAGCCTGTATTCATTTGACTAAAGTTAATGAGGAAAGAAGGTGAAAATAATTTGGAGCAATATAAATGCAAAGCGAACAGAAGGTCAAAGTTGGACTAATTAAAAGTGCTATAAAAATTCTCTGGTGCTATAAAATTTCTGCATGTAGCTATCAATTAGATATCACAAAACGTTCCTAGGCGGTAGCAGCAAGGAAATGAATCTGTCAACACTTTTCATTATAGTACGATAACACGGGAGAAAATTAAGTCACAAAATAGCTGTTACAAGCCAGACTTGACCTGCTGGTGCATTACCTCTGATTATTTCACATTCTTTGCAGCAGAAACAGAGAGAGAGAGAGAGAGAGAGATAGGAGGGTTTTCCCCCCTTTGTGGGGCTTGTTTTTGCATTCTCCGACAGTGCCACAAAAGGGTTTTTTTCCATTATGAATCAAGGTGAAAGCACAGGCAGTGGTGTAAATTCATGGCACCATAACACGTGCAAAGTGCAAGAACACACATTTGGTAATTTTTGCGTGTGTTCAGCGGGGCACACATGCAGTGCTGTTGTAAAAAAAAAAAAAGGTTTCATTGGAAGGAATAAATTACCATTACGTGTAGGAGGGGAAATTGTCAAGCAAAGTCAATTAAATTAGGTTCTCTCATTCATTTTTAAAGCAGGTAGGCTAAACTGGATGCACTGAAAACCTTCTGAACAGAGGAAGCTTTTGGTCTGTCGGATACAGAGGAGGACTTTGCAAGACAGTGGGAATGTGCTGCAAGATGTACGATATCCAATTTAAAGTTGAATTAATTTCACAGGTAATATTGAAATATCTAAATTGGCACAGTAAACCAACTCTGAACACTTGAGCTCGACACTGACATGGACTCTGTATTACTACTGTGCAGTTATTCCTTCACGTGTGTTTTTTCTTTAAACAGTAAGAAACATTTTCCTTCTGTTGGGGGCTTGCATTCATAATGAGTTGATTGGTTATAATAGTCAGACTGAAATCAACTCATTTGTTTGAGGAGTTCAATGACATGAAAACAGTGAGGTGTGTCAACAACTCATGTAAGCATGGAGGTTATGGATTATTGTGTTGCTGTTTGGAGTGCTGTGGAGATAATTAGCACAGTCGCACATTTACTGCAAACACCATCTATCCTAGGTTTACTTCTATTGTAAGGAATAATGTATAAAAACATGTTCTCTTCCGGTCGGAACAACGTCAGGATGGCTTTACTCCGTTTGGCGTGGCAGAAAAAGGGATTTACTTGGCAGGGGAAGCGAATTAACCTTGATAACGACTACCCACCGCGAATCCTCCAAAAACGAAGGGAATATGCCGAAATACGAAAAGTCCTGAAAGACCGTCAGATCCAGTTCCGAACCCTCTACCAGGCGTGGCTAAAAGTGAAATATGATGATGAAACCTGCATTTATGAGACTGTAGAGGAGGCGACAAGAGACCTTTCGAACAGAGGATTCCCGGTGGAGGTTATCAAACCCCCACAGACTCTGATGGACAAATTGCAACAGATGACATGGGAGAGGAGCAGCCAGCGAAGGGGAAGACGCGCATCACCCTCCAGACGAGAGGCAAACATCAAAGAGAAACTTCAGGCCTTTAAAAGGGCTCCAACAGCAACAACTTAAGACTGGATATGTGTTTCTGTTTATCCGGCTTCTCTCAGAGATCTTTTTTTCTCCAAAAATTCTAAAGTTTTGGTGGGTGAGTCCAACTATATAAATATAGAAATAGAAATGTTGTCAACCCGGTAAATGTGTATGTGCGGGGAATGATGTCAATTTACTTAAATGCAAGGTAGACCTATAAGAGCAGCTTCTTTTAATGTTAACGGGATGCTGAATCCCATTAAGAGAGGGAAAATTCTATCCAAATTAAAGAAAGACAAAATCCAGATAGCCTTCCTACACGAAACTCATTTAAACAATATTGAACACAACAAATTGCACAAAATGGGCTTTAACTATATATTCATCTTCCTACAAATCGGGACGCCGTAGGGGAGTGGCCATACTGCTATCAAGTGCAAAAAAATAAGATATTTATCTTTGACTTCTGATAACACATATCAGAAGTCAAGGACAAAGAAGGCAGGTTTGTTTTGATAATTGGAAAAGTGGAAGGAACCTTAGTGAGTCTCTTTAATGTGTATGTCCCACAGGAAGTGACTGGTCCTGCTACAAAAAGATATTTGACATAATGTCAACAAAAAGTCAGGGTACTTTAATCTGTGGAGGAGACTTGAATATTCGTCTAAGTCAAAGACTAGATTCCTCAAATGGAAACTCAGACTCTAAAGGTATTAGTAAGAAAATAAATGCTTTAATGAGAGAAGTAGGTCTTGTCGACCTCACTTCATCACACAGTCTATTCTCGGATAGATTACTTTTTCACCTTCAGTAGAGACCTTCATAGAATAGAACAGTGTGATATTGGCCCTATTGCACTGTCAGATCATAACCCTATATATATATATATTGATACATCTTAATAATAAACCAAGATCTTCGCATTGGCGACTGAACTCAAATATTTTAAATAATCCAAAACATATCTTGAACTTAATGATTATGGTGAGGTGTCACTGTCTGTGCTTTGGGATGAACTTAAAGCCGTGCTTAGGGGGAAAATAATCGCTATAACCTCTTATGAAAAGAAAGACTTGTGAATCTGGAAGGTAAACTGAAGGAGGTAGAGAGATGCCATGTAGACACTTTAAATGAGGAAACAAGATTACATTTAGGGTTGCAAAGGGGTGGAAAGTTTCCGGTAAATTTCCGTAAACTTTCCAAGGGAAGTTAACCTTGGGAATTTTGGAAATATTCCAAATCGGAAACTTATGGGAATTATGGGAATTAATAGGAATTTATGGGAATTAATAGGAATTTATGGGAATTAATAGGAATTTATGGGAATTAACTGGAAATTGAGGGTAATTTGATCAAACTGTATCATATCCAAGCATAAATATAAACATTTTGTTTTGTCCTAAGCAGACATCTATGCAAAATAATACAATTACAAAACATGACATTTCAACAGATTTACATCAATTTTTCATATCGTATTTTTCAAATATCATCAAGACTTACTCCCCTTTATGTAGTCCATGGGCTAAAATGTGTGGCTTCAATAGTCTTGTGTGCGTTAGTGTATTAAACATAGACTACAAATTATTCACATCTATACTGTCAAGAAGAATTGAAAATATTTTACCAGAACTTGTTGACTGGGTTAGACGGGTTTCATCAGACAACGACAAACACAAGATAATATCAGGAGAACTTAATATTATAAATCATATCACGCAGCAAGAAATAGAAACAGCCATTATAAGTTTAGACGCAAAATTTGGCTTCCACGGATCTCTTAGTGAAGTATTTAAAGCTCTATATAATAAACCATCCGCAAGGATAAAAATCAATGGTGATTTATCAAATTCGTTGATTTTAGAAAGAGGAACAAGACAGGGCTGCTGTGCCTCACCACTCCTCTTCTTCTTGTTTATCAAACCCCTACGCCAATGGATCAGACAAAACATTGCTATTAAAGGAATTAATATGCCATCAGGAGAACATAAATTAGCCCTATTTGCAGACGACGTATTGATATACCTGTCACAACTCACGCAGTCAATCCCAAAGCGTTGGACTCACTAGAAGTCATCACTTTTAACTATAATCCATCTGACCATATTAGAGGCAAATATAAACTTAAATGGGATGCGGAATCAATCAGGTATCTGGGGATCAACTTGTCCAAAGATGTATCAAATCTATTCAAACTACTGTCCCTTAAAGTCAAATCTAAAAGCTGAGATATCAAGATGGAATGTTCTCCCTTTTTTGAGTCTGAGCTCCAGAGTAGAGTCCATTCAAATGAACATTTTGCCACCATTGCTTTATCTTTTTCAAAACCCTTCCAGTAACAATACCGACCAAATAATTTATGGAGTGGGATGTGTTAATATCTAGATACTTGTGGCAAGGAAAAAAACCCAGGATCAGATACAAAACTCTACAACTACACAAAGACTGTGGAGGTATGGGCCTCCCTTCATTGCAAGAACACTACTATGCAGCACAGTTAAGGCCATTGATTTGTTTGTGTACACCAGCATATTCGGCACGATGGAAAGAAATAGAGAATACAATAAGAGAAGGGTTACCTATGGCAACTATCATTTCAGATAAAGCATTACAAAACAAGATGGCCAAAAAAGATCATCCCTGGTTCAATTTATTATTGAAAACCTGGCAAGAGACAATAAAATGATGTAATATAAGTAATTCAATTAAAATGCTGCGCTGGTGTGCCTACGATACGGATTTGATCCCAAACAGATCTGATAGTAGATTTAAGAAATGGATCACGAGAGGTCTTTCTAATTATTATACGTTTACTTATAAGGAGGGAACATTTCAAAGTTTTGAATCCTTAAAGAACAAACACGGTCTGGAGCAAAGTGGTTTTTATAGATACCTTCAAGTCAGACACTACTTCAACCAAAACCTGAGAACAGCTCTTGATACAGTGGAGACAGGAAATACAAAAATCTGTATCATGTAATAAGATTATTTCCAAACCTTATGACGGAATACTTCAGTCCAAACCAGAAAATACATTATATATAAAAGAGAAGTGGGAAAAGGAGGGACATTTCTATATTTCTGTGGAGGGCTGGAAAAGAATATGTGAAATAGAGCTGCAACAACGAATCGATAAAATCGATAAAAATCGATTAATAAAAGTGTTGGCAACGAATTTCATTGTCGATTCGTTGTGTCCCGCAATTAATGCGTCACTCCCTATGTCGCAGACTGTGGTGACGTAGAGGCTGAACTGTTTACATGCCGAAGCGTTGAGCACAGTGTAGCGCAGCTACAGCGTGAGAGAGCGGAGCTGGTAGTTCGGATATTAAACATGACAGAGGCGGAGAGAAAAGTTTGACCGAAATCTCCTAAAGTGTGGGAGCACTTCACAATGTATAAAACGTGTGTTAGTTGCAAGCTTTGCAAAAGCGATATGGCGTAGCACGGGAGCACCACGGATGATATAGCACCTGAAAAGTAAACATGTCGGAGTCATCGATGAAGAGGAAGGGAACTCGACAGCAGGGTAAGTCACTACAAAATCCAGTGTTTGTTCCGTTTTCAAGTAAGGAAATGTAACGTTGGTCTCTCCGGTTGCTCGTCTGGTGCTTGTGTTTACTCGTTATTCAGCTTGACAAGCAGGAAAAGTTCATTAAACTAACGTTAGCGTTAGCTGGTTAATGACAGACTTTTTACTTTGCCAACACCAAGCAAGCTTAGACTAAAGACACGCTTTTATTATTTTGGCTTTTTTGCCCACTTTCAATATGTTGTCATGTATATTCTTTGCTTTTTTTTTTAAATAAATAATTAAAAAAAATTAAAATTATTTTCTGTAATTAGGTGAGAGTTAAGACACTGCACTATATGCAAGTGAGGTAGGACTAATTGCATTTAGACAGGGTAACTTATTACATCTACTTAAATTTGTGTAAATAAATGTCTGAGTGCTCTTTGGGTTACTTACTTGCCTTTACATAACAGTAATTCATAACTAAATCAATAAGGCATATATATTTGATGTAAATTGTGCTGTTTTACATACTAATACTATGTTTGTCATTGCAGAAAAAAACAAACTCTGAGAGGCTTCATGATTGGAACATCATGTACACGACAGCAAGCATCCGTCTTGACAGATAGCATCCTCAACATGCTCGTCACTGACATGAGGCCTCTGTCGATGGTTCAAGATGACTGCGTAGCTACAATGGCTACACTCTTCCCACAAGGACACTTGTTTGCACTGTCAATTTGAACTAATGTTCTATTTTTTAATAAACGTGTGGATATTCAAAATGTATTTTTCTTTTATCCGATTCATCGATTAATCGAAAAAATAATCAACCGATTAATCGATTATTAAAATAATCGTTAGTTGCAGCCCTAATGTGAAACACAATGGAGTTCAACTTGTTCAAATGCATGGCGAGAATTTGGTTGGAAGAATATTGTACGATTTTGTATTACATCGCTGCAAAAAGACATCAGAGAAATGGGAGCAGTTGCTGGAGACTGTGTGGGACAGATGACGCCAACCATAATCCTATTTTCTGGAGCTGTGCTATCATAATACCTTATCGACAGGAAATTCATAAACACATAAATAACATTTTCAAAGTCGACATCCCTTTTAGATGTGATGTAATATATATGGGTGATATTTTACATGATGGGTGGAATATAAATGATAAGAAACTGGCACAAATTATTTTGACAGCAAGTCAAAAAAAACTGTTAAAACCTAAACCAACAACTATTGATGAGTGGATAGACATAATATATGTGTGTTATGGAAAGGCTGTCATTGTACCTCAAAGTCCAAAAGGATAGATTCTACAGGATATGGACCAAATGGACTGAATATGTCAAACCTATAAGACCTGATTGTATTTGACTTATTAGAGTACATGGGTGTTATTTCCTTATTTTTGTCATTTTCTTTCATCCGTTAACCTGCTCTGTATTTCATTTTCTTATTTTCTTTCTCTACCCCTTCAAGGTGAACGCTTCCTGTGTTCTTTTGTAAATCATTTCAATTTAATTAATGTCATGTTACCTGAATATGAAAACATCTTTGGAAGAGCTAAATTGTTAAAGGTATAATATGAAGAATTGCATGCTTTAATGTTACATTAAAATATCTAGCAGAGAGAATCACTCCCACGATACCCCGCGAGCCTCGACGTCATCTTTTGTTATTGTTTTGATTGAGAGCCCCCTAGCGGCGGATTTTACATACTGTACGTTTAAATATACTGCAAGCCTCATACCCCACGTCTTTCTGCAAAGAAAGTGCTCCAATGTTTGAAAGTTTGAGGGAGGAGTCTTGCAATTATTTTGCTATTATGTGTAATTACTAATGTGTGAAGAATGCTTTTCCTAAATAAAAAAATAAATTAAATTAATTATTAAATTAAACATCAATTACATGCCTGTTGTGCACTTGCTCCAGTGTATTTTGCGTCTGTGGTGCAAAGTCGCTCTGTTAAAAAAAAAAATTGAGAAGGGAATAAAGCCACAAAAATCAACGTTTTTTGTTACGAGGTCCATTTTGTTATTTGAAGCAAAAGCACTTAAACATAACAAGTGGTATGGTTGACTTGTAAGCTTTAGAGCCACAGAGTAGACAGTGAAAGGTGCACTCAGAAACAACAAAGCTCTGGAAACAGTTTCATTAAGCACGAAGAGCATCCATTTTTTTTCATCCACTATTACATCTGCCTGCATAAATTAATATTTGAAAATAGTCCATACACTCAGTTACACCTACAATTTACTTACAAGTCCAAATGGTTCAGATAATCATACGTAAAATGATCCTTTTTTTTTGGTAATGTCCCCCCTCTCTCGCAAAGCAACTGTTCAACGACTCCATTTCTACGCGCTCACATTTCTCTGCATGCAAGCACCTTATTTATTCATGTAACATATCACTCATTTAGCAACGGTATATGTGTTTTCTCCCCGCTGCTGCCAGATTGTGTTTGCATCTGAATTCTTCTCTGTATTAAATTAAATGCAAAATCTAATCTCGACGACAAGCACACAAACAGACAAACACAAATGATGGAGACCCTACATGCAACCACAACACACATTTATCCAGATGATAAAATATGATGTGGCTGACACTGCCTGCAATGAAAAATTATTGGCATGAGCCAACATGTCAGCAGTATAATGGTGAATGATGTGTGAAAGAGAAAGGTCACAGCTGAGGACTGAGGCATTATGTCGAGGAGCGGCTAAGCTCTTTAGCGCGCTGACTTAGATGCTGTAATTCAGAACACACTTGCTCATTCATACTGAATTTTCTTTAGTCATCATACAATGTGGCGTCTTGCAACAGATGCAACAAATCATCACTGAATTAAAAAAAAAAAAAAAAGCATGTAATTTCAGCACAGGACAGGGGATAACAATCAGTCACGGCTTTTTCTTCCACCCCTATTTATGATGAAAAATTGCAAATGACTATCCAAGTGAGTGACAGAACGCCCTGCATGTGAAAAAGCAGGTGCAGGTCTCCAGCATGCATGCCTGCCTGTCTGTATTCCTGTACATTCTTCTTGCCATGCTTTGTTACAGCTCAGCCCTCAGATTCTATCTACCTCTTGCTATTACCAACAATACCTGGCAGATTTTCTGCCGTCGGGGCCATTTGGGAGCTATTAAGCAGAGCCTGGGAAAAGTACATGAATAACAGTCGCCTTCCAGGAGCTTTAACATCAGGTGGATATCGCAGAAATACAATACGATGGCCTATGATTCTTATCATAAGCAATTAGGGCCTCCTGCATGAGAATGACTACCTCAGAACTTTGCATCCGTTTGATTGCTTTATGGTAATCGTCTTGGAACGCTTCTATCTTTGTCGACATTTTTATCTTTTATCGAGACTCGCCTCTTGAAGTGAAACAAATAGCCAATAACTTGTGATTCTTTTAATCAAACAACAAAGAGCCGATGTTCTAGATGCTTACAGCTAATTACACAATAGTTAAACATCAGATTGACATCAGATACACCACGGTCACCTTCTAGTTCAGATATTTTGGGGTGTTACACAAAAGAAACGTATCACACAGCGGCTGAGAGTGACAAGTTAAATTATAGTGCCCGTTCTGAAATATGTAATTACAGCGTGGAATGTATTTCTGTTTGCTGCTTGTTATTTTGGGTACTATCCAGTCATGTTTGGTTATTATTAGAGTGTTGTCCTATTGACTAAACCAAACATTAGGCTGGTATTGTTGGTTTCTTTAAAAAGACATCCCATTAATTACAACAAAGAAGTCCAATGATCCAAGCAAATGTGGGCACATTTATTTTTTGGGTTACAACTAAAGCCCCACTGAGAGAGAAAATATGACATCTGAAACACAAGCCGCCGAACCAGAACAAGGCAACAAAAGCTATTGCCCATCACTATTAATCACACTACCAACAATGGCACAACTAACAACCTGACAGACATGTCTCGCTGAAGGAATATCATTCTTAATCTGAGAGGCTGGGGCCTCCGAAAAAAAAGAAGAAAAAAAAAAAAAAATTCAGAGCATGAACTGTCACACAACGTCAAAGTGAGAAAGAGCAATCTGGCCTGCGAGTTTCCAATATCTGACTCCACAACGACAACTGGATCCAATCATAGCAGAACACTTGAGTGAGCCGATCAGCCAATCCTCCAATCAGACAGACACGCCCAGACAAAACGATCACACTTCAGCCTTACAATCACAACTAGAAAAGTGCATTCATTGAGTGGAACTGTGCCAGGTGTGTTTTGGAGGCACGTGGATGGCAGTCAGGCAGTGAAGGAGAGACTGTGTCCAAATGTGTGAGTGACAGTAGTGCAATGTAAATGAAGATGTTTCGAATTTGTATGTACCAGTGCTAATCAGAAAGAAGGAATCCCATCCTTCCTCCTCATTGGGCACTTTTCATTTTCATCAGAACACAAGAAAGATATTTACTGTACAATGAAAAATACAGTGAATACCGTTATTCTCTTGTTTTTTTTGTAAGAGTTGCAAGTGCTGTTTTTATAGAAACTTGTGTGTTGGTAATAATAGCACATATCTTGACACACCTGAGCCTCTCCTGCTCTCGATGGCATGTTTCACTCTTTGTTGTACAAATCCCAGCCCGTGAGTCTAACCTCAGAGTAACAGGGGCACAGGCAACGGAAAGTAATGAGAATTCAAAACTGGACAGCAGGGTGATGTGTCCAACAACACAATATAGAACCCATCATATTAAAACTCAATCTGCAAAACGTGACTGTCATAAAATCACAAATGCATCCCTCACCAGTCTCATCCTCCAGCAGCCCAAGCCATCCTAAACTGGAAACTTTCAAAGTTAAATGCCCTCTCGTTACGTAATTCATAATCTTAGTTTTACACATCGGATAGATTGGGGGGAAAAAAGATGTTCATATCGTGAAATAGCTGAACACGACAGGCTGATCCACCTGTCATATAATCTCAGTGCACTAATAGAGAACAGTGTTACAGCTGTGGAGGGCTCAAGGTCAGAGTCACTGTTGGTTTGTGCTGACCAAAGCCACTTAGACTGTCGGCCACTTTGTTGTGAAGGGAGTGTACAGGAAAAACAAACACTCAATTTACTCCCTGCAGTCTCTTCTTAACTGTGATACATTAATAAATAAAATATATGAAGTTATTGTTTGTAACTTCATGTATTTGTGCATTATGAATATGCTAGTATTACTGTTAATAATACTACTGTCTTAAATCTTCTATAAGGACTGTTTCACTTTTATTTTAAACTGAGTACTGATGACAATTTACGACCTTCAAAAGCAACGACACAATAGATGACCAAATTGAGCATAATGCTGAAACATTTGATGCATCAAAGATGCACGATTAGTTCTACGTTTACCTTTAAAAGAAGCAGAATGAGATAAAAACTGGTTTTATTTTAACATTTTCTTGAAACTGCTAGATTGAAGAAATTAAGTTTCATTTAACTAAAGCCGTTCCGAAACCAGGGATGTGTGAGATGAGCCAGCTTATTGATTAAACATCTTCACCCACGCTAGTCACACACCAGAATTACAAGTCGATTGACCTAATTATTAACATTTTTGTTAATTCAGGCCCCCAATGGCGGTCAAATGTTGTGTGTAAGCTGCAACTCAGCCTTCTGCCACTAGCTGTTGCTGTAGCTACATTTTCTCTCGTACGGTTTGGCAGCATTTTGATCCAGAAAATTGAGAAAACGTTGTAAGTACACTGTGTCAGGTTTAACTGGAATATAACCAGCAATGTGTAACCACATTCAGCACAGGCATGTGAGCGTTAACCTGCAACGAGAACTGAAGGCTGACGATGCTAGCACTCCTGAGGTTAGCCCCACCAATTTGACATAGGATCACAGTGTCTACATGTAAACTGTGTTTACAGTTTTCTTAGACTATTCAACTAGTCAGCTTTTTATTTTGTGCTTAATCAACAGGGAAATCAGTCGCTAGAAACACCCCTGTCCAAAACCAATATCAGTATTGGTATCTGCCTTCCATACTGCCTAAAATGCGACATTGGGTATCAGCAAGTGTGGCAGTGAATGCCTTGGAATGAGCTGAGAGTGTATTATTGGTTGAAGCTAGCAAAATGTCAGCATTGAGTACTTTTCCACTGCTTTGTTTTTGATTGCACGACTATCAGAGGGAACTCCGTATTGGACAAAAGGCTGGTCTAAGTACTGGCAGCAGTATTGAGAAAGACAAATATTGGTATGATATTGGAAAATCTTAAGGGTAAAATCCAGGCCAGTGATGCATTTACTCGGGCATACCTAGTTCACATCAAACACGTGTTTCTGAGTGTGTTCCTGTGTTGTTTTCATTTCTGTGTCCATGTGTGCGTGTGCCTCCGTGCAGATGCTTTGATAAGAGGTCTTGAGAGTGGAGGACCATGCCCTCCTCTCTCCTCTCCTCTCCTCTCCATCTTGGCTAGCAGGCTGTCCTCATTACTGTCAGTCAGCATCAGATTTAGCAGTGCCAGGCTCCTGCACGGCCCTCTGTCCTCTCTGCCCTGCCAGCACTAGCCTGCCTGACTGCTGCTGCCATTGGTAAGCATTGTAAGAACTTCTCAATCCCCCTCGAAAAACCTAATTACTCTCCACCCACAACCAAGGAGAAAGAGAAAGAGGGAGGCCGGGGAAGAAAAAAAAAAAAAAAGAAGAGGAATCATGCACATGTACACTCCATTCACAGGCGCTTCGGCAATTATTCCAACAATAGAAATGTGTGTTCATAGTATATTTGCAGTGTAAAATAAATAATTGCACTAGCATTTACATTCACACTTTATTCATCTGTCAATTGAAGCATTAACATTGGAGGAAAGTGTGAAAAAAGGGATGCATTTAGAGAACCCACAAAAAAAAAACTTGCATGAATCAAACTGAGCAACGCTTTGACTAGCCGTTAACTGGGTCACTCAGTTGGTGATTGTGTCTGACCACCAAACAAACAGTCATTCATATGTCTGTGCTCTGGCCCCGTTTTCATCTGGAGCAGATCCACAGAGGCTGCTGAAAGCAAAGGAGCTGACGGGTCAGGGATTTAAACCCGTCTCTAGCTGGGGCAACAGTAGTCATTACCACAAGGAGGGGAAAAAACAACTCCTCATGTCAGCTTCCATCTAAAGGACGGGTTTATTTATGTGGTCTGCACATCAGATTTTTTTATTTTTTTTTCACAGGGTGAGAGGAGAGTGACAGTGAAAAATTTCCATCAACTCGCTTGTCACTTTTCCGTCGTCTTCTGTCTGAGTCTTGGTTTCGGTGAAACGTCTGCGCATTTAGTGTCAGTTGTAAAACCCATTCCAGAAGTGCATTTATTGTGAGAAACAGAGCAAATATCTTATTCAGTTGGACATCTTGGTCTCTCACCAGGAGAAGACCTGTGCCATATGCCTTGAAATGCAACGTCAGGTTCGGATAATAGCCTGCACAACACAACATTACTTCTCCCGTTTCCAAGCTGCGTGCTATCTGCTGGTAGAGATGCCTTGAAATAAGAAATATCCAATAAGAAATTATCTTCTTCACATGATAAATAGTTGGAAGGGCTCATTGTCAAAAACTATAAAGCCGAACAAAGATATTGATATAGCATTCTGTTTCGACATTAAAGACTTTTGTCCTTGAATATTCTTTCACACTCGTGCAGCTGTGCAGATCTGAGTTGGAGCGGGGAAGCTGGTGCTTTTAATAAACTCGCAGGGACATTCAAAGGGGCTGGCAGCTACAGAGGTTTCATTTTCCCAGCAGTGAGCTGTGTCATTTAAAATCAGGATCATTTTCAGAAGGGGGGAATATCATAATTCTAAATCTAGATCAAATAACTGAGCAAGGTGTAAGACAGGATTTACAAGGCCCTGTAATCCTGAAAGACTGAGAAGGAAGGAAAGAGAAGAGCAAAGAGAGGGAACGATGGAGAGAGAGAGGAGGACGAGGGAGGAAGGGGCAGAGAAAGAGAAAAGGCTTGTTTTGAATGGCTTTGAAATGACACCCTCTTTATTACAATATATGTACTGTGAGTAAGCTGGGGGTGGGAAACAACAGAGGCCAGGCAAAGCCCTATTAATGTGATACTTAGTCATGATACGGTATTACTCTTAAAAACCTGCTTTAATTAGTGGTGGGGGACATGACCTTAGATTCATATCACAGTATGTTTTCAGCTTTTTACAGTAACAGTATTATATCGCTGTATTACTGTATTTAAATATTCACGCACTACGACCCCCTTTCTCCCCCCTCAAACAAGCCTGCGATATGATACTCAACTCATTTCTGTGACCAGAGAAAGATGTTTTTATAGCCTAAGTCACAGTGTGTTCACTTCTCAGTTGATGAAGCTTGTAACTGAATCTGTGTGGTTTTTAGTTTCATTTCTCTCCTGCAGAGGTGTGTTATAAGCTGCTGATGCTTAAAACACATTTCCTGATATGGTTCGTTCAAAATAAAAAACCTTCCAACAACATAATAAAAGGGGACTTTTACAGGAAGGATTTGTTGTAAATAGATTGTGTTTATCATCACAAAACGGAGCTTTAGTAGAGCTTCAATCGGTGGACATTCTCAATAACACCCAAGGGAATTACAGCATTTACAGCCGCCTGTTTGACCACGAGTCACGTACATAGCTCGCTTCATTTAATCATCTTGGACTAAAGGCAAGCGAGACATCATTGAAAGCACACCTTCGCGCAGGTAGACCTTTTAGAATAGAGATGCAAATCTGTGCTGCATTGGGCTCAAGTGACACAGAGTTCAGCCACTCTAGCACATACTGTAGCCTCTGTCAAAGCCACAAACAGGCCAAGAGAGTCGGGCTGTGGGCGAGCGAGCATGCCCACTTAATGTAGCTGTTATTGACTGAACTTGGAGAGGGGAGAATACAGGTACAAAAACTATTGTCCTGGCAGAATGTATAACCAGTGCCGTGTTTGATACCGCTTTACCGCCCACCACTATTTTAAATTAAAATAAATATTGTCCAACCCAACTAACCAAAATGTATTTGTATTATTGCAGGTATTTCATGTAAAGGTACTTTGAAAATACATCCTGTACAAAAAAAGGTTGTGGGGGATTTGAGAGTTAATTACTGTTAAATTCAATCAAATTGTTTCCGACTTTGACTCTCTCAAAGAATGATGTATGGTTACGATCTGTCTGTAGAAATACAACTCTTTCTATCTCGATCCCCGACATATGGTTTTCTTAGTTTTTCCTCATTTCAATGTCATTTTTCAAGATCTTAGTGTTAGTTGTAAGATAACTCTCATTATAGAATTGGTTTCTGTTTGACCACACCCGTCATCATAGAGCTTGTCAGCCTATCAGTGTACAATATCTATCTACATGGCGTGGCCCCCATTTTACAAAAAAATCACCTGACGAAGACCATAGCATCGTTCTGATTCCTTGCGAGTCTCACTGACCTTATTCAAAAACATTGTCACAGAACAAAAGATCAATATTATGAATCATGTATCAATGTTATATTTTTGCGAGAAATATAGTGCTGTATTAATCCTTTACCCTTGTGAGTGTAAAATAACCAAAGCATGTGATTCTGTATTTACTTCATGTAGTATTACTGTAAGAACTGATTAAAACTTGAGACTGAGACACCTTAAAGCCCCCCCAAATAGACGAGGGGGTGGGAGTACTGGTTTGTCAATCACAGAAAACGAGCAAGTGTAAGAGAGAGAGAGAGAGAGAGAGAGAGAGAGAGAGAGAGAAGGAAAGAGGCAAAGGTAGAACGAGAAGGAGTCATGCAAAGACACATAGAGGCATAGAGAAAGAGAGCTTCAGCTGCCAGAGTTAGAATGAAACTGTCGGCCGTGATGAGGGGAACCACAGTCACAGCTGTCACAGGTTGGAGTAAAAATTGTGTAGTTTGACTGTTATTTTGACTGATAGCCCAGAATTACCTCAACGAGCGTGCAAGCATAGTTTTCCCTCCTCCTCACCAACATTAACACTTGCAGTTTAATATAGGAAGCTTCAGGAAAAAAATTGCCTCCGCCGACAAGAAAAAACAGAATATCTGGAAGTCTTGTCAGTGCACTGCACATCTATTTGTGCACAGATAGAGTTTTCTTTCTGCATCCCTGAGACACAGTGACAACCTGTTCGGGATGGCTTACAAGGCAAATCCCTTTAAGAGGTGCACAAAAAAGGGTTACACCCAGTGCTCTGTAAATGGCTGCTGCTCCTTCCTTTCATTTCAATAACACGCCATCAGAACTCATCTCCCACTGAAGTGGCCGCAGTCCCACCGGCAATTAAAATCATGCTGGGACATGCCATAGTTATGTGTTACTCCACTGTGGGAAACAAAAGCAGCAGCAGCAGCAGCAGCAGCAGCAGCAGCAGCAGAAGAGGTAATGACGCCAGCAGTCGAGTGGTAAATCTCGAGCAATGTCGGTGGAAACCGTCGCTTTGATTTCTCTGGGAAGCAGAGAGCAGGCCTCATTTAGATCTTTCAGTAAGAACCTTACTGGAGGATATCAAACAACAGACAAGAAACAGCCTCATCTCATCTCCCTCTCCTTTACAACTTTCTCTACACAGTCACAATACTGAAAAGGCATGTGGATTTGTTGTTTTCATATCCTCAGTATCTCAACAGGTTTTACATTTTAATGGGTAAAACACAGAGATCATTTGGGAGTAGAAACTACAGTTTGTTTTTATCTTAATCAGAGTTGGGCTTAGGTTCAAAATGTAACAATTTATGATGATTAGGCCTCACATGAGCTTCAGCTGAAATTCATAGACCATCATTTTTACAGCTCAGTCATTTAAAGAGGGGTTCACCTCAGTGTGAACTCCAAAACAATGTCCTGAAAACTCTGTAGACCGCATTATTTTATCTTGGAGACATCAAACCTCCCCCAGTTAAAAGTACCTCTGCAAACTTCAGTGGAAAATTTTAATTTTTTTAAGACTATAAATGAGCTAATTAAGCTTCAGATTAATAAGCAGCAGCATCTTTATATCTCGCCAATGGTCACAAATTGGTTGAGAGGAACATTTTAAAACTTTTAAATATCTACTTTGACATGAATATGCATAAAGGAATTTACTGATTCAGCATTATGGGCGACTGACTGATCTCTTCTTACTTTCTCTTTACTGTTATTTATCAAAGTTTTGAATACTTAACACGCACTTGTGATAAATGCTTTCCAACTTCCTGTCATGTAAAGCCAAAAAACACAGCACTCAAATCCATACCTTGCAAAAAAAATGACCCCAAATCAAAATGATGCCAATATATCAACTGCAAGAATAGCATTAAAGCAAATAGATCTGCTATGAACAAAATGATTTATAAGTAGTTTGTGATGGAAGTAAATGTGGAGATGATGAAATGTTTATGTTACGATCCTGCCATTCTAAAGTTTCCTTTATCTATCTAATAAAAAATGCCCAGCCGGGATGAATAGGCAAGGAGGCATAAATGAATGCACACAAAGCACTTTGCATCACATCATCGTTGTTTAATCCATTCACCTGTCAATCATCTGCAGGTTAAAAACTAATCCCTGAATATTTGTGCTCTAGTCTTCACTTAAACATCAAACACGTCAAGTAGAGCTTCTGTTTTAAATACTGAATGTTCACTTTTAAGTCTACGGTACCGTTTGGTTGTGTGACATTGTTCGTTATTATGTATGGCTGGATGTGTCTCTTAACTATGTTTTCTTAGATTGACAGAGCCTTTGGTTATCACCCCTTTGTGCCTTTTACCAATATTGTAAGAGTAACCTATAATTCATGTTTAATGCCGGCGTTTTAAACCCAACCGTCTCGTTTCAAATTCTTCAAAATGGTATGACCTGCTGTATAAGCAAGTCAAATTTGGGATTTAAGTCAAATCAGATTTGGATTAAATGATTGCAAAGCAGTGTAGGTCACTATATTGTAAATTATTATTCGTTGCTGCACTCCTCTGTGTTTCCCCTTTGCTGTGGAACTGTCCGTGTTTTGGGGCAGTGTCAGTTATGGCTGCTGATACAAGTTGTTTTCCCTGTGATCCTGTCATCCTGCCGCAAACACCTTCAGTTGTTTACAGTGAAATGTCCTCTGTGTTCACCTTCACTTCCTGTCTGTTTTCAGCATTACTCTATACGTGCTGTACATACTGTATACTTTTACCATACTGCAGCATTCAGCGGCGAGGAGGTCATTGGCAGGGTTACCTCTGAGGTCATTGTTAGCCGTGAGAAAATTAACGCTGATTGGTCTCGTCACGACTCGCTCCCCGAAGCCCGTGCCACAGAGGCACCTGCCAAGGCGAGCCTCTTTAAACGAGAACGAAGCCTATTCAACAGCTGCATAAGCGGCCAGGCAGGCAGACAGTGGAGGGGAAAGAGGGACAAAGGAAAGCGAATGCAAAATAGTGAGGACTTTCTAAATGGGGACCTGAGAATGGGACTTCTTTTAAAGGTCTTAAATCAATTGAACAGAAAGTACAAACCCATGCAATGTTAATCTATCTGGCCTAATCCCATTGCTTTAAGATCCTTTATAATCCACATTCAATACAACCATTTTTCTTCCCTAACAAGCTTGGCCTATAGCATTTTATAAATCATTGCTACAAGACACAGCCACAGATTCTGTTATAGTGTTATTATTACCCTGAGGTATGAATCACGCGAGGTAGAACCACAAATATTTTCTTCTCTGAGTCATTGCTAAAATGAAATATAACACTGTTTAAGAAAGATTAACAATAAGCACGGCAGTTAGACGAGTTTCTTGTTCACTTGAAATTTGGAAGCATCCGAGATGTTTTATTGCACCTTTTGTGAACAGAAGAAGTTCAAGTGATACATTTGCCATGTAAGAAAGTGTGAAGAAACACTGGTAGTTTCTCAACCATATGCCGATATCCTTAAGTCACCATGTGCTCGGGCTTTGAAAGCCTGCACTGCCAATTCTTCATTTGAAACCTGACCAAGTCTTTAACAATGCCTCTCTCTGATCCGGTGGGAAGGAGAAAATCTAATATCGATTTCCACCTGGTTTAGGTGGAAAAAGCCCTGATAGTGGTGCTGAATAGTTCTACACTGTAGCCTGCACACTAAAGCTGGAGGATGGTTTGAGGGGACATGTCAACAAAGCCCTTGACTACACCAGAGCACCATCTGCTCAAGCTTAATATTTCATTGTCAATAGAAATGCTCATGACTAGTAATCAAGAAAAGGGGGGAAAGATAATATGTGTTATGAAGAGTTCATAGAGCAGTTCCTGCATGATTGGAGTTTGGCTTTTTTATTGAAATCACATTTTGTTTCAAGGCTAATCGTGACATTTCTACATGCATGCAACACGATTCAAAAGAAATGTCTAAATCACGTACGTCATTCCACCCCATTCAACTTCAATACGACTTAACAGACCCATATCCAGTCAATGAATGTCATTCATCAGGTCAGTGAAAAGTCATCAATCACTTCTGAAATATTCAGTCAGACTAATATTGGACCATTCTTTAATTCCAGAAACAACTTTCAACCAAAGAGCCCCACAGATATACAGTTTGGTAGATAATACTGGGTCGATACGGGCCAATCAGATGTATCGATAAACAAGCACTGATATTCTTTCACAACAATAACAATGCAGAAACATTGCGTCGGTTGATTTTGAAATGGTGTAATCATATGTCCTGACACAGCACACTCTAACTACATAACTTTAAATACTCTCAGCACTGTCTGCAGATTATGTAGCTAAGCATCACAGCTGAGCAGACCGCTGGCGGAACCTTTTTTTTTTCTTCATTTGACCAGGAAAAAAACTCATTGGGATTAATTATCTCTTCTTTAAGAGTGTCCTGGCACTTACCACTAAGTTAGACAATAACTCAGATCTTTATTCTTTTAAAGTTCTCTTTTGAAGAAAGAGGTGTTCTGAATGAATTTGCATGGGGGCAAAATCCATACATAAAAGGTCTATTTTCATAAAAATAATTTTCCTTCTATTTGCAACCATATCTGTAATCAATTCATTTTCCCACATATCGTTATCAGTCATAACACTCCCATATCAGTCGGGCTCTAAAAGCCAATGTTCTCTGCTCATACAAACATGTCAGGACTCCATGAAACCAACATTGTTAGGAGAAAAAAGATGGTTCCACTCAGCTGCATTAAACAGACAATTAAGATTCATTTTATACTATTGCAGTCTAGAATTGGCATCATCTGCTGCGAAAAAAGACTTCAGAGTTCCCTTAAAAACATTTTACTTAAAAAAACTATAATGAGGGATGAAATGAAAATATAAGCATAAAAGCAGTTGGTAAAAAAATCAAATATAAAACAGTAAAGTAGGAGAAAAAAAAACAACATGACCTCAATCATGCTGAAAATGTCCTTTAAGTCTTATGTGTCCAACTTTAATTGCTTCGGTGAAACAGCGCAGACAATGAGAGAACAATGGAGCCAGACTTGGTTTTTTTCCCCACAATAACAAACAGACAACTGCTGCCTCTTTGTATCTGCTGCGCGAGCAAACAAAATTAGGTAAGCTAGTGACATGAGACATAATCATTTTCTTTGAGCAGGGTTAGTGACCAATTTATTCTTACCTTAGGCTGGGCGCGACGGGGAAAGGCAACCTTAGGATCAATCTGGGAACAAGAAAAGAATAGCAAAATAGTGGTTAAAAGAATGCTGCGGTATTCTGAGGAGGAGAAAGGAATGAACAGGTGATGGAAAATATTTAACAAAGAGAACCATTCACACAGTCACATTTCAATCCTCTTTCACTAGGAATAAATTCTAGTATTTTAACAGAAAATAACACATATATTCAGAACTCAATGTATCAAAATGTCTTTCTTTTTTTCAACTCACAATGATAACAATTTATCCGAGCATTTCAGATTTACAAAAAGCTGCATAATCAGCCTGTGGTGATACAGTGTGCTTTTGAATTTGAGCAGCATGTTCAGAAAGCAAAGCTGCACTCAAGAGTGTTCAAAATTATTGCAATTACAAATTAAGTGCACATGAATGACCCAAAAAAGTGGCCATAAGAAGTTGACAGAGGGGATTCTTGAAACACAATGGGTCTGCTATGAACCTGATGTATTTTTTCCCCCTCCTTCAGGTAAGGTTAGGGTGCATGATGGTCACTACAGGAAGGAAAGGTCATGGTTAGAAGTTGCTTATAGTATCCTACCATCTTCTTTCTGCACTGTTTGCACTATTTCTTGGCCTCAGGGTGGATCACTTGGATACAGGCTTAATGTCTTCTTAGATATTATGTTGTCAAGTTGTAGTTTGTTACTATTAAATGTTTTTCTAACTCAGCGTATGATCACACAGACCGGATCGCGAGGGAACTACTGTTTGATGCACAACTTCATCAGTCAGTATATTCATTCTTTCTATTTGACTGCAAATCATTCAAACTTCCTGATGGATATCCTTGTCCCTTTTCATTTATTCTGTCAACTATTTCAAGTTAAGTACGTTTTCTCACTGCGCGCGAGTATTTTTATCTTCAGCGTCGACTAATGACAGAAGAAAATGTGTCATTATGAGGATTTGAAGGCAGCTGGCAAACATCTCTGACCTCATTACTAACTGCAGAAATTGTTCTACAATTGATGAAGCTCAATGACACATTCTAGGCACAACACTCATTGCATTGGGCAATGCACTTAAGGAAACCACATATTAATTACTGCTTATTACTATGTGTGAATTAGACTTCAGGCCAAAACTATTGGTGCTTCCAAATGATGTACAAGTGGCTGCCAACTGATTTGTATTAAAGACAGTTACAGAACTGCTTAAAGAAGAAGAAATGAAGAGAGTAGGCCAGCCACACCATCTTTCTGCTGGTCATGGTCGCGACGAGGCTTGCTTTTATTTTAGGCGGGAATCTCTGATTAAATATGACAGGGAGAAAATGAGAGTCTGAGGCCGTTGACGCCTCCAGATATTGCCAAATAACCAAGAGGATGCGTCAGATGAGCCTGTTTCTCCGTCTTGTGCTTGTTATCTCATTAGCTTAATTTACCTCATTAATTTCACTGGTATGAAAGTGTGTGTGGGGGGGGTCACATCAACCTTTCACTTAAAACTAAGGAGAGAATATTTTGCATGGCGATGTTGTCCTTGTTTGTCCTTGCCTGGACAATGGCGAGGAAGGGAAAAAAAGACTCCCCAAAACATTTGGCTGTTGTTTGAATATTACTGATTTGTTTTTAACAAGAAATCCTTTTCCAGCTGTGCCATAGTTTCAAGCAATGTGCTATAATGAAATCTTTACAATTGATGTATCAAATCTGCATTCATTTAAGTAACTCCTTCAGCACAGATGGATTTATTTAAGAACAAGATATCTCTTCCCACTGTGAAAAACAATGAAAAGAAAATGAATCAGAAACAAGAAACACACCATCTGCACGGATCAATTAAGCCAATGAGACTGAGTATGTTTTAATGTGTTTGAAGGGAAACCATGATGCGCAATGTCATTGTCATCTCTTCTGTCAGTCTCAGTTATTACTGTTATCTTTCTAAATCAGGTCAAAATGAGAAATGAATTCAATAACACCTGTGAATGGCAGCCCTGCTTGTAATGAATTTCATTTAAAGATTTGTTTTAGCACTTAGCCCCGGGCATAACCAATTCAAACTCAATTATTTTGTGCACCCTATTTGAGCAAAGACAACACATTATGCTGTGAATACCAACATCCTACACTTGGTAATGTATCGTACTTTTGAAGCTTTTACGAAACACATCAAACCTCATTTTATTAAACTGTATAAACTCATTGTTTTCTGGCCTGCTGAGAATTTCTATTCACAAGGAAGCTCCCCGTTTCACCAACACAGAGATCATTTTAATGCAGCAGCAGTGTAGGTCATATAGTTTTCAGTTGTCAGTTTAAAATATAACAATTATTAAACAGGCACAATTATATTCACAGACCTGTGTTAAAAACGAGGCTGTGAAACTGCAAACTGTTTAAAAACGTTCTCCGAGCAAAGCAACCAAATTAGGCAACGAGGACTTACAAACCAATCCTTCTGAGAAACGCTGTAGCAGCACCTTTTTAGGTCACAACTTATGATGAATGACTCCTTTGAGAGATTTGAAATTATGGAGGAGGAGAGATGTAGCAATTGTTTCCCTTCAGTTTACACATTTCTATGCGTGTGCCTGCAGACTTATGGCCAGGAGCTAAATTATGCGCTGCAATTATGCACTGTAAAAAACCGTACCATGAACCAGGGATTATGTTTTCTCAGTTGTACCTCATGCTCCCTTCTTCTAACATATTTGTGATGTAACACACCGGGTTTTGGGATCAGTCAACCAGACCTGGGGAGGGCACTTGTTTCTGTGATTCCACAACAAGCGCTTACAAATATTATTCCCCTAAAGCCTTCCACCCATCTCTATTATAACCAAATATGAAAACTAATTAAAAAATATCAATTCACTTTTTCTTTAATTGTCCATTTTGTCCAAAAAAAAAAAAGTGTCTTACAAGATTTGGAGGGAGAAAACATTGTTTTTTTCTTAATGTGCTTTTGCTTTTACTGTAATGTTTTAATTCTCTACTATGAATGATGTGAATGCTACAACTACAGGCATTTTATCTGTTGTTCAAAAGCATTCTGGAAACAAATCACAATCCTATGTAGAAGAAAGTGTGGGGGGGGGAAGGCTATTTGGGCTGGGACGTCTCTACAAAAGGTCCATGAAAACATGAAAACACAACGCAAGTAGAATCATCATAAAATATTCAGAAAGTAACACACGACACGTAACTTTAGTGAAGAAAGCTGGGCCCATCAGCTGTGGCTGTGTGGTTATCATGTCGTAGCAGTAAAAAGCACTCTATTAGTACCCCTCTAGGAAATATCTTTATCATTGAAACATCACAAGCAGCGCATACAAAGTTAACAGCACATAAATATTAAGAAACCTGACTTGAAGCTGAATGAATGGTCTGCACTGAATATCAATGTGCTCCACCTCGAAACATTGGGTTTATTGGTTGCCAGATTAGCTGCACAAACTGGGGAAACTAGCACAATTAAGCAGTGAAACAGTTCACATTTTCTTCATTATTGTCCTACTGAGAAAGGTCATTGGGACTTAAAAAAAAGAAGAAGTGATTTACATAGATTTAAACTCAACTTTGAGTGGTTGTGGGGTTTTTTGGGTTGCAAGGCAGAATCAATGACTGTAACCATCTATAGCGGTAACTGTATTCGTAACTGTATAATGCACTGGCAATCCCCTGACGTGATGTCATTTTCAAAGGGCTCTGCAATTACAGCATGTGTGCTTTTTCCAAAGGCTATCTCAGATCTATCTTAAGTATCTAACAGAGTTTACACAGTTCAGCACAAGGGCACAGATAGTGACATTCTAAAAATGCACTACTGCTGCTGAAGTATCGCACAACGCTGTCCTCTGTGTCAAGACAAGAGCCTTCTTCATATGCTGAAGCAAAAATGGTTTCTCCCTTGAAGCACTGTTGGGTATGTGCTCACCTTACTCCCCTTTTTACATGACCGTAACAAGACATTTTCAAATGAATAGTTCAGATACACCTTTGTTACATGATCAAAGACAGTCTTACGCAGAACAAAAACTGGATTTCCTCAAGACATCATACAACCTGATATGTCAATGTAACAAATGAGTACAGAAAAAAGGAACCCTGCCGCAATAACCCCACCCCCATCATCTTTTATCTTCCACAGCCTTTTACTACGGGGTCTCTAAGGGCCGCTTCTGCATGCGACTGTGGGAGATCAGGGCAAAGAAACAGCATATATCTTAAGTTCACATCTTACAAAAGGATTTCATATATTAATGCGGCTCCTGGGTAAACTCTTCCTCTCTCTAAAGACATATCTACACTAGCATGATGATGTGGTGTTTAAGCGAAAAAGGAAAGAGGCTTATCAAAGCCCACAGCTTCTCCCAACTTCAGAGTCACACTCTGAAGTCGGCAGGTCCACAGGTGTGCGTTTGCGATACCGACGGAACAGGCCTGAAATTAAAACATAAATGTTTCATATCGGTGCTGTCAATCTTTACAGAGTTTTTTTTTTTGGCGGCGGAGTAACATCTCAAAAAGGACGTTTCTTGTGCTCCTCAAATCAATTCCGGGGATTTTTTTCCAAAGTCATGCTCAACAGGCAAATAATTTCTCCCCAAGAATATGCAACTACATTATGATAATAATCCATATTCTCTGGTATTACACACAATATTACGTTCCTGCCTTGACAAACATCTGATGTTCTGTGTGTACCGACAAGACATGGATGCAGCACGAACTAATAACGCCTTCAGCCATAATTAACTGCAGAAGTACAGAGCACCTGCTATTATTGAATAAGAGCAAGTCAGAATTTAGCTCACTCATTTGACTTGACTTCCGAATCGTATGCGATGAATATGATTTTAGATCCACCAAGAGCAGCTGCTCCCCCTCTGCGCCTTTTCTCCTCCTTTCCCTCTGGGTTGTTTCCTGCCTCACCTCAAACATCAAAACTGCGAGTATAGGTTGACCTGAGGTCATTCAATAAAGGCTGGAATTACCCCTGGACTGCATAGAATATGTTTATCTTACAAAAGACACAGAGCATAGACGTTTGTAGGTTTTACAGGTTACAACATGTAAAGATTGAAACCACATTTTACAGTGTCAGATTTTTCAAGACAATTGGTAAGGCTTGATACACGTCTTTAAAATAATCCGGCTTTATACGAAACTATAACAAAATATTATCATGGAATCAATCTACTGCCTTGAAAAGTCCTTAAATGTCACCTCAGAAATTCAAAATCTTGTTCTAGGCTTCTCCTGTTCATACCGGCTTGCCTTCAAAGATCGTCAGCAACAGATGCATATTTCTAAACTGAACAAAGCATCATGAAAAATGGTAAATATGTTCTGAATTACCAGCATGTGTGTTTTGTAGCCTCAGGCTTTGCTTTCCCATATGTCTCATTCATCCTAGTCTGAGTGTTTTCATAACTGGACAAAGGAGTGCACAGTAATAAAAAAAAAATAAAAGGTCTATCTGGGCCTGTCCTGGCATTTTGGTTTATGATACATTAATTCTACAGCTTTTTTAACCTAATCTAATGGGAAACTCCTGTGTGAGCTTTTAAGGTGACTAAAAGAAGAAATCTTTTTTTAGGTTAATATTATTACTCTAACATGTGTGTGTATGTGTTTCCCAATGCCATACCCACACTATACAGTATAATTAGCATATCAACCTTTAACTGCAAAATAAATGAGCAAAAAAAGAGGGACAAAAGTAGAAGTTGGTTTGATTTCCACTCTCAGCGTACGCATACTATGACTCAACTTGTCCGCAAGTCACAGCACCTCAAGCCACTCAGTCCTTTCAAGGTTACAAGGGACAAAAACACTGGTAAGGATTCATTGGAGCACTGCAAAAAAAAAAAAAAAAACTAGGTGGCTTGTATCAAACCAACATCTGCAAACAAATCAAGAAATATTCACATCTGCTGGACTGGTTCATTCTTTCGATTACTGCTGAGAAACGTTAGAGAGATAAGATGGATCATAATGCAATTAGATCTTGATAGTGTGGATGTTAAGATATACAACAGCACAGCAGATACAGCCCAGTGACAAATAGCAAGGAAAAATATCAGACAGCTACTATAGGTCTGCTGTATTCTTTGCACACTGACAGATAATACAACAGCACATTACTAGCTAGGATACTAGAGCTGCTTTTAGGCCAAGAAAATCTCATATTACTCATATGGCTGCCGATGTGAGTTTTTTTTTAGCAATCATTAAAATAAACCTTTCGCTTCAAGGATTACGCAGCAAAAGGTGCACAATAGTTTGCTGTTCAAAACTTGTACTATGGCAATAAAGTTGAATCTAATCAGAGGTGATCTGTGCAAAAATTAAATATAGTGACACGACTTCTTTATTTAAAAATAATTACAGAACATGTAGCTTTGACACACTCACTAAATTATTCATAGCTTTGATTTTTTACATTATGTTTCTGTAAAACAAGTGTCCATATTTGTGCATGTCAGAAAACATATTCACTCAAACCAGCATCTCTCTGATAGGTCCGTATCGGCCTGATAAAATCTGCCCACAGAAATATCAGTCGGGCTCTACTGGAAATATCAACTTCTGCACATATCAAAGTGGTCTGTGGTCTTTTGGTCCATAACACTGTCAAAAATGTATCTGATTATGGGACTCTGATGGCCTTGCGGTTAGGTAACGCCTCATGTACTAAGGCTATACTGCTCCAAGTGGGCAGCCCAGGTTCAATTCCAACCTGTGGCTCCTTTCCCACATGTCATTCACCACTCTCTCTCTGATTTACAACTGTAACTCTAATAAAGGGAAAAAAGCCCAAAGATAAATCTTTAAGAAACTGATTACATGGGGTGCCTGATAGCCCAACAGTTATGTTGCGCAGCAGTCGACCACGGGTTCAAATCCAACCTTAGCCCTTTGTTGCATGTCATACCCCACTTTCTCCTCCCAATATTTAATGTCTCTCTTCAGCTCATTCTTCAAAGCACTACAGCCTCAATTTACTTTTATAGTAATTATTCTTATTATTGCAGGTCTATCAGTATCAGTTTACATGAAACAAAAAACATGGTCTTGAAACAGCAAATAAGTCACACACATATATAGTGTTTTGTTCAAATTACTCCAGAATGTAAAAACCTTTTAAATAGACTCTGCAAAAGTCCAACTTGGTTATGTAAATGGTCATTAAGAAATAACATTTTTGGGACAGTCTGGTAGCCTTAAGGGTTTCAGACACTGACCATGTAATCACAACATCCCCCGGTCGGCTCCAGCCAAGCCTCTCTTTCCCCTCATTTCCTGTCAGCCCTCGACTATACACTGTCTAATAAAAGCCAAAATACTTTTACAAAAGTTTCAAAAATACACTTACTAAACATGTGGATTCGTAGGGAGAGATAATACATGACACAGGTAATGATAAATGTAATAAATACAGAAAGGTTTTCGCAACAAGCCCTGTGGGACTTGCCAATTAGGTAACTGACGACAGATGTGGAACAAGTTTAGAGAACTTTGCAGTGGCTGTGCAGTAAGGCCACAACTCAGAGAAAATGATGATTGGATGTCAGAGCTTAAAATGTCACTGTTCAGTTCTCGGGCTGAAGTGCTGTTAAATCTGAAGAGTACGACACAAGTCTGACAAACACGACCTATAGCCTGCAATAAGAGTGATGTTATATATGATGGTTTGTGTAAATATTAGGGCTGTAGAAGTATTTCAAAATTTGATTCATCACTGAATTTTAATAGTTAATAGCAATGAATCGCATTTGAATCGCATGTTTGAAATTCCATTATTTTGCATTTCGTAACAGTTTAGTTATGCTTTTACTTTGAATACTTGTACTGTCTTATGCTAAGGGTACTTAACTTCCGGTTTGGATACAAATCTGCTTTTATTTTGAAAGAAATTGAAAATGAAAATGACTTCCAGTACATTAAAGGTTACCACAATAACCTAACCATGGAAAAGGAACTTGTTTCAATTCATCAAGTAAATGAAACGGCTAAAGGGAATGGTAAAATTGTACATTTTGTCACAAGGTGGGTATTACTCTTAATTTGTTAACTGAGCCGTCTGGGAGTTTTTGAAAGTTAACTGAGCCATACAAACGTGCAGTGGTGTCTTTTATTTTCATCACTGTGACTACAGGGAGACGCTGCAATGGCTGTATCGACGGTGCGCCTAAAGGGACAAAATAGCTTGTGATTAATGTCATTTAAAAAAATGAATGAGTCGATATTGAACCTTGATGGCGTAACATGTTAACACTGACAGCCCAAGTAAATATGATATGTAGCTGCCAAGCTTTAAAATCTTCTTCATTGGGATACAAAACAGAAGCGGCCTGCTATCAAAAATGGTAACAATTTGATACTACTATGATTGGAACAAGGAGAGTATAAAACATTGGTAACTTTAACATTCAAAACAATGAGTATAGTCTTTTTCTAATGGGTAAGAGAACTACTTAGCAAAAAAAGTTATAATATGTAGCAGTAGTATATGTTAGAGCAAGAGGTTATCAGGTTCGATCTAATAAAAGATCTTATTGAGAACAATTAAAACTGTATGAAGACTTTACATTTTTCCTGTTGCTACTTCTCTGTAAGTGCAGGGCACTAATCCAACAACTGCTCCATTTATGTTCAAGAACATTTCTATGTGCAACCATCCTCCAAATGCTATATGCTGTCAAGCTGTCACATAGTCACTCATTCAAAATGTCAAGCTTGAAGTTTGTTGCTCTAGATTCTGTATCAAAGTATTTTGGAATTATTACCCATGAGAGGAGCCCCTTGACTTGCTTTATACGCTCTCCTCGACAGATGTTTGCAACTTACTTGATATTATCAGTCACACTTAATGGTCATTTTGCTGCTAAGACCCTTGTCGTCTCACTATTTTTAATGAGGCATACATAGTAGAAGGATTACCTTGAGTCTTTTTAACCATAATACCCATTCACAATAGTAGAGCTGAGAGAGGCCACAAAGGGGCACAAAATATGGTGGGCATATGAAACCCCCTTAAAATGAAATACTTTATTTGTTAAAGAAAAAAAGTCTAAAGATATGTGCATCTTCTTTAAAATGGTAAAAAGCTCTTATTTATGTAAGCTCATATGGACAAGTTGATCAATGAGCTGTTCTAATTGTCCTAATAAAAACAGAGCAGACACTTTACTGCAAGCTTTGCTTTTGAAGGAACTTGAAAGAATAGAAATTGGAGTGCACTCCAAAATAAAAAAAACAGTGTCTCATATTTTTAAGCGTGATTGGCACAATCACGCTTAAAAATATGATAATTTCAGCAAATCTTAAATGTACATTACCTTCCATATCATATACAGATCTGGAGTATAACAGTGAGCATTCGTATCATTTACTGCCCCCAAAAGAAACATCAATTTGTCTTTAAGGTATTACTCCAACTATGCACTTTTACAACTCCATTTCTAACTCAATGTTTGCATATCTGGATTTCCTGAAGTTAAATCCCAGACAAATATAATTTCAGTTTTCTAATCCATCACTTACACACATCTCTCAGAAATGACTGGCATCTCTAATTATTTATTCACCGACAAAAATCTAAAGGGAAGTATAATTCTGAATAGTTCAAAGTTTTTCATTAACAAAAGGTGATTGTGTTAAGTAAATCCAGACGATTCCTTTAAGCAAAACATATTTTTTAAATGGTTATGGATTAATGTTTAACTGCTACAAATAGATGATCAAGTTATTTTACAGTGCAGTTACTAATTCATGTTAATAGGGTTTTTGTTTTTTTAAGTTGATTATTTCTGCTTCTGCTTGGATTTACTGACAAAAACTAAAAAAAATGTTTTACAAGAGTGGAATAGTTTTGAGAAAGTCTTTTTTTCCCCCCCTAACACTATCAGTGCATCTGGCGTGAAACAATGCAATGTCTGCTAGGTCAAACAAAAGCAAGGCAGCGGGCCTGAGACAGCACGCCCTTCAGTGGAACATGAGATATGTGCACACACAGTGCACATGTGGCCTCAGCAAAGAAGGGGGCGTGTCAGCCCCATTCATCCAGAGAAGTGAAAGTGAACACATAATATTCACCCTGCCGTTGTGTTTTATTGCCATGCTTCGCATTGAAGGGACCATCATGCATTTAGCCTTTATGCATGACCTTGATCCACACCGCCTGTTAACTTTAGGAGGTGTTCCCCAAACACACACACACACACACACACACACAAGGCCTCAGGCAGCCAAAAAGTCACACAGTTATGTCAGCATGCAGAAGAGTGCAAACACAAAAACAAGTAATACACATACTTATATAAGAGTGTAGAAGAAATTAACTCACCGTCTTTGAGTCTAATTCATGGTGTTGTTGAGCTAAGACTTTATCTACACTGGCAGCATCTGTAAACGTAACAAACCCAAATCCTCTGCAAAGAAAAACAAAAACAACAATTATTTTAAATTATCAAAATAAACATAAAAACGCTCATAAAAATACATTTTGCAAAAACATTTTTTTTTCTTCAAACATTGTTACTTACAACAATAAAGTATTCATTTGACCTTAATGTTATTACAATATTTCTGTTTATATATATTTGTAATCCACATTATAAACGTCCTACGGTACATTTGAAACAGTCACTGAGGACACTGCTGTTCATAATTTGCTATGAAACAATGTGAGACGACACTACACCAACATTGTGGTGCAGTCACAAAGTCAATGTCAAATTGCATTCGGCTGCAGCTTTACAGCAGTGAGCATTTAAGCTTATCTGGCTTGCTGTGAAACCACACGCAGGCGCGCGCACACAGAGGGACACACACGAACACATGCGCGCGGACACAGAGACACACATACACGCTGGATTAACACTAAACACGGACAAAGTAAGCGATATCGCTTCATGCAGAGGGAAGGAAAAGTAAGAAAGCCGTGTATTTACCTTGAGCGTTTTGTCGTGGGGTCTCTCATCACCATACATTCTCTTATTTCTCCGAATTTACTAAAATAGTCTCTAAGGCTGTCTGTGGATAGAGAAAATATGTCGGGTCATTTGACAGAACATATGGGCACATGCTGTTGTCACTGTATTTCAAAAACACCCCGCGATGCGCATAGGGGTCGAATAGAGGACTTCAGATGGACGGAGATCAAAAATAACATCGTGCGCACACACTAGTGAGATATCCCATACAGTACACTATTGCACAGTGCACATTCGCACATACACCGTCAGCAGCTCCACCGAGCACTCAGTCACAGCGACAAAACAACAAGAAATACTGGATACGTTGTAAAAGAGAATAACAGTCTCACCTGGTGAGGTTTGCCAGCTGAGGCCACCGATAAACATTTTACTGTAAGGGGAAAACACAACAGAAGTGAGTCCAGATGTCAGTTCGGCCATTTTGACGACTAACTACTTCTAAAAGCGACCTTAAAGGATAAAGGAAGACTATGAAAACACATTCGCGCTTGGTAATTACAGTCTATCTACATGAAAGGGGGAGGCTACTCTCGCTACACAGCTCAGGTCTTTAAAACTGCATCTGGAAAGAGACCCGTGCACGGTTTAAGTGCGTACTGTGGGGACGAATCCTGCACGGCAGTCGAAGTCCTCTCCAAGATGTTGTAACATGAAAAAAAATCGTACCTAAGGATTACATTTTGAAAGATTCTTACCCCGGGTCATGTTGTGAATCATTTAGGCTTCCGGATGTGGCTTGACTCCCGTCTCCTTCCATATCTATTTCAAACTATAGGCTGGGACTACAGTCACAGTGACAGACACACACAGATACGGCAGGAGATATGCAAAGCCCCGCTATGAGAATATTACTGAGCCGGGAATGAAAGCGTCACACGTGGGATCAGCTCAGCCCCCTGCTCCCTCCTCCCTCTCTCGGCATGCTCTACCTTGGCCCACAGGGGGCGGAGCCTGCCTCTGTCACCTAACCAATCCAATTGACGTCAATTCAGGCAATCTGCAAACCAATCCTCCGATTTGTCATTTAATTAAGCAATAAGCCACTAGAGGTGAAAGTGGGTTATTGCTCATCTAAGTCAGTGGACACACACAAATAAAATAAAAACTTTGTCTTACAAGTGTTGTGTTTAGTAAGTACTGTTTACATATTGTTATTCACACGAAAAGTAAACCTTTACAACGCAGAACCGCGTTATTTGTTTATCAATAAGAATGATTTGTTATTCTTCCGCCTTGCAATATAGTCCCCCAGTCATAAACAAAAAGTAGGGCAATCCCTTTCACATTGTCATATTCAAATTATCATTATTGTTATTGCACAGAGGTGTTTCATTTACATACAAGTATAATCCCATTCAGCTAACAGTTGCATAAAATGTGGAGAACGTGATTTTTCTTGTTTTATTTGAAAATGAAAAAGGAGGGCTGAAACTGAGGTCTTCATGATTGCTTTATAACACAATACAAACATTATTATTGAATCTTTAGAAAATGAAACACTGTACACTTGTTATAATCAGTAGCAATATAATTATATATGTTCTTATAATGTAATTTTGCTCCAAAAAGGGGGTTTAGCGTTAGTGCACACACATTTGTTTTGTCCTATTACAGCACTTTTATGAAAACTCAAGCAAGTTCACCGATACGCCCATGCTATTGTGACAACAATGAAGGTTGGAAATTATTATCATTGTTATTATGTTGTTCAGCTGAAAACTTTCAAACACAGCTCAGGGTGTGCAAAAGATTAGATAAAGAAATATAATAAAGGGGCTCATTTTCATGCAGTGATATGGGCTGATTATTCAAGAATTTGATCCTGAGCCATACAATCTGTGTTCAAGCTGGTTCAAATCTTGCAGAAAAAGATCCCTGAGCAACATACTGAATCTCTGTAGCTGACCGTGATGTCTGACCCTTAACTGCTATATTCATTATGAAAGCCAACAAAGACTTTTCCTGTGGGGATCAATAAAGTATAGTATGCATACATGCGGTGGGGTAATTATAGATCTTTTCATGTAGATGACCTATAATGAGCTTCCAGGCCTGCCCTCTGCACACTGTGTGAGGAGATAAGCTGCCTCTGCCCCCTCGTGACCCCAAAGAAGAAGAAGAAGAAGGAGGAGAAGAAGAAGAAGCAGTGTAATGAATGAATGAATGAATGAAAAAAAGAACATGCATGACATTTGCGGTGGGAAAACCCTTTTGATGTACATTATCTGCACAGCATGCTTTAAGTAGTACATAAGAACTATCGTTTGTACTACTTATGTCTTAAAGAACACATTGTAAATATGTATCCAGACAAGACATGCTATATAAAAGCAGTTTTCATGAGAATACTTGCACAAAATACTCAGCAGGAAACGTGACTAGTGATCTTATTTCATTATCCGCATTCAGTGGAGTTTTTTGAATAGGCCTGTGTGTGCTCACTGTTCAGGGTAGTACCAGAGGGAATGTCTTATCTGGCCAGGCAGCATGTTTTTGAAACAATGACTTAGATAAAACCCACATAACAACACTTTTGGCAGTTTAACAGCTAAAGCTATGTCATTAGTAAGAGGGAACTACACTTTGCAGCTGCCTGTATCTCTAAACAGATGCATTGAAGCATTTGATTGCAGTTATTTGAAGCATAGGAATGTTAAAGAAAAGTGAAATATGACACCTGAGGTGAAACTATCCCGTACTTCTTTTTTTTTGGCCCATGCAGTTTTACAAAATATCAAAGATTATTTTACATTTCCTGTTATGAGTAGTATTGTCCAACAGCTTCAGCCTTGAATGTGAGAACAAGGAAATCACTCATGCAGCTGCAGAAAAATAAGAGAAAAAAGAGAGGGGGAGGATATAAATTGATGCTGAATCCGAGCTCCGAGGAACAACAGGCTTTAAAGCCCATCACAAGGTGTGCAAAAATCACAGTGGATTTAACACATGAAGAGCAGCTTCTGTTTTATGCTCAAATAAAAACACTGGGGTCCCAGGTTTTCACAGTGTGCTTGTGAATGATTCTGTATTTGAAACATTGTTATCATAGCTTCTCTATTCACACTGATTCTGTAGAGAGCGCAAAGTGAAACGCGACAGAGTTGGAGCATAAGGTGTGACGTTTTACAATATCTGATCAACGGTTGTAACAAGATTTGAACCTTAAACAATCTGATGCCAAAACAGACATGCCTTATTATAATAAAGATCAAAACCTCGCACTACACTCAACCGCCATATCAGATTGCAGCAAATATTTCACATTTTATGGCCCAAAAAGGTTTCTTCATAGTTCAAGGTTTGGAACTGTGGATCTTCTACATCTCATCTTTTACAGTGATTGAAGGAGAAACATTTATAGATTTTTGAATTAGCTCTTACTCTGGGCAGCAACAGCTGCCTAAAAAGAAATCTAAAATGTTTATTCTTCTATAGGTGCTCTGACAGCCCTGCTGTACGAGCAGTTACGAGTTCATTGAAGAGGAAAAAGGAGGATTATATTTTCTAGAGTATGAACAAACAACATTTTGAAAGCTATGCTGGTCTCACAGTTACATCACCATAGCTTGGAGACATTATTTAAAAAGCTGGTAAAATGGGGCGCCAGCAGCGTAGTGGTTGGTGCGCACGTCCCATATGTATGGAGGCTGTAATCCTCTAAGCGGGTGGCTCTGGTTCGAATCCGACCTGTGGCTCCTTTCCCGCATGTCATTCCCCACTCTCTCTCTCTCCCTGATTTCTAACTCCACTTTCCTATCTCTACAATAAAGGCCCAAAAAACAACTCTTTAAAAGATGGTTCAATATGTTTTGATGATAGCATGAATATCTTCAAGAAAAATAAATTCATGCTTTTTACTCAGCTCACCTATTATAAATAATTCACTATTTACTTTCTAGGTTTTCTGAAATCCTCAAGCTGTATTATTGATATAGTAGCCTGCATTCAGTGCTGAAAAGATGAATCTCTCCTCAATAGGGAGGAAACTCAGCATGCAAAAATGCTTGTAACTAGCCGAGCCTTTGCATGAAAACTGGAGGATTTGGGTATCGGGAGTGAAGTAAAATTGATAGTGTGTGAAAGAGCTGTGGGGAAAGAGAAAGCGAGAGAAGCAACAGACTTGGTGGCAGTGTTATGAGATGCTGTTTTGAGAAGAGGCATCCTGTTTCCTGCAGTAATCTTTTTGCACCCACAGAATCTTTGCCTGACCTTGAAGAAATTGTGATGCATTACGTTGTGTTATCTGTGCATTTAAAAACACAAAAGAATATCCAATCTTGAAATGACTGAAGCCACAAATAATGATACGAATAACACACACATTTAATAAAGATAAATAAGTCTTTTGGGATTTTTACGATATTTTGTAATCAGCATGTGTTTAACGCACACACTGACATGTGAAAGAGTCCAACGTGTATTGATTCGACTCTAAAAGAGAGATCAGAAAAGTGAATTTGTTATGCATGTTATTCAAACACCCTTGAGGTGTGTATTTTATCCTTTGTATTTTATGAATGATTCCATATTGATCACTGTGGATTGAGAAATCTGTGCTTTGCCCAGGAGGGCCTATTACACTGAAATCCAGAAAGAGGCTGTCGAGAAAAAAAGCTGCAGATGTGAACAAATTGTCTCCCTCTAGTGTCCTCTTCTCCTTTCTGCCTCTTTTTTTTGCCAAGCTAAAGCACATCTCAGAGTGCAGGGGGAGAGCCAAAAGGAAACATGCATAATTGACAGGCCTATTTCAGGAATTAGCCATCCACCAAACCACACGTCTACCTGCTCTTTCATCTTCCCCGGAATAACTCAGCATCCTGAGAAGGTCTATTTCTGCCATTTAGTGTTTTTTAACCATAAACTAGTGGATTGAATGAATAACATGTCCGCTCTCATCATTAATGTGTATGTTTTTCCAAATGGTGGATGTGTTTTAACCTTGCTGACTAAACATGACATGTCAGGATTGCAGGGAATGTGTTCAAGCTTGGTACAATTGTCATCACACAGAGAAACTGTTTGAAGTCAGATCAGTAGGCAGGATGTTCTGGTGATGAGTGATTTCACTCCCCCCTTTTATGCCCTCTGTTACTACGCAGATGAGTTAATTAAGCTGAGCCAGAGGCTACACTAGCATCCCAGGTAGATGTGCTGCCGTGATATTCAGACATCCTAGTTATTAAAAAATTAAACTGTAATATTGAGTTTTTGAAGCTCTTTAATACATTAGGCTCCCGAATGCTCACAAATTATCCTTGCAAATTTAAAAAATGAGATATTTCCTTGAGACAAATGCCCCAAAGCACCTCAAGGTTGCATAAAATAGCTTGCAGTTGCCCAGAGGATCACAGATTTGTACAAATGTGTACAACATATGCTTAGCAAATTCTACAATTCAAAAGATTTAGTAATACATATAATCCCTCATAACAAGACCGAGCATTTGATGTGCAATTTTGACCTCAGAAGTAAAAGCCAATTTGCATTTGGGGCTCCTCAGACCAATCAGGCTCCAGCACAAGTGGAAGATGACGACATCATTTACCTGCTCCACTGGGCTGGGAGATAAGCTCGTGCCCCTGCTGCTCCCCGGGATGTTCTGTCTGCTGTTTGGACGACTCAGGAGAGAGAGCTGTGTGTTACAGATGATGACGAGTGGCATTAAAGCAGCGCGAGGAGCCATCACATCACCTGTACAGTCAGCAGAGGGGAGAGAGATGTGCATGTTGGCCTTTTGGAGAGCTCTGTCAAGGCAGAGGAGGTGGTAAACCTCTTTCCCCATAAACAGACTGAACGTGACAACTGTCTCGCTCATGTTAGGCATCTTCTTTTTTACGGCTTGTATCTTCAGAGTCACATTAGTTCTTAAGTCTGACAACGATAAAGCACCACCGGTGTAGCCAGTGGTCAGCCAAAAAGACTGTTAGCCAAGACTTCCTTTAACATGGCATGCCATTGTTTACAGTCCGACTAGCAATATGAGCATAGTGTTGAGGGACGACTTCTAACACCGAGCTGTACTTACATGCAGATATCTGTTTATGACAATCAACAAAAAGCCAAATCGTCCACAGCTGACCGCAGTTGGGAGCAGGGCTTCCTTTACGGCCGGATAACTCTCCGCCCCTTTAGCCTGGACTGTTTACCTGCGTACTGCCAAAGCCCGCCAAAACCATAGACTGTATAGAACAGCCTGAACCACTAGTGGGCGCTGCGCTGCGCTGCGTACAAATTCGGCATAAATATGCAGAATCTGTTGGTAGCAGGTTGGTAGAGGTTGTTCCGACATGATTGGAATTTACTCTACTTTGATTTGCTTTCAATATAACATCAAAACATCATGCCAAAGGGAAAAAGAAACACTCTAAGAGAGCAATGATGACGCACTCACTATAATGATTGTCACCAATATGCCAATATCTCAATCAAACAATGAGGCTACCTAAAAAGATGTTTTCAAAGCATTCTCTTTTTCTATTCATCTTATCCTGGAAAAACAATCTGAAATGTTTATTCTGAGTTGTTCAATTTGTGAGTGTATACAAAGTTTGCGTCTAATGAAATGCAGTCTCCAGTTTCATCGCCCCATACCAAAAAGTCTGCCGGTTAAACATCAAATTTTAATGCAATTGGTTATGATAAAGGTTAATCGATATCCAAGGTAATTCCATCTATAGTGCTCTGTTTTTCCAGGAAACACACATAAATGCAGAAAAGTTAGCGACTTTCCTGCCGTTCATTGGAATGTATCCCTTTTTGTTGTTTTTACAAAAGCAGATTTAACATGTATAGAAGATTTACTCTTTAATTGACATTAAGAAACACTTATTAATATGTGATTCTTTCAATGTTTCTTCTTGACAAACTTTAGCCACCGAGAAGAAATCTCATACCTATTTTTATGAGGCTATACCGTTCTTTGTGTGAATGTTTATGTTCTTATTTTTTCAATCTTCCACAGGCTGCGATAACCAAGCCCTTTAGGACACCATGTGGTATTCTCTGTCGTCTGGGTCATTCTTTGTTTTGCTATACGAGACAATCCTCTCACCCTCCCTTTTGCTTTATTTTCCCCTAACTGGCTGCCACTATATATTCTCTCAGTTGCCAACCACTTCTTATTCTGCATCCACTGACCTTAACAGTGACCTTGCCTTGTCTGTGCCATTGAGACGAGAGCCAGAAATACCATATCCTCAGCTTCCCCCCACTATGCTGCAGGCTAGAATTTTTGCCTGTCTCATCAGTCTTCTGGCAGCTGGAGTACGCCTTGTTATTTTTTTCCCACATTCTTACACGTTTTGCTTTTCAGCTGATCACTGCCCGAACTGGAAAACATTGCTCTCGGCTCAAAGGGATGGTGAGCCTTGGCATATAGACCCAAGCTGTCAATACAGATTAGGTTTATCAGATAAACTTTATCTGCAACATTGGAGCGTCCTTTAGTTGGGTAGCAGCCTAATTCTGGGGTACAATTGATACTGTGACGTAGACTCGAAGGACAGCGAAATTGAAAGCCATTGTTTTTTTCATACACAGGCTGCAGTGGCCTTTTCAAAGCATGCTACTGGTCTACCAATACGGTCAGCAATAATGTGCATTACATGAGGTGTACGGCTGTTGGTTGCTGGCATTTCACCATACTTTTAATTATTTTCCTGTGTCATATAAGCATAACAGTGAGATGCCCTGGATGAAGAATATAATCATTAAAAAAATCCTGTAGCTGTTATTCAAGCTGTTTAAACTGGTTATTTATTTCTCATCTTGTTATATAAAATGTCCAAACAGGACTGAACATTTTGTGTAAACAGTTACATTTGCATTGTTAAAAAAAAAGGTTTCTAAAAATAATGTCTCTAATTTTCTATTAAGACAACTCTATTTATGAAAAAGTAAACATTCAAGATTTCTACTATAAATATCTTGTTTCTTAGAGATTTCTTTCCTATTAGTTGATTAGAGACTTGTCAGGGGATCTCCCTCTGGCACCCAATAAATTTCAATTGGATAAAAGCATTAGTTGCATGTTTGAATGAGTGAATTATTGACGACTGCTACAGCTGTAAACTCAAATAGTTTGCTTCAAAAGGAGGTTAAGGGGACAAAAGAAATTAGATTTATGTGCATTTCAGACAAAAATACGATTTTCTAGATGTTCTCATGAACAGCCCTTTTAAGGGGCATGGTGTGTCCTAGTGAAGACTATCCTCCTTAACGTTTTGGGGTAAATATTCATTTCAGTCTCACCACCACAAGAGGGCACTTTGAGCACATGTAATCAAATGAGTAACTGATGTCATTTGTGTTTATGTATCTGTGTCTCTGTGTATTCATGGAGGAGTCTCAAAGTGACAAAGTGCCTCTTGTGTTTTCCTTTTAGGAGTGGTGAGTCAAAAATGACTCTCAGGTTCACCACATAGTACCGTCACTTTCTGGCAGCTCTTACTGAAGGGGAACAGCTAGCAGGCTGTTTTCTGGACGCCCTGATATTTCTGTAGATGCAGTTTCAGAAAGAGGTTCAGTTACAAACTTGCTCCAAGAACCTGTCAGCTTGCTTTCTGAGCTTTTAGCTTTTTTAAGCAAATGTGTTGAGATAAATCAAGATATATGAGATATAATCCTCAAAAAATAAAAAGCCCCATAATTCTTTGCATATATAATAGCAATGCACTTTATGTTCTTAATGTCTTTTTATATACCATGTTATTCCAAAGTAAATGGGGAATTCAAGGTATAGCATTATGAGAGGGCAGAAAGGTTGTTGGGTAAAAAAAAAGTACACTGAAGGGGAGACCTACTGTGTGCAGCTGAAAGAAAGAGAGAAAGAAAGCAGATCACTCAAAACAAGCCAGGTGGAGGAATGAAGAGTGGAGGCATGGCAGCAGTAAATGATGCTAGCCCTCTACACCTTGTCAGTTATTAGGAGACACCAGAAGAGAAATCTGACAAAGCTTTGTGTTGTCTACTGAGAAAATAATTGGCAAGCAGGTCAGTTCACTGCTGGCACCTAAGGAACTTAGAAAAGATGTTTGCAAGTTCTGCAGCTGAAGGGAGGAAGCAAGATAAATATATATTAGGGCTGTCAAACGAATCACATTTTTTAATTAATCGCTAAATTTCAATGGTTAGGGTTTAATCAGATTTTTAAATCCCAAATTTGACAATCCCTTATTTCGCATTTAAAATTACAAATAAAAATAGGCTTTTTTTCTGAATTTTGTACTGTCTTTAGCTGAAAGTACTGTACTTGCTGTTTAAATTCAACCAGCTTTTATTTTGAAATAAATTAAGAACCTTCCCGTATATTGAAGGTTACAACATTAACCTTACCACAAAAAAAAGGAACTTTTTACGGATCCAAAACTAAATAAAAACAGCTACAGTAAAAGGAACGGTAAAAAAGTGAAACACGATTTATTGCAATTTAAAACAAATGTAAGCATTATGTTTAGGTCTTAATTAATCGTGATTTGCTAATGGTGCAAAGTGTATTTAGAACCAAATTCTAACTGGAACCTTATCAAGTCCAATAAATTAGGTCAAATTTAAAAACTAACTAGATGGATGTCTACCTAGGTTTGAAAGAAATTGTCAATTTAGAGGGACCTGTTGGAATAAGCTTGATAAAAAATTATTTGAGAATTAACAAGTGTTTAGAGGAAGGTGCAAGTAAAAGGAGAAACTGTGGGGGGGAAAACCAGCAACCACAACTTTTGTTTCTGTTTGGCTTCTGCTTCTAAGCTATAAATACAGTGAATTTATTTAGCAGGTGCTCAAGTTTCCGGTAGAAAGACTGGTGTGAACATAATGATCTGTAATTTGTGTTCTCTTTTTTTCTTATTTTATTCCATCTTAAGAATTGGACATAACTCTTTTCCAAATCATACATTGTTCTTCTGTTTTCTACTTCCACATAACTTGATTTCAATGAACCCCCTTTTTATACATAATCAGGTTTAACCTCCAGCCCAGTTAGCAATATGTTAGATGTTTATCAACTCTAAATTGATTCTCTATTCTGTGCCCTGTCCTCACATGTTGCTGCTTGTCTCGTGTTCTCACCTATGAGGACATCTATAAATACCTAAAACAGTGTTGAAACGATTTTGACACATACTCTGCTCCACAATATATTTCTGCATTTAGCCGATAACATTTTTTTCACCATGTTTAAAAAAAACAGAACGACTGCTCATTGATCCACTGATAAGACAATGTTTTTGTCTGGGCAGTTTCCAGGTGTGATAAACGGTGAAGCAAGGTCTGAAGTCTGTTTGTGCTTAGTGAACTTTCACTCAGTAAAAAAAACAACAACTATATTTGCTGCAATCAAATCTGAGTAAGTCACTGTTTGATGACTTTCATTTGTATAATTGTTTAAAGCCATGAGAAACTTCAACTCCCATGATGGTTGACACAGATGTCAAAGGTGCATTGAAAAAAAACTATGTAGTCAAACTGAAGCAAGTGTGTTAAAAAAGCAGTGAAGTCAAGATTCACACAGTCATCAGGAAGTGTAAACAACGCACATTTTATTTGACTTAATAGAAGTCAGTTCCTCGTAGTTTTTCAAATGAAGTTTGCTGAGATGCATTTCCTGCCCTTCCGGCACCTTAATCATCTTTCTAACATGTAAAATCTGTAGGCTTCCTCTATTTACCCTAAATGCAATGAGGAATATCTTAACCTTTCATCTAAATAAGCTGAGAATGTCTGAGATTTAATGCTCTGTTGCACTATAGCAATAGGTTAGCATTCCTGGAACGTCCAATCACCATGCAGATCATTTTCCCCGGCGTCACTGAATCATGAAGGACACTTAAGTCTGAGATGTGATCAAAATACAGAAGCAGCACTCGGTACTCACAGTTTGTAAAAACAGTGATACAACATTGTCCATTTGTTTTCCCTGTGCTCCTCGGATAATCTGTTTCATATTTGTCATGATAAGTTTTTTACATACACCCTGTCCCCTGGACAAAATAAAACTCTTCTGGTAAGAGATGTTAGCTGATACAAGAAACAAGCAGGCAGGCATAAAGGACATAGAGTCACAGCAAGTCATTCACAAGTTTGGGTTTCATACCTTCTCTTAAAAAAACCCCCAAATATGACTAATTCAGAACATGAACTTACAACATCAGTAAAATCAAAGCAATAAATATGGAAACAAAATTCCAGCCCCAAATTAAATGTACCATTGTTTGTAGGTCGTACCACTGTCCTGTTTGAAAGATGTAGACTGTAGCTGCACCAGGCTACATTCAGGCCCACAATCCTGAATGTATAGTGCCACCATGTGCTAACATTTATTTATTACAATGTCGTTTGGAAATTAATTAACAAGGCATTTGCCTTGAGAGTTGTAAAAAGGGCTATCAAAAATTGTAGCTCATTTATTTTTTCAAATTGATCATGAGAGTAGAATCCTTTCATTTGCAGCCAAATGCAGGAATCACAAAACTAAACTTATTATAAAGCCTTTGTAAAGTAAAGGGCTTTTTGCAGTGGCATCTTGCATACTACAAACAAAACAGAAGTCTTGCTCTTGTGCTGTTTTTGTTGTGCTATGAATTCAGACTTAACACCAAACTGTGATTTTTTTCAAAATGTGTCCTCCTTCATAGGACTTGTTGAAGAAAAAGAAACAGAAGCCCCAGATTGTTCAGGAAAGTAAGTGAGGAGAATGTAGCACAAGCTGGGGTGCTGTTGTTGATGCCCCGAGGAATGGACTGATTGTGCCTCCTTACACTTCTGGTGCGAAGCGTGGTTGTTTTCTTTGTTTGTGTGGTGGGGCTCACTGTTGTGAAGAACTGGTTTGTTGTCTGTGTCATGTCAGCTCTGATGGGTGTTTCAGCAATGAAGTTGGGGTCAGAAACAGAAGACATGTCGGTGGTGTGTAGAGAATCGCCAGTTGAGGCTTCCTTCGTGCGAGAAACGAGATGTGAATCCATGTGTAGCGTGTGCTCTGTGACAGAAAAGTGATTAATAGTGAGGTGTGGGCCTGTTCTTCTGGGTGTTAGGGTGGAGAAGCTCATGGCTGTGGTTCTAAAGGTGTTGTGCTCTGTGTTCCAGGACTCTTTAGGGGTATTCGGGGTGCTAAGTAGAGAGGAAACTGACAAGTACCACCAACCGGTGACACTAGCATCTGAAGTCGTGGAGCCCGGACCTTGAGCACTTGCCGCCAGAGGGGGCAGGTTGTATGAGGCAAAGTGCCAACCTCCGGTCTTGCTAGGGCGAACCCCTCCACAAACAGGCTGAGTGTGGCAGGGGCAGCCCAGGATCGTTGCAGGGGTGCGCTGCGACCAGGAAAGTAGGTAGGCGATGTCTGCATAAAGATGACAGTCCCAAGGGTTGTTACCAAGGTTGATGACTTTAAGTGACACCATCTTGTCAAACACTCCAAACGGCAGCGAGGAAAAGTGGTTAGCATGCAGATAGAAGTGAGTTAGCCTGATTAGCCGGTCTAGAGATCCTGGCAGCACCTTAACAAGTGAGTTGTGGGAAAGGTCAATGGTCTCCAGGTTTACAGGCAGATTTGTGGGTAAGGTTCTGAAGTGATTGTGGCTTAAGTTAACCATGCACATATTGATCAGGGTATTGTTGATGAAGATGGCCCGCTCCAGCTTGTTGTTGGAGAGGTCAAGCATTCGCAGATTCCACTGGTAGACAGTGTCGTTCTTGTCCAGCAGCTGGAGACGGTTGGAGGAGGCGTAGAGATTCCACAGAGATCGAGGCAAGCCAGTTGGAAGATGGCTCAGCCGATTGTGAGACAAATCAAGGAAGCGTAGATGGGTGTACGCAGAGAGCTGGCCATCCAGGTTGTGGAACCGGTTGTGGGACAAGTTGAGGGAATGTACATTATGCTGCAAGCCATCGGGCAACTGTCTCAGGCCCCTCCAGGAGCAGTCTACCTCCCGGTGGCTGCGGCTGCAAGTGCACATGGTGGGGCACGCGGCAAGGACATGCAAACCCAACAAGAGCATGAGAAGGAGATCCAGAAGGGCCTCATGATAGGAGAGCTTTAGTAGCACATGCCTGCTGGAAGAAATAAAAGGAGACATGGATGTTACTGTTCCCCCTTGCACAAAATCCTTGTACTCAAATAAGGCAAAAGTACAGTATAGTATGGTATTACTCAAGATGAGTCTTTTGGATGATCTAAGCCATGTCCTAGAATTTAACGCAAGTGCAGTGACATCAATTAATTTTTTCCCATTTTTATAGAAAAGTTTATCTTTCAGACCAAGTTGTGGTGGGCCAGTAGTTTTTTAATTTCCACCTTTTTGGTAAATATTTCTTACAGCATGTAGGATCTGCACTGCTCTCTTTTTGTTCTTGAGTTGTCTCGCATGCATGCATAAATCGTCTACAGCATCTGAGATGCAAAGCAACTACAGCTGCGTTGTATAAAACTTTTTTCATTGTTTCTTTAAAGCTCCACCCTCTGCAGGATATCGCTCTAGCTCTCTTACTGAATTGTACAGTCACAGAAGGCTGCTCAATGTGTGCTGCACATCCCTGCATTGCTCTGAGATACACACATTCACAAAAAAGGAACCCCTCAAACCCTGTAGGCTGCCTGCAGGAATGTTTTAAGGGATGCTTTGGCAGAGCTTTTAAAAGAAATGTGTGTTCTGTTTATATTTGCCATTGACAAAGGGTAGAAATATGCCCTTTTCTGTAGCTGATAAACAGCTGACCTGATCTGTTAGAAGATATTTCTAGTCTATTCAAGAATATCATCAATCACAGAGCATGAGAAATCCCTGTAGTCATTTTCCCTGGCATCAGTTTGTGTCTTCAGTCATCAGAGCAGTCAGTCCCAGGCTCCCAGAGGAGGAGAAGTAGCTCAATAGATGGGTTTTATTAATGACTCCACAGAGAACTCATGCGTCAGCTGCTGCAAAGGCAAGCAAAGACGCGGCCAGGAGCTTGACACTGCGGTGCATGTGAGCCAGGGTGTGGCTGAATGTGTGCGTAAAAATAGTGTTTGAATTTTGTCCATAACTCACCTTCTCATCTTATCATTCCAGTCACTTTCTCTGCTCCTTTTTTTCCTCCTCTTCCCTCTCCTCTCCTGCTTTCAAGCTCAGGACCAGCTGCTGCTCGGCTGAAGATGATGTTTTTTCAACGCCTAATAGAATTTGACCCTTGCTCTCGTGTCCAGCGCGGGTTTTCTGAAGTTGTCCCCTCTGCCGGGCAGTTTGGTCCCTTTGTCCTCTCTGCCTGTTATAGAGATCTTTTGTGTTAGAGCGATCTAGCACTACTGCAGGCTCTGGATTTACTCTGTGCAGTCGGAGTGAGGGAGTGCTGGGGTGCTGGTTGGGGATAGTATTAGGGGGGGGGGGGGGGGGGTTAGGAGAAATGTGCATTACGGGGTTGTCTCTGCACACAGGGCTGCTGCAAAGGAAACTCCTCTCTCAACTATCAGGATTTCAGGATTTACTTTGGCATGCAAAGTGACAACTTTTGTTGTGGTTAGATTAGATTAATTGCCTGACTTCAGTCCTGTTTGCACTCAAAATAATGTATAATCTTATCAACTTAATAAATATTTCCCCTCTCTAAATTTTTGCCATTTAGAAATACCCTGCTGTAATTGGTTGTTATTCCTCCTTGTGTAAATTTAGACGCTGCCAAAAAACTCTTGAGGATTTGTTGCAGGGCTCCCATTTGCTGCAGCTTATCTGTAACCAGCAGTACATGCAGCTCTCGATTCTGTACTGCATTGCTGTACTTTAAACGGACTTAATTACCTTAGATTCTAAGGGATAGTTTACCAGGGATACAGATTGTGTTAGGGGTATCAACTTATTTTAATGTGAAGAAATAAGAGCAATGATTTGAATCACTTTGGAATCTAGATGTTATCATCCACAGCAGTAAGGAGAGTCCTTGTACTTTTGTTTTTTCTTTGCCCAGTGGTCGTACAAAACAAATCAAAGTACCTCTTTAGCAATATGTGTCCTACTTCCTCACTCACCTTTCTTTGCAAATTCAACTTTTGCATCCCTATTTCCAACAACTACCTGCACTTTGATTTAAACAAATGTTTCCTGGCATTGCCCCTTACAAGAAGCCTTTAAAGTGAAACCCTCACTTCCACTGTCACCACAGAATGCTATGCTGCCGTAGCAATTGTTTGCTGTATTCATTGTAAATGCCTGATGTATCAGAAATATGTGCCTGGTAAAAATATTTGTCATATACTCTAGCTTTGGATAACTTTTACTGCATCCCATCTCCAAACTTGCAACTCACACAGAGCTACTGCAGCTCAGAGAGCTCCTCGCTATTAGAAGTCGAGACGGAGTTTGAGCGGAGGCTACATTGAAAGGGGAACAACTGTTCTGACTTTTAATGAAAAGCACATATCCATCATGACGTCACAACTAAGTAGATGAACACATATCAGCAAAAGGCGGCGGATACAACCCAATATTGTTTAAAAAAGAGCTTTATTGTGCAGCTTTGTCAGCTCAGGCTGAGGTGAAAAGAGCCTTCTTTCCTAGTCGAGAGGCACTGCCCGGAAGAGGCACAGACTCTGCTTGCTAATCAAGCAGAGCTCTCTTACTCTGATACACACACACACACACACCCCCACACACTCACACAAGCACAGCCAGTCCAATCTATGGTTTTATTCTTCAGCATGTAGCATAAGTTACAATGACTTAAATCCATAGTTTGTAGTCAAGCATCTTAGAAATACATCATCTTGCACAAAAGTCTATCAAAATATTAATATATTCTAAGATATAAAAACATACAAATAGCAGAAAATATAATGCATCAACCAAGTATTTTAAATGTTCAATGATTACTTAGCTTGACAGACTTATAAGCACAACTTGTCTATAAACTTTCTGGAAAGTGTAAAGCATAGTCTTCAGGAAAAGTTTGCATTTATTTAAAGTAAAGTGTTAAGAAAAGATTAGGGGAAGAAAAGGCAGATGCTCAGTATACTCTTTGGCCACACACACACACACACACACACACACACACACACACACACACACACACGCACACGCACACACACACACACACACACACACACACACACACACACACACACACACGCACACACACTTTACACCACATCCTTCGGTTCCTCTGTGCCCTCAGAGGAGGGGGCTGCTGTGGCTTCAATGGCCTCCTCTTTGGGCTCTGAGGAGGGTGTAGTTGCAGCTTCCTCACTTTTGGTGGTGTCTCCTTCCTCCGTCTTGTTCTCCTCCTCAGTGTGTCTATCCTTGTCTACCTCATCCCCTTCTTCCTTGGTGGTGCCGTTACCCCTCTCCTCCTTGGTTTGACTCAGGTCTGACATTAACACGGTTGTCTCCTCGGGTTCTGTCTCGGACTTGCTTTTGTTCTTCTTGGCCGTTCCCATCCAGTACTCAGAGGTGCTGATCAGGTCAGCGTTGCTGCTCAGCTCCTTGATGTGCCTATTCAAGCGGCACACCTTCAAAGCCAACAGAAAGGTAGAGAGCAGCAGAATGAAACAGAGTATGATCAGTCCGCCTGACACCATGAACACCTGTAGACAGTCCTTGTTGAAGAACAAACCGTCAAGCGACGTGAGCTTTGGGACAGGGGGACGTGACGTGCTTTGAGTTTGGGGGACAACTGCTGGTGACTGAGTGCTCAACACCGTGGTCTCAGTTTTTCTGCTGGCCTCAATATTATGGGTAATAGTACTGGTTGGAGAAGCCGGGAAAATTGACTGAGAACCTGAGGAACGGGTGGTGGTGGAGTTGCTACCATTTTTTGACGTTTCTTCAGCTCCACTCCATTGTACGCCCACAATTGCTATGTAGCACATCAGGAAGAGGAAGCAGTTCATGTTGGAATCTGAGAAGACGTGTAAAGACAGTTTAGTTTAACATGATGTAGTACAAATTTAATACAGCACAGAGAGGTAGGAAGAAGCCAAGAAACAGTAGCATCTTATGTAACATCATTGGGACACTCATAATCCAACCAACATTTTATTTTGAGTTGTGTTTTGGCCTATGTCTTACACTAGTTGAATGTACTTTTAATAATATCATGTACCATTTTTTTTCACATTTGTATAAATTGTACATCAGCATTAATATAAATCTGCTTCATTTTAAAGGGAAATTCTGGACAGCTTTAAATTAAGCTAACTCATTTTGAAAAATCTAATTCTAATAGAAAATATGTTTTGATAAATGATGATTCAACACTATAGACTACCCAGCATTGATTACCACTAACTTTAACAGTTTCAGCATTGAAGTAATGTTAATGCAGCAATAGCTAGCTATAAATAACAATCATTTTATGTACAGTATGTGATGATCATTCTGAGATAGGTATTTTTTAATAATAATAATACCCATGTACATTATCTTTTGAAAGCAGGCCGTTTTGTCTATAACAAATTTTCATTTACTCTACAGCAGCAAATTTCTAATTACATGTAATAAAATGTTTCCTTTTTCTAAAACATCCTAATATATACTGGAAGTTAATGATGCACAGTGGGCGTGCCTTAGAAATGTTGTTTTCTTTTTCAAAATGTGTAAACTATTTTAAGAGAATGCGGAAAGACCATTGGTTTGAAGTCTAATCCTTAGGTTTGAAAGACGAAATAAAAAGAATAATAGTAAAGATTCAGTATACATCCTTATATGTCCCCTAAATATCTCAAATCTTTATTTAGCTTCTACTTTCATTTAGAATATGACAAGCAGTAGCGCACTGCAATTTTTTTGTGCCTTTATCGTATAGGGCAGTAGATAGATTAGTAAACCAGAGAGAGTGGGGAATGACATGCGTGAAAGGAGCCACAGAACGGATTCGAACCCGAGCTGCCCGTTTGGAGGATTGAAACCCCGTACATGGGGCATGACATAATCGCTAGGCATTCTACACCCCATGCCCTGCAATTTATATGTCATCTGAAAAACCACATTCATCTAACAGTGAACAAACTTTGCATTCAATAGCTTCCTTACCTGAATTCTTTTACCTGATCGTTTTTCTTCAACGGTTGTTCGAGTATTTTATATTTTCTCTCATAATGAGTCAGTTTGATTGTATTATTTCAATATTCTGGAGAAAAAAAAATTGGGTTTCTACAGATTTTCCGCTTACATAGGTTTTCAACTTTCAGAAACCTTTGTCAGATTCTGACATTGTTTGATAATTTTTTGACATTTTTCTGACATTAAAGATAAATTCACAATAGACCTTTTACTGTTTTCTGTGTCTTTCCCTATTGTATAACCCTGTGTTTTAAGGAGGCTTGTACAAAACATCAAAAAGATCACATTTTATTATCAGGATTTAGGACTGGAGTATTTTACAACACTGACTACAAATGTTAACCAGTATTCCTTCATCTAACAGTCTAAGTTGTATCCTAAAAAATATGTTCATAATGTTGTCCTTTGGTCCACTTGAAATGATTTAAAGGTTTCAAAATAAAAGTAAGAATTGATGAATTAGTCACTTACATTCTTGGTGATCTTGTCACAGCTCCAATAATGGTTTTGTGTGCCTGTGAAGTGAGATGAACGATGTGTGAAGTGACTGTGAGACAATGACAGCTGTCCAAATCGATGGCCCACTTGTCTGGCTTACTTGTTCCTACTTCTCTATTTGGTATATAATAAGAAAAAAGGAAGTGGTTTTGATATTCTATTCTATGCTTTAGCTGGTCACAAACACATCTGTAAGGGGGAGGGGGGTGGGCAAACTATAAAAAGCTGAAGGTATGCTGAATGCTAACTTCCAGTAAGATCATTTTAATTTATTTACTATGACATTGTTTCAATTTTTGTCTTTTTGTCTTCAGGTTTCGGGAGATTTGCACATATGAATTCTGGACTTTACATTATTTCATGTGAACATGTGAAGTCTGAAGCCATTTAGAACTGTTTTAACTGAACAATATCTGAGAAGTGCACTACACAATTCTACAGTGCTCTACCCCAAATCTGCATGACACTGTGGTTGTAACACGACAAGCTAGGCAACACGTTGCACTTATTTATACGTTTTGGTTTTGATGTTGTCTTGAAGGCCTGTTTTGGGTTTCTCTATTCAGAAGCGTTGATGCTGACAAGCTCTACCAGGGTTAATAATAAGTTTGTGGTTATATAGTTGCTCTGTATAAGTTGTGGGGTGGGGGGGGGGGGGGACATGTATATGTCTGTCTTCTTCAGAATCTTCTTTTTTTCCAAGCCAAAGTTGATTTCAAATCATATCAATTACAGTATAGTCTTAGTCTAATGTCAGACCAGTAGCATAGGCCCTTTTGATTCTTAGTCACATAATGCTAGAGCACAACTACCGCACATAACGAAAAAATATCAGGTGCATGGATTTACTGAAGTTCCCCTTCCAGTTTCCTCTGTAGCTGTATGTTTGTGTTTCCTGTATAATCTTTGAAGCGTGTCTGCAGCTACATGTCTAACTGTCACATTGAGAGGAAAATGTTATGTTTGAAGGTTACATCATCTCAGCAGATGACAACAGCAGCATGCAAGGCAGCGCTACCAACTCATCATTCAACACACTTCATGCCCCAGCGTGTTTTACAGGAATCGCCACCACTGCACTCAATGACGTCCTGTTGTGCTTTTAGCATTAAGGAAGTAACACCATAGGTTAAGTTAAATAAATACATGAATAAATACACCCAAAACACTCTCCATTCAAATCACTTCCAATAATATTGTGCAGGTTAGGTTACAAGTACAAGTGAAGTAATGTTGGCCTGACTGGCCCCTAAAATGCAAGTTACACCACATGCTGAAGCTGAATGATATTGGAAAACTGGCGTTGTGATATCTATCTGTCTAGGATATTGTGATATGAAAAAAAAACAGGATGTGATAACAAATAAATAGAATGATCTTATATGGGCTTTAATACGGTCAATTCACCTTTGAATCCAAACTTCATTTTTTTGACTTTATGTCTTTTTTTTCTTAAGACTGCGCATTATGAGAAAAAAAATGTGATGTGATTGTTCAATATTGTGATAATGATATGAAATGTGATTGAAGTTACACTGGCATTTACAAATAGCTATTTGCAACATGTTTCTCCTGAATTAAAAAAAAATCCACATTTTTTTAAAATTAATCTGAGGGTAGCTGATCACTGTAGCATTAGCCTCATCTGACTTATCTAAATTGTATTAGAGCATGGCTGTAATACATGGACCTTCATTCAACAGGTGAAATGTACACATGCTGAGTAAGAAAGTAATAGAAAAATGTTTGTTCTTGTGTATTGTGATGATTCAGTCTTTTGCAATGTTTATTGCAAATGCTCGTATAGGTTTGATGATAAAATTGGACCAATATTTTTTAGCACCTATTTTTGATGCTTATTTAATTTGATGTAGCTGAAAAGCATCATCAGTCTAAATATTTATTTGAGGAAGTGAAAATAAGAAGAAGGCAGATGACTTCATCTCAATATCAACACATCCCCTTGAGTGATGGAAAGTCCCATTTAATAATCAGATTATAGACAGGGCGGGGTCATTTACATAAAGATCTTTAAGAAACACATGTTTTAAAAACAGTGTAAAGAGACAGGATTTTAAGAGGAAATGGGTTCAAGTGAATAACACTGCAGATAAAATAAGATGAAAGGGAATACGACAATTGTACGGAAAAAAGCAATGCAGTACAAAATATAAACAATTATTTCCCAAGTTCTCTTACCTTACTATAGAGTGATTGTAAAAGTTTATGTTAAATGTGTTTAATTAAAAATCTTAATGCTGCCTCAGTGTTGAGTTATTTGGACAGTGAATTGAACTGTTTCTGGTGATCTATGAGATTTATCATGAAACCACAAAAGGATGCCAGTATGGTAATCTAAGCAACCAAGGTGAGAAAATCAACTGTCCTTGGCTTAGTGAGGACTGTAGAAATATAGTTCTGAGTCATCTGCTGCTGCGGTCAACTTTTCAGAAAAACCTGTTAAGACTGTGAACGCTGGCAAGCTGATATCTTAGATAATTAGTGGACAGGTAATACTCTTTTTTTCCTAATACTGGATATGTTTGCAGATCAAATCTTTTCTATCTAATTTCTCTGTGCTTCTCTGGGACCATATTCACCTGGTGGTATAGTAAAATAAATGTGTGTGTCGTCTACATTTGAGTAGTAACATACTTTGTTGTCATTCATAACTAGTGCTGGTGGAAGCATGTCGATGATGAACTGATAAGGCCCAAGAATAGAGCCTTGGGGAACTCCATATGTGATCTTTGTATGCTCAGATGCATAATTTCTGATTGGCATACATTATCTACAGTAAAACAGCTTAGGACTGTGCCAGAAAGTCTGACCCTATTTTCCAGTCCACTGGTCAAATGTTGTTCTTCACCATGACAGCACAGCACTGAGATATACTGTATCAATAAAGAAACTTTATCAATATGTGCCAAGGCCTGTCCAAGGGAGTGTCAATATGACTGTTTAAAACTCTGACTGTATTTAAAGATGGCTGTGCCATCTCCTATTTTACAAAAACAATGCCAAAATACCCCCTGTGATGAGCGCTGACGTATAGTGCTTTTGATGTTTGGAGCCAGAGTCTCTGCAGCGGGGATCAGTTGGTGGAGCTGCGGTATTCACACCCCTTCGGCTGACTAAAACATACATTTAAGTACTCGGTAAAACAGCAAAGATCCCCTCAGGTTGCTATGGTCCACAGCAGAGAATATTTTTTTGTTGGTTTGAAGCAGATCAGTTATGTAAAGTTCAACGTTGTTGTCTTGTTTTAGTGTTCATTACATTTCCTCGTTCCTCCTCTCTTCTGCTAATCTAATGCACAGTGCCACAGGAGCCCCATTTGTCAACAGAGCTTTCAGTAATGGCGTTACACCCCTTTTTTATAGCATCAAATAACTAATAAAACTTGACAGAAATGTAAACACTTGCACATAAATCAGCAAAACAAACACTGATTATAATGACTGAAACCATGTTTGAGAAAAAATAACTTGAAATGTGTTTTGATTTTCTTTTGACCCATATCCCATTTGTTAACATCGAGAATACAGAGCTTATGAACTATTCTATTCCTTCAGTCAGAGTAGGCAACACAAGCCGATGCAGAACAAAGATAGCTGATTAATAAAGACAGCAAAAGTCTTTACTGTGCGAAGGTAGCGATTAAAACAGAAGCCTGGAGTGGTTTACAATGCCATTTGCAGGGCAGTTTTGTGTCCGCCATTATCACCAAATCCAGTTCTTTAATGACTGATCTAAGGTTGATAGAGATACCTCTAAGAGGGAAGGTGAGGGGTGACTGATGAGGAAAACATTTGGTGACCTTGCTGGCCTTATCTGTCTTGTCTGCCGAAGCAGGAGAGAGCCAATCTCTCTATTTGCCGTCTTCTTTATCAGCAAGGTTAGTGTTAGAAAATGTGTCTGGTTGGGTTGGAGGCAGACAACGTAGCAGTGATCGGGGGGTTGAATTTAATGCCAGCATTACCCAGCGCTTCCATTTTATCAGTGAATCCCAAAAGAGACCAGGCAGGGCAGGGGAAGAAAAGAGATTGAAGGGAGGAGGAATGAGGAGACAGATAAATGAGCTTTTTGTCAACACAGTTAGATTGAGGCTGTGATGTGTTGTCTTTGTGGCAGAGAGGTTGGTGTGTATAAAGGTGAATCATCATGGACCTGGTCTTTGGTCGATGGATGATCTAACCTCAGATCGGCTTAGTTGGAGGCCATCTGCAATGAAAATATAGCCTACCTGTACTCCCAGAATCAGGCCTTTGTTAAGAAGTGGATATAGCTTCTTGGTTTCCAATGTGAAGTCAATATCAAAGTGCCTGAAGCTTGCACTCTTTCTTACGGCCAGCGGGGGGTGACTCTGGTTGCAAAAATTAATTTGATTGTAGTTTAGAAAATTAGCCTACTTCTCAAATGATTTATTACCCCAGTTCATATTTCCACAGTGAGTTCACTGACTCAATAGCTAGTTTAGAGATTTTTTGTCAATATATCATGGTGCTAAGTTTTTGTTCCACTAAGAGAATAATTGATGATGTTCTTAAGGGTGTGACTGATTGACAAGTTGCTGCCACAACAATCCGTCAATCAGGAAAGAGACCTAATCAGATCCAACCGTGGTTCAAAATAAAACCCTATATGGTTTCAACAAAATCCTTACGTTTAAACTTGGTTTGTTTATACATCAAATGTTAGAAAATGTTTTGACCATTGGGTTGACTAGTCCATTTAGATTTTTTTCCCACCATTGCTCTATGAAACTTTTTTTTCTGCGATTACGGTTTATCTTTATCACTCCAGTGTCCAAACGGTTCCGTAAGTGCTCATTTTCACCATTAATTGTTATTTTTTAACCCTGTATCTATAGTCCAAACCTTTTCTCCAGTAGCCTAGTATTACCTGAGTTGACTCTGGTTTGTTTATGCCCGCTTTGTCTTGCACACATTTGCGGTGCTATGTGGATCTTAAAAGAGTTCCCCAGAGTGAATAACCCTTGTATCGAGTACAGAAATCTTCTGTAAGTATTTATGACATCCTGTCCACTTCCCCGATCTAAGTGAGCAGTGAGGCATAGTGCAGTCTGCGCACACGTCAGCAGTCCTCTGACTTTCTGTTTTAGTTGTGTTGACACCGTAGATAGAAGGAGGTAAATCAGTAGATACTTGCAACCAAGAAGTGTCATAAATCATCCCCAAATTGCCTGAGCTTTACAAGAAAACCTCATTAAATGTGTTATAGTTTGTTGAAAATAGAAAAAGGCGGTGTTCATGACTCCTCTGTGAAACTCAGGCTTGCTCTGATCTGTAACTTACAATTTTAAAACAGTATATTTAATTGGATCATTAGCATATGAATTTGTTCTGTACATATTGCCATTGCCTAATCTCCTTCTACATTTCCACACCATCCAGTACAGACTTAGTGACCATGCATAACAAAATAAACAACTTGTTTGCTGAAATGCCACGCAGGAAAGAAAAGGACTTTCAGTGCCAGGCCGCCCAGTGAAAGAAACAGTCTCCCCTCACCAAATGCTGGTCATGTGATCCAGTACCAGTTGGAGTCAAAGAGCTTTCGGTTGCAGAGCATCATCAGGCTGGATACAAGGTCCTTTTCTTTTCTCTATGATTGATACCAGTAGACAAAAAAAGATATCAATCAATCCATCATTCTTTCAGTCATATTAGTCACAGCCCAACACGGGATGCATCATCAGGTTTTAAGGACTGAATACAGTATTTCATATTTCACTCGATGTTATTATGAACCTTTAATCATTGCTAACAAAACTGCATTAGTATAAATGGGACAAAAATAAAAATAAATGAAAACACAATGCATACATTTCCCTCCAAAAGAAGCTTTTAAGCACTCCCAATGCTGGCAGCTCATACTTCTATCAATCACAACTATGGATAAATGTGGTTTTATAGAAGTTTAAAGGAGGATTGAGCAATGCAGGCAGACTATATTAGAGCTGAAATGTGTGTATATTTAGTCTTGTATAGTAATAATAATAATACATTAGTTTTATATAGCGCTTTTTTAAATACTCAAAGACGCTTTGACAAAAACAACAACCAATAAACATAAAAAGAGTCAATGTAAGGGGGGGAGGATGGGAGTCAGTGGTTGTAGGCAGTATTGAATAGGTGAGTTTTTAGGGATTTCTTGAAGGAGGTGAGTGTGGGGGAGTCTCAAGTGTTTTTTGGGAGTGAGTTCCAGAGGGTGGGAGCAGCAATGGAGAAGGCCCTGTCCCCCCAGGACCAATAGTTTGTCCTGCAGTGGGGGGGACAGGAGGTTTGCATCCACAGACCTGAGGGTGGGGGTGTGCCGGTGGAGCACAGACAGGTAGGGGGGAGTCAGGTTATGGAGGGCTTTGTAGGTGAGGATGAGGAGTTTGAAGTGGATACGCTGAGGGATGGGGAGCCAGTAGAGGTTGTGAAGGACGGGGGTGATGTGGTCTCTGGTGCGGGAGTGTGTGATGAGACGAGCAGCGGAGTTCTGAATGTAATAAAGTTTCTTGACTGATTTTGATGATGATCCGATAAGGAAGCTGTTGCAGTAGTCTAGTCTGGAGGTGATGAATGCGTGGGTTAGGGTGTCGGCAGCTGTGAATGAGAGGGATGGGCGGAGGCGGGTGATGTTTCGGAGATGGAAAAAGGCTGTTTTGGTGATGTGTTTGACATGTTTGTCAAAGGAGAGGGTTTGGTCGAAGATGACACCGAGGTTACGGCTGTGGGGGGAAGGGAGCACTGTAGAGCCATCGATGGCGAGGGAGAAGTTGTTGGTGGATTTGATGATGGATTTGGAGCCGATGATGACTTCTGATTTGTCGCCGTTGAGTTTGAGAAAGTTGGTTTGGAGCCAGGATTTTATTTCTGTGATGCAGTAGTAATATGCTGTTTTGCAGAACAGTCTTTGTAACTGTTGTTTTACTTCATTTCTCACAGCTGCAGACATTTATGCTGCCAAACTCACAAGCACAACTGGTGTCCAGGTTCAAGAGACGGTGGCTCTTTTTCAAGAAAGTTTACACTTTGTCACTTAGATATTTAACAAGCATTAAAAAGCAAACCATGCCATGAAAAAAAACAGACCCACCCCACATTAAATGTGTGCCACAGAAATAGAAAATAGCACTGCATTTAAGAGGTGGCTCAATAAACGAAGACATAAAGATGACTACTAAACTTTATGTTGGGTCTTTCCGCCACCTAGAGGCCATCTGGGAATATTAACATTACATAAAAACTACAAACGTAATATGACCTTTCACTGAAATGATCTTGGCTATTCCTCCAGTCAATAGAAAGACTATTTTGACAAAATAATTCAGCTCTTCCATATTCAGAGACAAGACAAGGACAGTTAGACCTTAAAGCCACATTAACACATTCTGAAATGTTGCCATGAGGTTTCCAGGTCAACACAGCACTTGTTTTCAGTTTTTAACACATTAAACTTTGATTTTATTTACTTGCTCCACTATTTTCTTTGTAAAATGTAGAGTAACTGCTTTAAAGCTCCTGAAAGGAGATTTGAGCTTGTTATGAATCAGACTGAAAGTACTTTTGATTTCTCGATATGAACTACCAAAGAAAGATTTGCGATGAGTGAAACATTTACCATTACAAAAAAATCAGAATTACATTTCTGTTTGAAACCTTGCTTACACACACAGAGGACACAAATCATCCAGAGAAGACATACTGCTTTTGTCCACATCAACACAAGTGTTTCTCAAACCACACGTTTCTCACACTAGCTTTCAATATTTATGTTTGCTATGAATCCACATATTTATGTGTCCAGGGTTTCTCCAGATGTAACAACTCTGACTGATTTGGAATCACAATTCCATTTTTTTTTTTTATTACCTCCACCTAAATGAGTTTTTTAAGGCTACTGTGCGCAGCCAGGTCACAAAGTAAAGTTTCAACATCTGAAAGTGTTGAGCCTGATTGAGATGTTTTAAATCTCTTGTTAGGAAGTCAGACTGGAGAACAAAGTGACATGAGTGATACCATAAGTCTCATACTGACAGGCAGGAAGTAAATACAGTGTCCACTCTGTTCTAACATGACAAGCCTCATTTTATTGTCCTTCATGGATGAAAACAGAAACTGCGTGTACAGAATGGTAGTCACATGCAATACAAAAATATGAATTTTACAATAACATAAAAAAACATGTATTGGCCCATTCTAAAAAAATGTACAGCTTTTATACAGGATTTTATACATGAAAAATATATAAATATATATACACATCTGTAATAGACACAGCAGTACCTATTCAAAAATGTTGTGATGTATTTTACATATAAAATGTTTGTACAAATATTAGAAGAATCGGGTTCATTTGCTATACATTAAATAATGTATGTACATTACATACCCTTGGATTTGCAACACGACGTTTACTGCAGTCTTTCACAAAAACCAACCCTACTTATTCCAACAAAGCACGCTCGCGCAGTCGCAAGTGCACCCACACACGTAACACATAGACACAAGTACGCCAACTGAAGCCATCAACCACAAACAGTGTACACAAGCACGCACAAGAGGTATTGTCTTAGGAAGATATAGGACACTTTGCGCCAGGTTCCTGATTTCTCTTTTTTTTGCGCTGAGAATGAAATCACTCCTCTTCATCAAAGACAGATCTTTCGAAATAACTTATATCTCTATAAGGTGCACTTTACACTCAATGGGTGGACATTATTATTTTAAAAACTTGAATCGTAAATAAACAGCATTATTCTATTCCCAAGTGGATTGTGAAGGATGAAGGGAATATTTCACCTTTTTTCTTTTCATTTCATCCATACAAAAATCTTCATCAGTGCCCTTTTTCGGAATGCATCCAACATACAGTGAATTTACCAGGTTATACTCCAAGAAGACAACATACAAAGTGAGCATATCACAACTGTCCAAACCTCTGAGACCCTCCGGAAGAGAAAAGAAAACACTGCAAATATGACTATTTAAAACCAAACGAAACAACAACAACAACAAAAGATTTCATGGTTATTTTTTTTAAGTGATGACAAAGTGCATATTGTGTCTAGACATGGGCTGGTAGGCACATGCTGTCACACAAACATTAAAAACAGAGGGAGGAGCGGAGAGGCAGTTGGTTCGAGAACATCACTCAAGCAGCCTGTCAAACATGTGTCGACCCCTCGGGGGAAAACACAGATAAATGAAGGGATCCATTTGGTCGTGGGGTACATTTTAGGTCCAGCTGTGTGTGTGTTTGTTTTACTATGCGTTCGTGTTTCAGGTAGAAAAGGAGCCGTGAGGTCCGGGGCAGCTTCATCACAGCAGCACAGAGAAGGTTGAGGGGAGCCATCAGCAGGCACACACCACAGCACACCAGTCAGTCCCAGCACAGACACCACAAAGCCATTTTTTTTTTTTTAAACGCACCTCAGGGTACCGCACAACGATACGTAACAAAACCAAAAGGAAGGCAAAGAGATATTAAAGGTGGGCAAGCCTCACTCCTCCTCAAATTCCTCTCATCTCAACAAGAAAACGCATCGGTTAGACATGGAAGATCAGACTGGTGATTAGTTGAAGCAGTGTCTGTTGCAGGCAGAGGCAATGCTTTGATCAATCCTGTAAGAGTTAAGGATACAGGAGCATGCAAGGCAGACCCAGGCTTTGTTTTGCATTGCTTATGATTCAGAGTGACGGCTACAACCTGGATTAGAAAAGAGAAAAAAAGAACAGAGGGAAGAGCAAAAGGAAAACACATACATTAGACTGTTAGTGAAAGTGAAATAGCTTCATAGTGAGGAAAGCATAAATGTAAAGTAGCAAGATATTACACATACGTAGATTAGTTAGAGGACATTTTGAAGATTCGGTTGATCAATCTTTGATCCCTTTGACTCATTTCGTTTTCTTCTAAGAAAACATGCTGACATCTCTCCTATCATTAAGTCAGACTGAAAGATTCAGACGGCCTTTACCGCTGGTGTTGGGCTGATTTTAGTTTTAGAGGTGTGAGAAGCAAACCAAAAGTAAGAGGTGGAAAGAAAGAGGGAAACATCGAAAGTGTAGTTGATGGTGAAGTACGTGATGCTTTAAAAAAAAAAAGAAGGAAAATGAAGAGGATGACTAAATACAGAAATAGTTGACCACATGTAAAAAATTAAATTCAATAATGGAATTCTTTATGATTTTTGGGTCCAAAAGTATTATTGACCGGATTTCTTGAACTTATACCATCTATACATTGTTACATTGGAAAGTTACTGAACACTTTGAAAAGTAAGAAAAAAAAAAAAGTAAACCTAAATGCAACATCCAGAGAGTTCAGTGCAAAGACTGATTTCAATGATTCTAAATTGAACCTCTTCCATTTGTTCGTACATGTTGAATTACTCATCTTCACATATTCACTAAAGACACTTGTTTTTTTATAACCACTGAGACAGACTGCCCAATCACAATGTGCGAGAGTCTGTGATTCTCTTCTGTCGTGAGACTACATAATGAGTAGTGCTGGACTGTAAAGTATTAGAACTTTACATATTTCACAATTTTACTTGAAATCACAAAATTCACATTTCATTAGAGAGAAAATGATGCTGAACTGAGAAGAACGTCGACATGCTGATGAGACAGAATGTATTTGGGTTTTGTGTGATGATGAAAGAAAATTATTTAATACTATAAACCTATATATCTTATCTTCAAAATATATTAAAATGTTCTATATATATATCCTTCAGAAGAGTACTTATTGTTTGAGGGGTTTGGAGTCAGGGACTAATAAGATTATTACTTTAAAACCACAGATAACCTCATAATAAATAAATACACTTTTTGTGTGTGTGGTTTGTTTTCATATTTCCAGTGTCTTCACGTCGTCCTTCCTTTCTGGATACCTACTCTGCAGACTTCCAGAAGTGTCCGGGGTGGGACAGCCTGCGGTTGAGTTTGGGCAGCTTCTCCAGCATGTCGGCCAGCTGGGTGAAGGTTGGCCTCTCTCTCAGGTCGTATGACCAGCAGGCAGACAAGATCTCCTGTGAAATACAACTCTGAGTCAGTGCACAGGGAAAAGCACTGATCCGTGCACTCACTGAACTGTGGACTATGAATACTGATTGATCGACAATATTTCAATATCTCTTCATCTCTAGAGCATGTTTGATTATTTGTCATACAAGCAGAATAAACATGATGTGCCTTTTTGAATGGCTGACACTCGTGCTTCTGTTTCAACTCACAGTGACCTCCTTGCCGAGGCTGATCTCCGCCAAGACCTTCTTTATGCCCTCTCCACTCCCCACCTGCCAGATGGTGGCTTCCACATGCTGGTTGGTGATTGGCCAGTCTCTAGCTTGAAGTTCATACCAAATGGTGCTTAAAGGGGAAAACAAAATGATACATATTTAGTCCAATGTTAAAATCTTTCATGACTTGATTTTTCCAGCTAAAGACCGGTGTAACAGAACAGCAGGTCTCTAGGGCCTGAAGTTAAGTAAGAGGTTTCAGTGTGAAGAACTTACCCGAACGCGTACACATCTGCTGCAGTAGAAAAAGGAAGACGGTCCTCGTTGTTACCTGGACTCATCCTGCGCACAATCTCTGGTGCGAGATAACAAATCCAGCCATGAGGAAGCTTAAGTTTGTTTTCACGCCTGGGAAGCAAAGACAGCACACATTTTCAGTAACGTAGAAAATGGAGATGAGCTTTGTGATCAAAATTCAATTCAAAATGAAGGTGTGCTGGAAATATTGAACATACTACGATAACTGGCTGACAATAGAGATGCCCGCAGAACTGCAGCCACTGTGGGCCCTGAGCAATTATTACAAATCACTGGATGTCCCCAGGTAATAGCAGGGCAGCGTGAACAGCACTTCAGCTCAAGTTGTGTATTTAAGGCCTCTCGAGTGGCTTTACTTACCTCCCTTCCTGAACAACTCCAGAGATCCCAAATAGCCCAAAGTCTGTGATCACCACTTTATTGGTGTCATGAAAAACGTTCTTGGACTTCAAGTCTTTGTGAACGATGCCTTTAGCATGCAGATAGCCCATTCCCTGAATGGAAAACAAACAGAGAGAGTTCATTAAGTGATGTCATATATCTCTGTGTGTTTCTGCCCCTATTCACACTATTAAACACTCAGCAGTCAGGATTGTGTGTGTTTATACAAATATTTCTTGAATTATGAAACTACCAGGAGCATAATAAGACACAAGTTTTAAAATGTTTAATTATAAATATCTTATTACACGGCTGTGGAAAATACTTGATTCTGATTGGCCAATTGCGCATAGCAATGGACTGCAATCCCTTGATAGCAGATGACTTTTAGGAATAACAGACTGTTGCTAAGAAAAGCAAACGGTTGCTAGGGAAGCAGCTCATATCACAGACTCTGGAGGACTTAGTGTGATCATATCAATCTGCAGAAAGAAGAGCAGTTCATTTGACGCTGCTCTGTTTACTGTGAGAAGAAAGGAAACGATGACAACGAAGAAAAGACGTTTAAAGACACAAAACTGCAGGCTATCACGGAGAAATCAACTTAACTGAAGATGGCACCGGATCGATTACGTTGGTGTTTTAAAAAATGGTAAGTTTAAGAGAAATGTCCCGAGACTCTGACGTTGTAGAAAAACTGTTGCTGCGCTGATTAGTGCAGACCTCGTCTCACTTTACCATCAGTAGAAACATTCATCATTTTAAGGTAAGTAGTGAAAGTTAGTCATGCTCATTTAATAAAGGCCACAGAGTTAACTGTTGAAGTTGACGCAGATTTGACTGTAGATTCCAACGAAATATTTGGCTAGCAAATGAAAAAAAAAAGATTTTTAAACCAATTATATCATTTCCTAATCAACATTTTGTTTGAAATTCAATTCAATTCAAAACCTTTATTTTAACTCGAAAGACACTGAGGTTTCCCTCATTTACAGTGACGTCGAGCTCACAGCATATAGGAGGAGATACAGCTAAAAAAAACAAACAAACAAACAAACAAACAAACAAAAGAAAACGACGAAATGATTGATTTCCTAAGCAGGTAGGCATGTTATAAGAAGGGTAAGGTATTATGAGTGGATTTTTATAGCCGAGTAACCCCTTCAGGGTGAGACAAGACCTCCAAGTCCTCCTCACTATGCCGGGGTTTCATTCCGTGATTAACTTGCTCGCCTTCCGTTTTCACTTACTGTACATGTTTTTTGCTCTGTGAAAATACAGATTTGACATTAAAATGACTTATTGGCATATAACTTCAGTGTTGGTTTGTTGACATGTTACGGTTTAAATCTTAAGTCTGGGCTTTAACAGTTTCATCAATGACAACTTTGAGCAGATAAGAGAATTTACCTTTACAATCTCCTGAGCAATTTGTCTCGTCTTGTTGATATCCAAAGTGTTCTTAGTGTCTCTAACAACTGAATACAGTGTCCTCCCTTTACAGAAACTGTGAGGAGAGAAAAGAGAAGATTAGAATGAAGGTGAAACATGCACAGATTAAAGTCCCTTCAGAGGCATGTTTGATTTCTCTTTTCTCACCTGGTGATGATGGCTAGGTGGGGTGGAGCCATGCAGGCCCCCATGAAGAGGACCACATTCTCGTGCCTGGTCTGTCTGTAGTTCATCACCTCCTTTTTGAAGAGCTTCAGATGGTCCTGATTGTTCCCATCGATCTCAAGAAGTCGGATGGCTACCTCGCCGTGCCACCGCCCCTTATGCACTTTGCCCCAGCGGCCCTGCGTGAGCAAACAACCTCAGCAAAGAATCCTTCCAGCAATATAATACATTTACTATGAATGTCCAGGTGTGATTCCTCACCTTCCCGATGAGTTCTCCGAGGTCCAGCTGCTCAAAGGGGATGTCCCACTCCTGCAGGTAAACGCTGGTCTGACTGGCCTTGCGGGAGATAGGGCCCTTCCACTGGTTTCCTCGAGAGCTGGGCAGATCATCAAGCTCATCTCCATCCATCTCACCGTCTGAGCCAACGTTCATTCTTATGTCCCCTTCTTCATCCTCATCTTCTTCTTCATCCTCATTCTCCTCATCTTCATCTTCATTGTCATCCTCCGCTTCAGGGTCTTCATCTTCAACCTCTATTTCCTCCTCTCCTTCCTGCACCAGTGTGTAGATAAATATGTTAATCTGCTGTGCATTCAAAGGGAAAACAATGACTTAAATAGGTTTATTTGAAAAGTGTTGGTCTTCTGGCACAATTTTCTATTCTTGTAAAATCAAGAAAAACACTGAAACATAAAAATGGCAATCCTACAGTACGATTGTGGATTTAGTCTTATGGGGATTGAATTAATATGAAATTGTGCAGTTGCTCTTCAATATTTCCTGAATACAAAATATAGTTTGTTTTGTCTCCAGCTTTATTTTTCTCAGTTGTAATAAAAGAGTTATTTTGATCATCTCTCCTTGTGAAGTTAATAACATCACAGCCCCAGCATCACAATGACCCACCATGTCAATCCTGGTTCCAATAAACAAATGTCAGAGGAGCTGTCGTTTTTGGCTCATGTTGAATCTATTTACAAAAAAACCTGCAATCTTTTTTTTTTTTTTTTTTTCTTTTTCAACACCATGGAAATTACAACCATCATATTACAGTACTCACTAAAAAAACAACCCCATATCCCCGAATTACTAGAACAGATTCGCTGGGTTGTGAAATGCTACAAGTCCGACACAGTGAGAGAAATGAGTTTGACCCATGTCACTGCTTCGACGGCTCATTTTCAAAACTCAATTTGGTGCCAAAACAAACATCTGTTTAGATGTTCCTCTGCCCTGCTCATCTGGACAAACTTCATCTATTTCAGCGTTAACACAGACTGCTTAACATCCACCTTCACATGACAAGGGATTCCCAATATTATTTAGGGTTATTATTATTCAGGCTCCATAATGACCCTCAATCCCTACGTCCCTTTTAAGAAGTCATTTGGAATATTTCGGTTTTCCTTTCTCCTAAAAATATAACAGTCAGTGATGCCAGAATAATTCAGAAATAGGACTAATTAAAAAGCCACGTAGACAGCAAAACCTGAACCAAAGTGTAATTTCTACATACACCACATGTTGGAACATTACCTCCTCATCCTCATCTTCTACCAGCTCAGAATGTATGTCATCCGCCAAGTTCTCCGACTCATTGCTGTGAAAAACATCATTGATATCAGAGGGGTAAAAAACGAGATACATTACTGCTGTGTCATCAGTTGTTTTAAGTGGATTTGATTTTTTTTTTTTTAAATCTTACACAGTGTCTTGCAGGACATCAGGGTGCAAATGAGCAGGACTGGAGACATCTGTAAAACAAATTAAAAGGTTTAGAAAGAATTTTAAAAAGCATACTATTTATCACTGGGGTATTTTCCCCCTTCTCCTCGAGGAAAAACTCGACTGGTCCCACCACAGAGAAAACATGACTGCTCATGCAATGTCCCACCACCACCAGCAGATGGTGTCAAAAGACTGTTAGGTTTGAGTTTCACCATGCAATCCTGGTTGCTAGCATGCACTGCCACTGCAGTAACAACCCTAAAAGCAAACATGCAGAGAGGATAGAGACGAGGGAATCTTAAGTTTTGAGAGGGGAACGATGGGGGAATAACAATGCAGCATTTTGCTTTGGAAATTTCAACTCACCAGGGAAGATAAATTGTTGTCTATGCTGAAAGTAACAGGCAGCTTTTATAAAAAAAGAAAGAGAGGGAAAGACCGACAAGCATGATAGGGAGAGAGATGTTTGGTTAGAGAAGCTTTGAATGAACATTTCTTGTCAAAAGCACAGTTGATTACATTAGTATTAGTAGTAGAGAACTGGAAGAAAAGGAGCCATACTATTAAATATTCTTCAACTGAAAAATAACAATCTGTATAACAAGAAAATGTGATAGTTTAATTTGAAGATGCACATCTCCCAAATTTGACTAGTGCTCATCAGACTATATTCCGACCTGCGTGTCTCTATCGAGGCATCTGTGAGGCCTACCTGGGAAGTTGAAGCGGCTGTCCCGATGGCCTTTGGGCGAGGGGTTGGGTGGTGGAGTAGCGCTGGGGGGGGTAGTTTTGCTGAAAGGGTGCTGGGGAGGAAGGTGTGGACGAGGTGGTGGAGGACGGATTGCTGCTAGAGTCAAGCTGGTTCATCACTGGAGGATGATCCTGGTGGTGTAGAGATGAACACAAATGACACTTCTAATAGATGGTAGCTAACAGTTCAAGCAATTCATATTAACCATGACTTTTACAGCATCTACACTAAATCCTTAACACCATTTAATATGGAAGCATTTGATGTTATTTTAGGGAAAATCGTCAGAATTGTATAATAGCCGACATAAATATGACGTGAAAGAATAACACGAGGAGGGCACTAATCTTGACAATGTTTTGAATGGACTTGTAGAACTATTTGTCCTTCTTCAGCAAAACAAACACTTGTAATATTTGATCAGGGAGAGATAATCCATGCAGCCGGAGGTAGTCTGTATTTGCGTACAAACACGTCAGTGGCAGAGACAGAGTGGCACTCTTACACAGTTTATATGGAGGTGTCACATTTTAAAATTTCACATTATTGTTTCAAAGAGCTTCATATAGTCATTCAGAAAAATATGCATTTTCTAACCTTTTTTGTAATGGCCTTCGGTAGAGTGCCAAACTGTGGGGCTTCTTGCGGCCTGTCTACAGGGTTGTTTATATCCGAAGGAACAGACTCAGTCCTCCGAATTTTGGCGACTAGAAGAAACATTTGCATTAGCACAATAAAATGTGTCCATCAACAGCTTGAGGAGGAGACAGAGAAAACAAAAACAAAGCTTACTGGGTAGAAAGGAGATTCTGCAGGATGGGGCTTCCTTGGTGCATTTGTTGTGGCACTTTAACCTGCACAGAAAGTAGGCAAGAATGTTTTCTTATTCTTTGTATTAATGCTCTTCTGTTAAACTGCCTCAGCCAAAAACATTCAAACTTAAAGTTGAGTGAAGCATTCTTACGAAAAAAAGAAGAGCCCAACTTACCGACAGTGTTTGCACTTAACCCCAAACATCATGTTCTTCTGGCACACCTGGCATGTTTGTGACAACCAGGACTTGGTTGAAAACCTGAACAAACACAAGATATGCTGTTTAATCCCTTAACACTACTGACGTAACTTACTCTTTTTAAGGGTTTATTTAATTCTGGATTGCCTTTATTTAGAGATACAACAGTGGATAGAGTCAGAAATCGGGGAGAGAGACAGAGTGAGCCACAGGTTGGGTTTGGACCCAGGCCGTCCGCTTCAAGGACCATAGCCTCTGTACATTGGGTGCAATAACCACTAGGCTACCGGCACCCCTTAACTTAGTATTTTGTTAAAAGTACAGTTCAGTCTTTGTCTTTAGTTTGCTTTATTCTGACATAAGCTTAGGACATACCTGTGTGTGACTGCAAGGCCAATGTCCCTCCTCACTGCTTGTGGAGAGCCGCGATGTCCTGGTACGTTATCTACACATGGAAGAATGGAGAGAAGGGGTTAATGCGAGGTTTGGGTTATGCCTTTAAAAACTGGTATTCATTTAAGTGAACCCAATTGTTAATTACATAAAAACTAAGCATCTAACAACTTAGATCACTGAGTCCCAACCAGACGAACTTAAATCCCAGGGCACTGTTTTGCAGAAGCAAGGGGGGCTTGTAAAGATTGAGGAGTAACTTTTATTGTATCTTGGGCATGTAGCATTTAAAATGGGTACTGTAGTCCAAATTCAAAACATTGGAGAAAGCTGCCCACCCCCCTCCTCCCTGGAGTCAATGCCCACACGGGTTGCAATGTTGCAGACAGGGAAGCTACAGTGTTTTGGCCTAACCTATCTCCACTTTATAAAAGCATCTCTAATATTTATCCTAGTTTTACCCAAGTTTCTGGTTGTGGAGCTCGTGAAAAAAATGTTTTTTAGGTCAGACAGAATCAGTTATATCTGAACCACTTCGCTTGCCTGCTTCCATCGCTGGAACACCTGTTGGTTTGCCGTTTGCCCGGCATCCAAAAAGGCTGTGTGGGCGTGCCTTAAAACTACCTACCTCCTCTGGTAAAAACTAATACAGACCATTCTGGACCGGAATCTAAACTTAGGAGGACAACATACTGGCTGCTGCACTGTTGTCAGAGAAGCCAGCACTTCAACATAGCATGTTTCCTTAATGTCAGATGATATAGTTAGATTCTTTTTTAATGATTTAATTAAGTAGATATCTTACACGTTGGTCCATTAAAAAATAATTCTGCAACCATTAACAGTGTGAAACAACTGGGTAAAACGTGAGCACTCTAGTTTAAAAGGGTAGCTACAAGTCATTGCTTAACAGTTCAATAGTTGGCTTGAAGTAAACAATGAACAGTTGAAATAATACACTTAATGTATTGGTTAGATATTTGAAATAGTTATGGATAGATAGTTTAAATAATCTGTTTATTGAATTGATACACTGTAAAAAAAATCTTCAGCTGAAGAAACAAGTCAACAGCTGAAATGATATCTGGTTAAAGGAGTGTAGCTCAATAAAGAAACGGTTTAAATGTGAAATAGTAATCTAAAAACATTTGACAAACAGTTGAAAAAGTTATCTCAAATCAAAATAACGAAATAGCCGTTGAAATAGTGAGCTTAGGTCATGAAAGAAAGATTGAAATACTTTGCTTAATGAGTGGCTAAAAGCTAAAGTAATGGAGGAACTTTTGGAACAGTCAGTTTCACTAAACCATGTACCTTAAACACAGACACTATGAGAAGAGATCCACTTGCATTCAATCAGAGGTGTATAAAATTGACATCAGGTAGGTAGGTATTATTGAAGGTGGATAAGCAGACATTTGGCAGGGCTGGGTAGGCCATGTCTCGTCAGGCCTTTAAGTCTGATCCCTTTTTTAGATGTTGTTACCAGAATAGGGTCAACTGCACAAAACTAAATGTGTATCTCACTCTTAATGGTGCTATGTTCCTCCAGGAGGGTGGGCGTGCCGGGCAGTGTGTAGGATGCTGGGGTGGCTGCTGGGGTGACCCCAGGGGTGCGTGCCGATACAGCAGGGTAACGAGAAGGTGAGTCTTCACATCCATTCCCATTGACTTGCATATTCAGGAGCAACTTGTTCTTTTTAACACACCTAGAGAGAAGGTAAGACAAATGATTTAATGAGGTATTAGTAGGTCCAGTATACTGGTTAAAGAAAAAAGTCTCATTTGAAGAGCATGCTGTAATGTACAGGTTACAGAAGTGTGAGAGGGAGTCACATTTGAGAACCTAAGAAGTATTGGCATTGGATATAGGCAGGGTGACATCCTTAACGACAAGGCTAATGTCACAAGGAGTGAAGCACAATGCAGTGTCAGTCCTGTGGTCTATGCACATTCAAAGGTGAGCTATCATTGTTGGGAAAACAATCTATTTGCCCGTCCAAATACTTGGGACCTGCTTTCAGTTTTCTGATGTTATATACTGTACAGTGTGTACAAAGCCAGAGTAGACTAGATGGATGGTCTGGGTGTGTGTTAGATGCATTGGATCTATGTCAGCCATATTTACTCCTTCCTGTGCCAGTATTATTATTTTTTCCTTTCAGAAAAGCTTCCCATAAACAGACCGGATATAATGGATAAACACGTGGCCTGTTTGTGAGTGTACATCCAATCACAATAGAGGGAAAGAGGGGGAAACGAGGGAGGGAGAGACAGATTGTGTGTGTCTTGCCACCTCGGAGCATTAGTCCTAGGAAATACTTCCTGTTTTGACATGAGTCATAATCTCTGGGAATCTGTGTGGGGATTAGCTCCTCGCATACAGGCAGAGCAAAGGAGCAACAGGCAGGATGTGAAAGGATGTGAAAGAGGGAGAAAGAGAGAGAGCGAGTGTATCAAAGGAGAGCTTTCCTTCAGTGTGGACACAGTGTAAGATTGAGGTAAGAACTAGACAGTGCACATGCTTTCAGGATCCTGTTCTTATTGGTAGTCGATTTAAAACAGTAACCCAAGTACTCAAAACCCACCATGTCTTTTTAAGTCGGCTACAGCATCCAGTCCTGCTATTTGTTTTCTTTCCAGTAAGACTTTTCCCTTCATTCCCCCACTATGCTAAAATGAAACAAGTAAACTGTAGTGTGAGTTGTTCCCATCCATATATCAGTAATGGAAATTCCTCGGCAAACACAAGTTCAGGTATCAGACGTGGTATTAAAGCGGAATAAACTGTATCCCTGTTGTCTAACTTTAAAGTGCTCCAGAACTGATGGCTTCATTTGAATACTCACCTCTGTGGCTTAATCTGATAAAATTGGTCATGTGCACTATTTTGTCTAACATAGTGGATAAAGTGGCCATCCGAACTGTCAAGAATAATCTGAAAAATCCCTTCAATTATTACTATAAGACAAAACAAGAAGGTTTTCACATAGCATGAGTTGTCACTCTTAATATGTTGTAGTTTTGTTTGAATGGCATACAGCTATGAATCCCTTATCAAACATGTTGTTGATTCAATGAGTGTGGACTGGTTTTTCCAGATCCTTAAATTAGAACTATACAGCACTTCCCCCCACACTCCCCAATGCCCTGAAAACTGTACTAACAAAATCAGCAGCTGAAATCTGTAACAATAACACTGTGATCTGAGAATTCCCATGTAGTCGTGATCTGACCTACTTTTGTGACGCTCTGCACAAGGTAAATTCTGTAGCAGTGTGTTAGTCCTCAGAGCTCTCGGAGCACCTACTTGTTGGTGGGTGGGTCCTCGATGCGGTTGCCCAGTTGGGACTCGTGGCTCTTGCTGCGCGTCAGGGTGATGTTGGGGAGAAGATGCAGCACTTTGCGGGACGGAGGCGGAGGGGTGCAGGGGGGCTTGAGTCTGTGACGTCTCTTTGAGGGCGGGGTGATGGGAGGGGTGGAGGTGTGTCCGTGGAGCCTGGCTGTGCGAGCGAAAGACATGGGGAATGGATCTGTGAGAGGGCTGTCGCTGTGGATATGTGATGCCAGTGCATCAGGCGTGGGTGCTGCCGACATGGAGCCTGAACGGGGATGTGGGAACGTGGCGCAAGGGGTGGAAGGGGTGGAGTGGATGGTGGATGGGCGTGCAAGAGGTGAAGGGCTGTGAGCGCGGAGAGGAGTCCCCAGGTTTGAAAGCTGGTCTGCAGTCAGTAGAGAGCCACTGTCCCTCCGTGTGGGCTCAGAAAACCACAGACTGGCATCTTCCCTCATTTCACCTCCTGGACAGAACCCAACACATAAAGTAGAAATTCAAAGATGTATAACAATGTGATACATTTGATCAAAGGATGCTCTCATGGAGGAAAGACATACCTGATTCAGTTGCACTCTTCAGACAGGAGAGGGCAGCACTGAGCCTGGCACATTCTTCTGAACTGGAGCCTAGTCTTCGCATTGTATCCCTCACCTGAGCACCTGTCATCTGCAGTAAGGCATCCAGGGATAGCTTTGCTGCCACTGCCTGCAAAGGAGCAATACAGTGAAAGCGTGAGTCAGCATCCACAACTATAAAGTAAAGAGCAAAAACAAAAGCTAGACACATGATGTAAGAAATCAGGAAAACAATCAGATGCAATGAAAAAGGGGGGAAATCAGATCTAGTGTATGATCAGGCTGAATATGATCATTTGCTAAATAGTCAGAGAATATGTCCATTAGCCCTCTTTTTTTAGGTAACACTCAATAATAGTAGTGTCGACATAAAAATGATCATATCTGTCTTAAAAGAGAAAACAAAAAGACTGTTGGATTTTTTTCATAGAACATCAATAAAAACCCCTCTGTTGTTAGTTCTTTAACACTGTAATGGTCTCACCAACATGGCCTGCAGTAAGTCAGCATTAAAAGGGAAGCATGGTACGATACTAAGTAGGTCATACAACCCCTGACTTGCACTGTTCCTGGAAATCAGAGCGTAATCCTGTTTGTTTGGGGGCATTTCACATATGACTTCTTCCACTTATCAGGGAGATACATGCAGATTATACAGTAATACTGACGTGATTTTATGTCTGTATCTGTATGGAGTAATAAAAACAAAGGATTGAATGTCGACCAAACAACTGGGATGAGTTCAAAATAAGTTCAAAACCAGACATGGACATATTGAGTTCAAGTGTAAGTCCAGAAAAGTCCAGAAAAGACTCTTTAAGATCAGATATGAACCACACATTCATATCTGTGAAATACTTTTGGAGTCAGTCATCTGAATTTGTATTCAGTCGTGATTTACACATTTATTCAATGGTTGAAGTAAAGGGCCGTCTTAGAGGGACTGACTATACAAAGGTGAAGGAAACTTAGAGTGGGCACACACACAACACAACATTGTACTGTGGAGGATTCTTTTAGTTTGGCAAAATCAGAGTGGGAGGCAGACTGACTGGCTCACACTGCTCGGCTTCAAAAATAGAACAAATCAGAAAAAGCACGGTTACATGGCTGCTAGGAGTTACTACAATGCAAGCTAGTTTGACTTCCAATCATACTGTCAGTGTATCCATGAGTGTGTTAAGTGTTTAGATTTTACAATGCAGAAACAAAATAATGCAAATACTTAAACTGAAAAGATATACAGGTCTACATCATGTGACAACATGCAGAATAACTATCAGAATCAACTATGTCACAGAATGCAAACAGGGTAAAGGACGAGGTTTGGAAACCAGCAGACTTTATAACAGTGCCTAAATGAACAATGAGATTGATTGAACAAGGCTTGGTCATTCGTAGCAACAGAAACATCAGCAACACATTTATGATGGGAAAATTAATTTATAACAACTTCAAAAGCAATGAATAATGTGATTGTGTCTGTTAGTAGCAGATAAGTCACAGTGTTTTCTATGATCATTTAGTCCTGAAAGTGTCAAGAAAATATCAAAATAATGCTCTTAAAGATATCAGAGGGATCAAAGTGACGTCTTCAGAATGCCTGGAGACTCTTCATTTGACTTTAATAACCCGCAAAGAAAAGCAGTAACTTCTAGAGCCTGACCGATAATATCCTCCAATAATAGCTTATCCAGTGATTATCGGTATCGGCTAACTTTATCGCAGATCTGCGCCGATATTACTAGATTTATTCACCAGTCAACTAGCATTTCATTTGAGTTTCATTGGATAACACTAGCAGTTGCACAGTTACGTTCTAGTTGAGTGGCCATCTTGTCTTCATTATATATCTTTTCCACAAGTTTTTGATAGCTGCCTTTGAGGGATCAACAAAATAAATGTGTATATCTATATCGGTCTATCTCTACAAATGGAACATAGATCTAAGAAAGATATCAGCCAATTTATCGGTATCTGGATTTTCCTCTCTCCCCAATATCAATATCGGTCCCAAAAAACCCAAATCGGTCGGGCACTAAAATTCTAACATTCAGAAGTCTGGAACTGGCTCAGATCTAAAATGTGTTGCTTAAAAATGGCTGAAAAAATAACAGGTTATTGTAGCTGTTTGAATTCATTTATATCATCCATGGCTCCATGTATTGACTAATTGTTGCAAAGGTTGCACTGTCTTTGATTGTCACATAAAAAGGAGCTGAAATCTATATTTAAAGTTGCGCTGCTTGATTACCATTAAGTGAGTAGTTTGAACATCAATACAAGTTTGTAAATGAGGGGGAAGCCCATGCTAACTTGACTAAGCTAGTTGTTTAGAAACATCTATTGCTCAGTGAAGTCCTCTCATTTCTATTGGTTGTCCAGTGAAAGCCTACACCACTAGTTTAAGTAGAACAGAATAGCTGAGAACCAGGGGGTTCAAAAGGAAAATTAAATTAAGCTGTATGATCACAGACCTACAGGCCTTTGGTATTTTCAGTTTATGTAGTGTTCACGTAGTGAGACAGTAGACAAAATGACAGCACAATTATTTTGTGGTAGGGAGAAGAAAATAGGAGACAGTCCAGTGATTTTAGGATGTTTTTGTGACATGGGAAGTACGCAATCACTTATCAGCCAGGTCAAACCCTGGCTCTGAGAGGGCAAACACTGATCAGAAAACTAGGCCAACCTCCCACACTCATGTGTACGCTGTCAGCAAAAGGAAGCCCGAATACACACACACACACACACACACACACACACACACACACACACACACACACACACACACACACACACACACACACACACACACACACACACACACACACACACACACACACACACACACACACACACACACACACACACACACACACACACACACACACACACACACACACACACACACACACACACACACACACACACACACACACACACACACACACACACACACACACACACACACACACACACACACACACACACACACACACACACACACACACACACACACACACACACACACACACACACACACACACACACACACACACACACACACACACACACACACACACACACACACACACACACACACACACACGCACGCACGCACGCACACACACACACACACACACACACACACACAAGGGTGAGTGATGTGAGTGGGCTCTCAGTTTCCCCCCCACTTACTCACTCATTGTAACATTCAAACTTTAGCATGATGAGCATCATAGCTTGCACATGTTATTGCTGTACTATGGCCTTCTTGGTGCAGTATATTTAGTTGGAAGTACTGTGTATCTCTACAAAGCTATTAACATTGTAGTTAAGTCTTTATATTAGATCAAGTGGATTAAAGTTTACATGGGGCTCCTTACTGTTCGGCAATCTAGTGTTCTCATATTAAACTCACTTGTGCATAGTTCACCATAGACACAAAACCGAATGCACCTCGAAATGTTTTATATTCATTAAAACAGAAATGTAATCGGTAATATACACATTTAAACTCTGTTTCTGGTAGAGTTTTACAACTACATGGGATTGCGTGGTCTCTCATTGGCCGTCTCGAAATTCTATTGCAACCTTCTTCTGCGGTTAGCGGTTAGCTCAGGTTAATCCAGGTAAGGTAAATTAGCTAAGCCACAGACAAAGTTAATCAGTTCATGGAAAGGCACACATGGTAATTTAGGAAGCTTGCCAACATGGCGTCCACATGCTGGTATAACATTATGTAATAGCTCAATGTCGGTTGCAGCATGACAGCGGAGAGAGATTGGATTCCAGATATTAAAAACACAAACTAAAAATAAAGACTACATGAAATCATTGTACTGTTTTTGGATCATCCGTTACATAATCCAGGCCTCACAGTAAAGCCTGTGAACCTGCTCTGCGGAAATGTCAATGTTATGATGTTTGATCTAAATGGGTCATCGTTACGCCACGACGGATCGACATGTTTTGGGAAATCCCCCCCCCGCTTGATATTCAAGACATACAAATGAATGCGTCTACCATCCTTTTCAATCTTTTTTTTTTTGTTTCAGTACAGAGCAGAATTCTTTGAAGGGTAAGTAGTGAGGTTTAATCTAAAAAAAAAAAAAAAAGCAAATAGCGCTTAACATGACAGATAAACCTCCAAACACAAGACACATAATCAGATGTGGAACAAAGCAGAAACAATAATGATACAAGCAAGCGCAAACTTGGGAGACATATTAAAAAATAACATGTTAAATAAGCAGGTTAGAGTTAGGTCACCAAACACAGACAAACAGGACAGCACGATGAAAACATTCAGGAGCTGAGAGATGGACTAACAAAGTTCGGAGCTGTAAAGGGAGGGCAACTAGAAGGAGAGGAAAGTACACTAAAATCTTACAAACAAATTAAGTGTTGGAGGGACATTAGTACAAAACCTGCAAAACAATACTACACCCTCAGTATGTAAAAGCACAAGTGCATTTGGTACAGTGCGATAATAGATTTCAGAGTGGATGTCAAACAAACTGTTATCTCATAAATCAGACAAAGACAAACGAAAAAAACAGCAGTAAGAGCTCAGCAAAGGGACTCGTTTTCCACATGATCACGAAAAGCAGCAAACTGGGAGGGGTTGATATTATTGATGATGTTGTTTTTGGTGAGGATATTCCTGTCAGGCCACCTGTTCCTCAACAAAGAATTCAGAGGTCAGATTACAGGTGGGGAGGCTGACCTGTTCAGATGTTAAATATGATGAAACTATCAATCTGCAGGCCACTTCTTACAACACAACCACGGGGGCAACATTATACACTACAGCACTGATTTTGGTGTCATTCAACTCAAAGTATCAAAACATGGACTCTAAATTAACTGTCATTGGATCTCCTTTCCAAAAAATGTGATGGACCCTATGAAGAAGTAGTTTTAGGTTTGGCAAAAAGAAGAATGACACACAACTTGTACATTTTAAAGGACATAAAAGGCTGAATTAATCCAGTAAAGATGTGTTTAGGCTTCGACTAATCTCTATTCAAAGAGAGGTCTCACACACTTGTATGAAAGGTCCTCTCCAGTCTCACTAACATGGCACAGAGATATAAGAGGCAGCAGGCTGGGAACTCGATTTATTTGAAACCACAAGAAGTTTGTCTTAAGAAGGAGATGTTACTCTGACTCTCCTTTTATATTGGACTCATAAAAAACAGATTGTATAGAATGTCTGGAAATAACCATGGAAAGTTTTTTTTTTACTTAATCAGTTCAAGTTCAATTTTTTAAGCTCTTTTTCTGGCTTCTCTTCCAGAAAGACCCAACTCAAGATGTTCTCACGAGTGCAAATAGCGTACTCAGTACACACACAGTGAATTCACATTTATACGAGACAACATGAGTAGTCACAGAGGTCACAGACAAAGAGAGACAAAAACATTGTGTCCTACCTCAATAAGCTCTGGTCGTAGATTTATGGTCCGTAGCCAGTCTCTTAAGTGTGGATAGCGGTCTAGGGCTTCGGGCCTCTCCGTTTCTGGCACTTTCTGCTTGCACTGCAGCTGTTTACAGACGTATTTCATCAGTTTCACCTGCAGGGAGCAACAGAGAACATAGCTCAGAGGGGAGGGGCAGGTTAGAGGGGAGACTGCCTGCTAGGAGCTACAGCTAAAAGAGGAGGCCTTCAATGGAGGAGGACATTGTCACACTTCTGTTTTCTTAATGGAAGGTTTGTCAAAGTGAGATGACGCAAATGAAGCATGGTTGTGCTTTCGCTACTGCAATACCACACATAATGAGTCATTATTTGGAGCAATAACGCAGTTGATAATGACCTTTGTTGCAGATTCTAAAAAAGTGACCTTAGATAGGTCAACATACAATGAGGTTAACCTGATACTAACATGACTTTAAACTTGCAGCGTTTTTTCCATTCTGAACTCAATGTACCTGCAGTAACAATTCCAGTGTTTGTTTAACCTAATTTCCCAGTGCCCCCAGTGCACAAGACGGTTAATTAGATATAAGCAGCTATTATCATACAGAGGAACAATGAGCTGGTCATCTAATGAGAGCATCTGTGCTGCTGGCACAGCAAGCAAGTGCATTTGGAACAAGGAAGCTGCTTAGTGACATAACGCCGGAAGAAAGACAAACTTAGTTTCTAGTTTAACAATTAGTTTCAGAGTTACTGTACTCTATTTTCAGCCACATCCCATTTGAAACATTGTATAAGGTTTTGCCTTTTGTCACAATTAATCCTTTAACTGCGTGTCTAGGAAACATTTCCTGTTTAAATCTTGAAGTTGTTGCAAAGACAGATGAGGACATGGTTGAAAAAAAAAAAAGAGTTTCTTCATGCTTCCTCTAGAGAGCAGCTTCCCCAATGTCACCAGACTCTGGTGGTGCTGCTGATCAAGCAGGGGTGGGAATAATTACATGAAGAACAAAAGCTGACTTAGCAAGATCTACATCGTTCAGTTTAGTAGCTTACAGGCCAACAGTAACCCCTTCTGGAAATTTGGCTTTGAAACAGCACTTGTGATATCAAAGTTGAAAGTCTCTTTCAGCATCCACAAGAATCTGGGTAAACGTAAACATGAGTAACTTTTAGAACACCTAGATTAGAAAAACAACGCTTGGGACCATTTATGAAGACTGCGTAGGCCCGGATGGATCATGTGTTGAATGACATCTGTCTGGCCCTGCACATAGAGTCTTTACATGTTTGAGTTGTCTGAGTCACAATCAGAGAGGGAAGAACAAGCCCTGTATTCCAAATGGATTCATTTCAATAGGTAACTGAATAATGAATTACAAAATGCTTTACTGTGTCTATCATAGGTAGCAGTTTGCATCATTAGCAGAGATGCAAATATTTGTTCTTAAAGCGATGAACGCAAAGCTAACTGATGTCCCTGTAAGATTCAGCTGCTATTTTATTACATAGTTAGAAGGCTGTTGTGGATTTAGGTTTCCATCGGCTTTAAATGATTGCATCTGCTAATCAGCACATTAATGACTAAAGTGAAGACCTTTTCTGTAGTGTCTTATGACGCTGGGCGCATCAGTTACCAGAACAACCTAAACCCTCAGAAGCCAGACCTGTCACCGTCTCAAAACACTTAAATATTCAACAACACATAAAGCTGGGAGACTTTACCCCAGCACTTTCCGAGCCAATGTCAAGTGCAGTGGTCCTGTGAGTAAGTATTACAATGAACATGGTGGTATTGGTTTGCAGCGGCAGGAGTTGTGCAGCTCAGCGCGGCCGTATAGTGTGTCTCCTTATCTCGCAGTCTATCTGTAAGAGTCCATTACAGCAGGCAGCACCTTCAGATGAGCCGCGCGACACCAGCTAGCTCTCGACCCCGCCGCGCAACTCTCGAGTGCCTGAGCAACAATGGTGAGCGTGTGTCTTTTTCTCTGCTCATTCAACTTTCTCCCTGACACATCCACTCACAAGCCAGACAGACACTCATACAAGTGCGCTGCTCTCAGAAATTGTGGCCTTGGGATGTTGAAAGGCTGCTTCGTGGGAGCTAACAAAAGCATCTCCAGTGCGGGGCCACGGAGATGAAAGAGGAGAGCGAGAGAGAGGATGGCAAGGATGTAAATGCTCTGACTGTCGCTTCTGACTGAAGCTTTTCAGCTCTGCAATTACTCGTCAATCAGGTGCATTAAGAGCATTATAAAGTAATTAAAACGGCATGCATTATTAAATGCAAACCGATAAAAAGTTTTCAAGACTTCCAAGAAAGGACTGGTCGTAAAAGCCGATTGGTCCAGAAAACATTGAGTGCTCTAAAAACACACACCCTGAATTCCATCTTACAGGCCTTTCATGCTAATGCAAAATACACACATGCTTTTAAAAGCCAAACATTTAGGAATTGTGTTGCTATTTCCAATATACATATGTACTGCTTGAACCTCCATTTAGTTGCCTGCATTAGACCCTAGAGCTCAAAAAGGGAGAGGGGCTCCTTTTATGGGTGGTAAAGATGTAGACTGCTTTCTCCTTACATGAGCATACATGCAAAAATGCTGGCAGATACGTATGTATACAAAGAGTATACTGTGTGAGAAAAGAAATCATATAAGAATTACAGCGCCTCAGAGATCACTCTGCTCTTATCAGGTGGGTGAATCCAGTGTTTCTGGAAATCTATGCTAGCATGTCTAGCATTAAGAGGCCTTCACTCAATCTGGCTAATGTGTTAGCCGTCTGCTTAACCCCCCTATACACCAGTGCAGGGCTGTGACGTTGGGTTACCTAGCAACCCCTCTTCTGAGTCGTCAGCAACATTTCAATGGGATTTTCCCAAAAATGTGAAACACAGAGCTCAGACACAATGTATCTCAACATACAAATGTAACCACAGAACAATACCTATGGTAGCTAAAACATGATGACAGTTTTATGTCCACTCACATAAAAGCCTGAAATCTACCCATTATTGTCCAAAATACGTAAATATGTTTGATATTATAACACAGGCAGACAGTTCCCTTAATCCCTTTCTGATAATGTTGTGTATTTGTATTGGGAGCACACATCAACAAACAGAAAATATAATAACAGCCCCGGTGCAGTTTATTTTTGGTGCAGAGTGCAGAAAGCAGCATTTGACGTGTGGCCTGGAGGTGGGAGGAGGGGGAGGAGAAATGGCGTCAGAGCCCACCTGTCAGCACAGCTAAACAACACCATGGCAACGGCCTAATGCTGCGAAGACATGAGTGACAGCCTGGGTGAGAAAAGAGAGGGGGAGAGGAGTCCCAGCAGCGGCCATGCCTGACACAGCAGACTCGAGGAGCAGATCCCACTGCTCCGATTGTTTTCTCAAGGCTATTGCTGACACAGCCACTTTGGTGCACCTGCCAAGTATAGCAGGCGTATCTGAGAACTGAGAAACAAGGCTCTATCCCGGAAAATGATATTTGCACATGAAGGTCAGGGCAGCTCTCTGTCAGACTAAAAATGCACACGTTTCATAAAGTCAGAACAGGCTCAGTAAAGAAGGACACTGTAAAAAGGCCTCCTGTTGGCATAGAAGCTAAACTTCAAATAAAATCTAGTAAGTCTAAGATACTTTGACATGCGTCTACTTCAAAGTGTAATCTAAGAGACAGTTGCGACTGGAGAAACCACAGCTACACACAACAATATTACTATTAGCAAGAGCAGGTTGTAGCCAGTTTTTCTTCTCTCTATCGTTGCATTTGGCAGCTCCTGAAAGTGTCTTTGTCAACATAGAGAGTGACAGTAGAAACAGTAGCACTGGAGCAGGGACATAATGCAAATTTAAAACAAATTTAAATACTGCTTTCAATGAAGCACTTCATACTGGATTAGCAAGTAAGCCATGGTGAGGACGGAGACTTAGGCACAATTGCATCTGCAAATACAAAAATGATGAAAATGTCAAAAGAGACAAAAAACACAATGTGGCCAGCTAGACCTAGTTATGCACACACAGGCCAGGTCACGTGGACTTCAATGAGGGGGGTGAATGTACACGGTGACAGTCACAGACAATGGCCTGCTGCCCCTCCTCCATAGTTGTTACCACCAGTGCAAGTTGACCCCTATGCTGGGCTGAGAGGGTGAGGAGGTGATAGATAGAATGGCCTCCAGCTCTCTGTAGTAAGGTTGTACAAGGTTAGCCACAGCCCACACACACACACACACACACACACACACACACACACACACACACACACACACACACACACACACAACAGAACCTTGGCCTAGTTTACATCACCCACTGTCTGCCGTATCTGACACAGGAACATGTGAGGAGTGGGGTACATTTTACCTTGCTGCATTCATGGGGTGACAGAAAACTTGGAAAAGTGATTCTCAAATAGGTCCGTATGACATGAAAAAACTGTGTGCATATTAGCTAAGACTTGCATGTCCTATGTATTTCTGCATGTTGTATCAAGACAAATCTGTCCTGGAACACATTTTTTTTTTTAAAGCTAAGCCGCTGATTTTTCACCTTAAGGCTTTCATAAACTGCATTTCCCTTACCCCCCCCCCCCCCCATTTCTTCGACAGCCATCATGCTAACTAACCTTCTAGTCACAACCAAATAAACACCACTTAATCTGAAGGTAGCAGATGCCACAAAAGCCCCTCAAAGTCAACAATTTTAAAAGTCAGAATACATTTTAAAACAGGTCTTGCGGAAATGGCATACTTAAGAAACATGGCTAAAAAAAAAATTCAATTTCAGTTTTTAGAAAGAAAAAAAAAAGTCTTACAGTTTTGTAGTGAGTATTTATGCTCTCTTCTTTTGTAACTTGGTTAGGGAGAAATCTTAAACTGAAATACACGTGTGACCTAGATTATATTTCAAGAATAAAATACAACCCATCTTCTTTGTAGCATCTATGTTGTGTCCATTTTAAGACTTCAAATCATTCAACACCCCAATGCTGAAAGTACAACCTCTCAATGTGAGAAATTGGGGACATCAGAGGACATCCTAATTGCGGGTCTTAACATGTCAAAACATCTGTAAATCTGTCCAATTTTACAAACATTAAAGCATGTTGCTTACAGCTACAAATTACAATGTACAATGTGACTGCTAACATCCTTATCATTTGGAGCTGTGGCAAGCATTTCCACAAGAGAACCACAGCAGACCTCAAAAGTACAGGATGTAATGTAACTCATCCTGAAAGCCTTCTACACTGTTCTACACACAACGGCCTGATTTCCACATAGTTCTTATTGACTACACCATCCGTACAGCAGGAACAAAAAGGAAACAGAGACGGGGTCAGCGTTGCGACACAGTTGTTTCCTCTATACCTTCATGTGAGCAACATTCTCCATTGTCTTCTCTTAGGCCTCCGACAGATACACAGGCACGCACACACACACACATGCAGTGGTTGTCATGTCATCAGAAGCAGCCCAGCGGATTGGCTTTGATTCTCCCCTCCCCTTTCCTCCCTGCTCTCCCCTCTTGCACAGGCTCTTTGCGCGTCATTTGATTTTCTTATTTAACAACCAACCCTGAAAATGCGTAGGAAGAAAGATGTCTAAATATAGATGCAGCCACAACAGCTCGCACCAGGAGCGCACAGCGAACTCTCTCCATCACCGTGAGGAGACAAAACATAGTGACGCTTTGCTATTTGCTGATCATTACTAAGAGCGGTGATTAAAAAGATAAGCCACTGAAGTGTTTTGTGTGAGGATTTAGAGAGATGAGTGTATCCTCAGTAACATTTCACACTTGTTTAAGGTTATATTAAATACATTCCATAAACAAACACTCCAGTTCTACTGGTTATAGGAGATAATGTATGTAGTGTTTGGCTCATGCAGACTGCTTTGGACCTGGTTTCAAAGAAAGGAAAAGCTGCAAAGTGCATATGATCAAGCAACAGCCCAAAACACATTAAGAGTTAAAGTAAAATATGTCCGAGGCAGCATGGGCGGCAGGGACCAGACTGAGTGGGATTAACATGTGAAAAGTGAAGTACCAGTTAGCACTCTATTTGAGAGGCCAGTATCATTATCCTCTCACTGGCAAGGCAGAAAAAAACATACAGTTCAAGTAGACTAATAAAGCTCTCTCAATGAGAGTATAAAGCAAGTTCAAGCCGCTCTCGATGGCACTTCGGTGCAACATGGGAGCTTTCGCACCACAAGTGTGACAACTACTTTGACCTCAGACACTTTGCTCAAATTCATCACACGAATTAAAGTGCCTTACAGCTACAGAGGTAATGACAGAGCGTGTCTGGCTACTTCTGCTACAAAAAAAAAAGGTTTGAATGTGATCAGCTTGACACAGACGGGAGTTTCAAGCTAGTGTACTTTCTAAAATTTGAAGATCGTGATCACAGAGATGGATTTTTCGTCTCTGAATAAAGATGTTTGGAAATAAAAGTGCAAGGATCTATAGAGCAAGCATACAATCTATGACAAACTCCACAATCTGCTGACTTTAACTTTAGTGGCAGCAAGTGAAATCTTAAGAAGAGCTAAAGTGAGAAGTGAAAGTGCAGGCTTATAGCAATGTGTGGTGTCAAAATAGTGTGCCAGTAAAGACATAGGAAGTAAGACTGCTGATTGAGGCAGCACCCCTTACTTTTTTCATGTGGACCAGGCTTCCTGGCAATAATGATAAAAATTTGATTAAGTATTTCAGTGATATGTAGAGCCTGACCGGCTGATCTAAAATCTCTTTTTTTGTCAGATCAAACTCTTCGTTTTCTGTTGTAACTGCGCAGGCTGCCGAAAGGTCAAGGACACAACTATGACGCTGGCAGGCTTGGGCACATTACTAACATTTAAATGTCCAATGTTAGGAGTTTCAAAAGGACAAAATATGTTATAACTTTACAGGTTTAATACATTTTAGCTGTCATTTTCATTACTCATCTTCCTGTTCGATCGTAAGATCAAGCCTTCTGGGAAACATTTGTCTTCTCAGCCTGCATTCCATCAGATTTTGAAGTGACTGAAAAAATCTCGTCAACAAGTTATTTGTTTGGTACAAGTTAGCCTCCTTTCTTTTCGGACATCCTGCCTGTTGTGCAGGTCCTGGCATGACTGCACACAGTGGGACATTACTAGCCTAACATTTAAGTTTAATTACACTAACCTGAATCGGGCCCCCCATGAGGCATGGGCCCAGAAAGTCTTCAGTTTTTCCCCCCTTATGGGCGGCCTTGACTCAGAGACTTTCTGCCTAACTTGTATTAATGTCAAACAAGAAGGAGACAATAAGAAAATGAGAAAGAATACTGTGATATTAAAACCTAAAACTGTCAAACATGTTGAGATTGAACAGGAATTAAAAATGAAAAAAAATGGAACAAGATTTCTGCAGTTGCATCTAACCCATCCTAGCAAAATAAATCCACTGTAAAACAAACTATGATATATTCTTCACATCTGACAAAAATGCAACTGAAACAAGTTTGCCAAGAAGACGTCAAAAACAATCCAGTTTTCTTTCATGGCAGTTCTGCTGATGCATTATGAGACCAATAGTACGTCATACTTCAAGGGAACTTTTCTCCAAGTTTTGTCTTGAGTCGTTATGTACTCAAACAAGCTGATAACAATTTTAGTCTTACTTTATCTTAACTTCAGACTAGTGAAGAGACACTAGGAGATATTGGTCATGCACGCTTTGCGATATAAGGGAAGGTGAGGCTAAAACAGCCGCAGTTTGACTGTTGCACTTTTAATTAGTGAAAATAAGATTATGTAAAAAAAAAACCTTCAGAGCTACATTTAACTTTACTGTAAAGCAATAGTTATCATCCATACCTTTTTCCTATGCAACCAGTGAGCAGTCGAAGCTCCACTCATCTCCAGTGCAGCAGCTCTAACCAGACCCACTTTGAGGGATACCCCCTAATAACAGCCTCTTACCACAGGAAAGAGCCTTCAGATCCGTTTTTTTATAGCCTTCAAGAAACATGTGAGACCGGCATGGCTGGCCGATTGTCATGTAGAACAATGCTGCCAGATCATGTCCTGCTTCACGAAGTGACAAGATACCCCTGACAGCAGATCAAGAAGGGTAGAAGCATATTGATCTGAACAGGTCATGAACTTGACTTCAAATTTCTGTGTAAAAAACAAATAATAAAATCTGTAATCAGAATGATGTTCTATGAAGATAATTGTGCTTAAGAATATATAAGTGAAACAACATGCCAGGTTCAGCAGTTTGGGGTTAAAATGAACATCTATAAACACGCAGACTGATCTATTCTGGTTTCTACTTCAGTAAATACTTTGAATGTTTCATTTAATACTGGGCTTCTGTACTTGAGCCTGTGAAAATTTGTTCTCACACAGTGGCCTGCCAACTTGCACTTGATGCCTGCCAGCACACTACTGAGCTTCAACTTTATTTGTAGACATTAGCGTTCTAAAAAATGAGCAAAAGCTGCACTGAAAAATACTGGACTGCTCTGTAATATCTCCCCTGTTCTGGGGTATATCTTTTTACTTCTGACTTTGATACGACCCTCATGAATAGATCTTTTAGCAGGTGACAGTGTGAGGCTATACCTGTTCTGCTGAGGCCTACAATCCACAGTAACTAGATTAAAGACACATTGTATCTTGCTTTAGAGAGCCACTTTCTTTATTAGCAAGTGGCCATTCTGAAGGTCACATGCAAACCAGTTCAGCCAGACTGTATTGTGTCTCTGTATGCTGAAACTAAATGCACAGAGTTTTCTGGAACATTAGTTCATCGGGTGAACACGACAATTGTTCCTGAGGTGTTCAGTTATACAGAAATAAAACACACATGGATAATTAATAGCCTCTAGCCAATCAGGAGTGAAGATTCCTTTTATCCAAGGTATAAGGTTTAAATAAACCATGAAGCAGAAAGCCCATTTATCAACTATCATATCTCTAGAGTGTCTGGATGTCTGGAGCCTAAACCAAAGACACATTAATCTACCTTCTACAAACTAAAATGTGTACAGTCACTCCCTGCTTTTCCATTGTTTACCCTCCTATGTCTTATCAAAATGTACTGTGTCAACCCTCTCTTCCCATCAGCCTCCTCAGCAGAAGCAGGGCCTGTTGTTCCCTCATGGCATTGTTACTAACATGAAAGCTGGTCTTTCCATGACACGATTCCTTCAGTCACCTCGCAGCTGATCATTTTTACAAAAACAATACGTGATTGTTAACATGCATGGGAAAAACAGGCAGGATGAGAGAGAAAATACGACCCTCAGAAAAAGAAGTCTAAGATATAAAATTAATTTTGAAAGAAGGATTAAACGCTATAACTGAAAAAGATAAATACAGCCACTTTACATAAAAAAGTGTTTTGATTATTTTAACTCAGCCTACATTTTTTTTTATTGTCATTTCTAAATCTATTATCAGAGCAATTTGAAGACATGCAAAGCAAAAAATACTGAGTGCCTCCTTTGCTGATGCTTGCATGCTTCCAGGCATGACTTCTCTGTAATGCTGCCTACTATAGCAATGCATGCTGATGAGGCCTTACAAAGCCCTGGCTTTTGCACACAGCAATGTCAAGTCATCCCAGCACGCCTGAACTGAATCTGCATCCAGATGCAGGAAAGCATCGACACATCCACCCTGCCTGCCTGCCTGCTGACGTTTGGGTGACGAATAAACACACAGAACACGTCGTACATTTACGTTTTGTATTTGCATTGCATGCCCTGTGTACATACACCGAATCCTGTACAAAGAACAGGATACAGGAACATAATTAATAGCAGCATCAGATTATTGAATGTGTGCCATTAGGCCAGGCTCACTGGATTCAGCAGCACAGTGCGGTGATGTGAACTATCCGAGGGGCTCCTGAATAATATTTCCATCAAGAGAAAGAGGTCACACACACATCAGAGATATCACAACCGTTTACGGATGGTTTACAAAATAAGAAGCCCCCAGCACAGGGGGAAAATGAAATAAGGTTATGTCATCTTGAGCTCAATGCATCGACCCCGTTGTACATTTTGGCCAAAAATGTGCACTCGGGGACAGGACGCCTCGCTTGCAGCCAATATTCAGCCTATATGAGGCGGGCATTGCGTCTGGGCTTCATGACTCCGCAATTTGACTACACTGCTCTTTATAGTAGGACAGGGCTCAGGCAGATCTGCAAAGCTCATTACCTCCAAAGTGCGGATCTCTTGCTGTGTGAGGTCGTTGGACGCGGCGCATTTGGTCCGTAGCCCCTGTAAACTGGAGATGGAGATTTCAATCATATTCTGGATGAGTTCGCATTGATGTAGTGCGGCCATCGCTGCGCCACCGCCGCCACTATCCCTCTCCGGCTGCTCATCACTCTCGACCATCTTCCCACCGTTAGAAGACACACTATCCATTCCTCAGCATTGGGCTCGGCTGGAAGGGCTGGAGTCAAACTGTTAAGCTCCAATACAACATATGCAGCAGTCCAGCGGCGCAGCGACCTATTGTGGAAGTTAGCTGACAAGCAAATGTCCCCAGCTCCCAATGAGGAGAAGTCAGAATGCAAAAGAAATATTTTTTAGATATATATTTAAAAAAACAAGCTTCTTGACGGTAACCCGGGTCGTGAAGCGCTCGAAAGTCCAGAAAAGCTCGAGCAGTATTTTCAGTCCGTCTATGCTAGCGACAAGAGGTTACTCTCTTCCAACGACAGCTCTGGCAGAGGCTTTCATCGTCTGTCAGCTGTTGAGAACATCATGGGGCGCGATGCACTCTGGGAAATGAAGTCAGTCACACGGCTTACAAAAACTGCTCTCCACGCTACATCCCCTGTACCTCCCCAACAGTCTCGTGCGCGTGCTCACAAACAACGGTTACTGGTTTGTACAATAGCTAGGCCTACAGTAAACCTATTTTGAATAAAGTTTCGAAGGATTATCACAGTTTATTGTTTAGCATTAGCCTATTTACGAAGCAATAACAGGACAGCACAGGTGTAAATGATAACATAAATAATAACTGCATTCATTTAAGGTGCTCTGTTTTGAGGCCCTTATGTGGTAGTAGACATGGCCTATTTCCTGACAACAAAGCAGATTAAAAAGGGTACAATGAGGTTACTGTATATGATTAGGCTATTAAGGATTATAAGGATATGCATTACAGGGTGAGGAATCCTGGATCAATCTACTCCTCTTCCTGCTAAACTACTCAATGTCTAACTCGTATAAGTGAGAGATCAGCTAGAAAGCAAGTGAACACTAAGAAAACAGATATTGATATATTTCCTTTTGTTTGTGTGCTAGGCCAATTTTGAATATTAGAGAACACATTAGATAAAGTCACACTGTATATCCCTGTAGGTAAATTCATACTATAATAACAAATGACTTCAGTCTTAATTGTGACTGTTTCAAACTGTGCTCTGCTGTTTTTTAATTGTTACTTAATGTTATTTTCAGTTTTTTTGTGATTGCATCTTTTCTGTTTTAATAGAACCCTCAACATGATGAGCACCCACCCTCAATTATTCCTTGAGATTTAAATACAAAGGGATGACTGAATGAACATGGGAAATGGAACAGCAACATTCCCAAAACAATGTATGGAGGAAGGTGTGGCAATTCCAAAGTAGCTTTGGGCCCTGATACGAATCCCAAAATACTAGGCCCTGGGACAAATACATGCACTATAATATCTAAGAGAACACTATAGAGATTTAAGGTTATGATTGATAGACCCACATGTACTTGATCATAGGTACAATCTGTGATCAGTATACAGCTCTGTTCCCACCCTGCCAATCCAAGCTCACATAGTTGACATTCCACTTGCATGTAGTTGAGTGTACATGGTCTGCATTCAAATGCACACTGTGCACTTTTTACAATGATGTGATAGTGTGTGGTGTGAAAAAGGGTGCTGTTCACCATTTGGCCTAGCGCTCATTTTGCTTTGGTGCATTTTTTCTCACGCCTCTAAAGTAATCTCAACGGTAACTACAAATGAAATGATCATATTAAAAGTCATCACCTTGATCTCTCACTCAATGTCTTATTTCCATACTAAGAATAGGAGCAGCCAAGAAGGAAAATGTGTGCTACTAACATTTTAGTTTTTGTACTTTGTCCAAAAATCTGATTATTTTCTGCTTTGATACTTATGCATAATTTGAAAACCAAGACAAATAATTTGCTCTTATATCAGGACAGTGCAAATCTATGCACGGGGCTATGAGGAGTGTGCAGGTTTGCAACCACCATGAAGTAACAGTACACATGGCTCATTTCTGCAATGAGGGTGTGATGTTCCTTCCTTTAATATACCCTGATTATACAATTGAACGTGACTCACTTCTCATGGAGCCCCGCGTTCCTCCTCTCCATCTGTCTATCTGCTCGTCTTCTGATTGCTTGTGAAATTGTACTGTACTGTACTGGCCAGACATGCTCGCGTCCAAATATCATCCTTGCATGGTAACATATAGAAATCAGAGTGAAAAAAGCAAACAAAGGCATTTGAAACCTTTTGGAGAGTGTTTGCGTTAAATAATGAGTCAAGTTCCAATCAGTTGAAGCAGAAATAACATTCAGTTCTGGCGTTGATAAAACATGAAGTTATAAGTCCATCTAACACCATGACAACAATGGAACAAAACTCTTACTTGTTGTCGGTCCAGTACTTTCTGTATTAACAGCACAGATTTGATGGTGACATGCCAGCAGAAATCACTGCCAAATGTAAGCTCTTCTTTGCCTTCAAGTTATAGTTACAGCAACAGTTGGATTGGAGTTAAGTAAGGCTTTAAGAAATGACAGAAGATAATGCTAAAACAGAATGTTGCTCATTTTTACTCATGGACAGAAAGGAATATCTTTTAGCAAAATAGACTGGCAACTTATGAAATATAAACATATACCCTCTCTGATACGAGTGCAGTTACAAAACCAGAATTTTAAACTTCGATACGGTTCTAGTAAAAATCGAACAATTTCCATACCTGTTAAAGCAACACAAATAGAAATCACCGGCACCTCTAACTGGGTAATTTGGGTCTTGTTTTCGAATGACCAAAAACTGAAGGCAACTTCCTGCGCGATGTCTAAATTGCACAAATACAGCTGCAATGTTTTGATGCAGAAAGCGGCAGCTTTTAGTTAAAATTATGACTGAAGATCTGGGCCTGTATTCACAAACATTCTGAGAATCCTCTGCTCCTAACTTAGCTTAAAAATTCTTAGCAAGGAGTGATTTAGGAACATTTTCAGAGCAACTCTGAGCAAGGAATGGACAGAAACTTTTATCTTAGTGAGGAGGCGTGGTTGACCCCGTTGCTAGGTATGACACATTTTTTCAGAAGCTGTGATTGGTTAATCAAAAAAAACTTGAGATAAAAAGTCAAACATAGAATCTAGTCAGACATTGTGTAATTATAAACACTTTGAAATTAGCATCTGTGTGATCATTTGTAAGACATTCTTTAAAAGCATATAGCCCACAAGATGTTTGAAATCACACACGCACTTGTGCAGCAGCTTCTTCACATGCTGATCGTTACATCAGCAGGTAAAGAGCCTTAATTAGTGATTGGATACACCTGTGGAGCTGACCACATGTAGAGAAACACAACATGCATGTCTCATTTTGCACTGAAAAAAGTCAGTAATGGATTGAAAAGTCTGCACAAATCATTTGTGTCTGCTCTGCCCAACTATGAGTCAAAAGCACTCTTCATGTAGTGTTTGGAGAACATTTCTCCATTTTCTCCTCACCTTGAGAAACTCTTTAGCCTGTTAGAAGTCCTCCTCACTACTCCTAACAGTTTTACACCGTAGGAGCTCTTTTAAGGGCTTTGTGACACTTTGTGAATAACTTTCATCTTTACAAGGATCTAGTCTGAACTTTGAGGGGAAATTCTTAGAAAATGCCCTGATTCTAAGAATTTTCTTAGAATTTTGTCACTAGGAGCAACTTTTAGTACTTAGGAGACTTCGTGAATACAGGCCCTGAAGTTTCTTTTAAGCTTTGCTACTGGTTCTTTTTGATGCTATAGTTCATAAAATAATGAAGATTGTTTCGAAAAGTATTGCCAGATTGAACATTTCGACAACCTTAAGTGATATAAGATATATTTGTATAGTATGCCATACTGTATTTCTATTGCACAATTGCTTTCCTAAGGACATTTGAAGAATTTACCCATTCAGTTGACAGATACATAAATCTGAAAAAATGAGCATAAAAAATGTCAGTATTCTCACTTAGACTCCAAACTTGATGTCTTTATATAAAGAGTATAGTGTATTTTATGAAAGACCTCAAGTATAGCTAGAAAACGTGTTAGTGTCTCACCATTTGTTTCTTCTCCCCTCTGTGTTGTCAATTTTGACTGCAGCTCTTTCCAGGAGTTCATTTCCCCCTTTGCTTGTTTAGTAATAAAAGAAGTGCATCTACAAACAATCTAAGAAGTACCTGCAGTGTATAAACAAAAGAATCATGATCAATGTTCAGGTAGGCACTTGACAGCTTGCTCACAGTACTCACTCAGCTGAGGATAGCAGGATCCTTTCCCTGCCTGACGTTCTCTTAAGCTCTTTAAACTGTTTTGCTATTGGACAGTCGAGACAACACACGTAGCACAGAGCTCATGACTTTGGATTAAATTAGATTGAGGGGAGTCTGATTCCATCTTGTTTGCTAGCCAGGATTTCCAGGAGCTATCCCTTCAGGTCTGGGGACGTTAAGGACCCGACAAGAGCATTTAAGACTCACGACCTTTGACCTACAGTCTTCAGCAATTTTTTGCCAACTGTAATATTTGGATACAATATAAAAAAGTTTGATGCAAGGCTAGTCATTCTATTATTCAAGGTATTTTGAAATGTGTGTAATTTTTAGTATCTGCTTAAATGGTTAAATGATCTTTCTTAAACATATTAAAGATTCTTATTTGTTGTATACCAAACAGCATATATCGATACAGCTTTCATTACTGGAAGGAAAATATCTTAAATTACATTTCCTATCAAGAAACAATCCTAGACTTTTTTTTTTAAGTAATCAATTTGAGCTAACATCGAACAAAAGATATTACAAAGATTTTTTTTTTTTTTTTACAATGGAAGATATTTTTACTTTTACTATTATTTATCAATTTATACATTAAAACAATATTTTTTGACACAGATATCAAAATTAAGGACCACCTCTGAAACGGTTTATAGTCTTAAGATAGGTTTCTATGAGGGGCGACGGATAGCCTAGCGGTTATGACACGCACCCCATGCACAGAGGCTGTAGTCCTCGTCCCAGCGGCTGTGGGTTCCAATCCAGCCTGGACCCTTTGCTGCAGATCATCCCCCACTCTCTCCTTCCAATGTTTCCTGTCTCTCTTCAGCTCTCCCATCAATAAAGGCGAAAATGACCCAAATAACTTTTAAAAAATGAAGATAGGTCTATGAATCGATTATCACTTCATATAGTTTGTAGTACATCCTGTGTCAACATTCCTTGTGTCCACATGCCACAGAGTCAGCAATTGGTCACTGCAGATTGAATTTAATGTGTCATGAAATCACTCATGAAGCTGTGCTTCGGTCTACAGCAATTGAAGGGGAACTGTGTGTGAGAGTCCATACAAGGCTGTAGCTTTCTGCAGGAAATGTGAGTTTGTTCCTAAAAGTACAACATGTGGACCACATGAGAAACTCGTCAGTTAAATGTGTACGTTTTGGTCATACATTGGGCAAAAATAAAGCTTTAAATGTCAAAAGCTGATTGGATTAAATTTGTGTTGTATTTCAATCACAGCATTCACAAAAGCATATTACTGCTTATTAGCTTATACTGGAGTCACAACATACTGGTATTATAATGTAGCCTAGAATAACTATTTTTTATTTTAGTGGTTGTCAACTCTTTGTGTATTTGATTTAAAACAAAGAGTAAATCCTTATTAATAATTTCACATATTTATGAATGAATTCATTTATCTTTGGGTTTCCAAGTGCTGCTTGAACAGATAAAGAAACTTATTACATTACATTTTTAAAATTCAAAATGCTGGGAGAGCTCTATGTTTGAATGTCTCTATTTGAAGCCCTTTTATAAAATCTAGGACATAAAGCTATGTATATTGCCTATTTGATATTATTATATCAATATGAAAACAGGATGTAGGACAGAGCAGGCCTCCAATGAACTCCATCTGAACTCTCCACCCTTAAGAGACGCCATGGAAGAAAGGGGGCAGTTTTCTAACCTTTACTATTTTTACTGAATACATAAAGCAGGTAAACAGAGACGGGGATGAAAAGGGCAGACAAAATAGTTGGAGGCTGCAGCTTTTACACTCTGGCTAAACTGCTTACATGTTGACGCCAAAAAACAAACAAAACAACTTTGATGGGGATGTTTGTGTTGAGAATCATAGAGAAACAATTGTCTTTGCACATGTGACTTACAAGTAATAGAGAGTCTTCCACTGCGGACATAAAGTTGGTCAACACAGATATCCAGAAGCAGGTTTTGTATCTGGATTCTCTTTATACATCTCGGTCTCAGAAGCCCCCACCACCATCCTGTCAAATGTAATAATAGCAATTTTATTTATGAAGCACATTACAGGTAAGCTCAATGTGCTTTACACTGAGGTTAGAACACAGCCTACAACAAAGAAGTTAAATCAATAAAGTCATACACACTGCAAAGCAAACATCAATTACCACACAAGTGATCATATATATGCATGCACACACACACACACACACACACACACACACACACACACACACACACACACACACACACACACACACACACGAACACACACAAAGTAACTATTCGTATGCTTGGGAGAATAGAGGTCTTGAGTTTTGCTTTAAAATAGGAGACAGTTGTGATAGAGCTCAGGTCAGCAGGTAGTTTGTTCCAGAGAGAGGGACCACAGTAACTAAAGGCCCCCTCTCTGGACTTTGATCTAATTCTGGGTACGGCTAAAAGACCTCCACCTGATGACCTGAATAGCCAGGTCAGGTTGTAGACTGTGAGCCGGTCAAAAATTTACTTTGAATCATTGACAGCTTTATGGACTAATAAAAGGATTTTGAAAATGATTCTGTATTGTATGAGGAGCCAATGGAGTTTTTTGAGGACCGTAGTGATATGTTCAAATTTTCTAGTATGTGTCAGGACTCGCTGCTGTATTTTGAATAAATTGAAGTCTTCCTACAGTTTTTTCGGATAATCCGGCATATAGAGCATTGCAGTTATCTAACCTGGTTGAGATGAATGCATGGACTACTTTCTCGGCGTAAGTTTGGGGATATGAATGATCAGAGTTTTCATGTTCTTTAAATTGTAAAATACTGTTCAGGTAATTTTGGAGATATGATTGTCAATGCTAAGGTCGGAATCCAAAATAATGCCAAGGTTTCTGGTAATAAGGCTACAATCATACAAAAGAATGTAAATCAGTATTCCCATTAATATGATTATCCATAATGAGGGAAAATATGTGTATCTAAAGAACACTTAAATGGCACACTACAATGAAATATGCAAAGACAACACCATCTGCTGGACAAGTAGGCACTGCAAAAACTGTAAAAAGACATTCTCATGTTATGCTGTCAACTCCCTTTTGAAAAAGATGAATTTTTAAAAAGTATTTCTATACGCAAGAAAAATAAATGTGGTATTTAATTCAAAATACAGAATATAGGTGTTGTCTTGGTGACCTTTGTTCCTGGTTACATATTGCCAACTTTAAGGCTACAGGCAGTTTCTCTGTTTGGTTGTAACTCAGTAAACATGCAGACAGCTGAAGAACTTCAGTGGTTTGACCAAACAGCAAGCAAGCTGCATGATCTCAGTGACTCTTAATGTGGTATGATTGTTTGTGCCGGATTTGGGACCCTGCCATGTCAGAAACAGCTGCCCCAAGGGAATAGTACAGGCAGTTATGTGCATGAAAACAGATTGTGAAATAATGAGTTTAGAAACACAGCAGATGCAGACTTTTCATTGAAACTCAATAAGACATTATTATTCAAACTTAATCTGAAAACTAACTAGTAAAGCTGCTTTGGTAAACAAGTAGACAAGGGAAAAGTGCAATAAATACTTGACCGGTCAATGTAGCTATTGTGCTAGCTGCTGATAGCTAATGTTAAAGCAAGTTGCTAACATACAATTCTAGCAGACACGGCTAAAGTCCGATATTTACACTGTTTTTGATGTTAAGTTAACATTCATACATTAACATGTTAAACTTCTAGCCTAGGAATGTTAGACTTTCTTCACAAACAAGATAACTGTACTTACTAAATGTGTCTTTCTCATGGACTGTAAATAAGAGTTATTATTTACAATCCATGTATGGTCTATCTGCATTAGCTGTAGCTAAAGTTCTATTTTGTGTGCGTGCTCTTCCCTCTAACGCTTCACTATTGGTTTATTCCGCCGAGGCCCCGCCCTCCGCCCCTCTGCACCAATACACATGGCTACAAAGAATATAAACAGTGGCTTGTACTACTGAAAGTATTTGTCTTACAGCATGCCCAAAATAGTAATGAACTTAAAAGGTCACAACGTTTAGGAGAACAGCTATAGCTATTGTAAAACTATAAAGTTGCTTAACACAGACAGTGAACTAACTTGTGTCCTCTTTATGAAAGTCAATTTGACCAACATTGTAACACAGCTGGGGTACAGCTAATGTTGTCATCAGCCACTGGCTAGCATCAAGCTTTAACTGTGACAAAGCCACAAATTTACCAGACCTAAATGTTTATATGCCAATGTCCTATTACAGACACGTTTCTTTTCAGGGCTGGTTTTCTTTAATGAACATTACAAACTGGTTTTGATAAATGGTTAGCTAAGACGTAAAGTTAGCATAACATAAAAATGTAGCCTAAACCAATATGCGAGTTATACAATTTAAAGGAGTTCAGGACTTATGTTTGCCTTGACATTGTATTCCTCTTTAGCTGCTGTGAGCTGTTTGATTTTGTGATATTGTGTGTACAGATATTCAGGTTTGGTTTTTTAAAATAACTGTTCAAGCACTTAACATACAGTTATATTAGGTTAAGTGCTAAGTTAATGGTTCAAACCGTGAAATTGTGCACAGTTGTTAAATAGTACGGGACACCTACAAGTTAATGTGTTTTGCTTGATACATTAAATAATACGTTAAAACACATTTGATAGTTTTCTTTTATTTAGACAACCCAAATAAAAGGCACATAACATTGCGCATGTTTATGTAATAATTTGACAAACATACATTTAAAAAAAATGTAGGAATGTTTGACCTTTCTGCTAATCAGAAAGCCTAGCTTCTCATATATACAAAATTACCATTGTTAATGTTCTAATACAAAAGATTTATAAAAAAAGGTTATCTTATCTTTCACATCTATTGTAACTACCTTATCCTTGGAACTAAAATAGTTTTGTACAAAGATATACATTCAACTGCTTTCACAAGGGTCCTGGAATTTCCAATTGTTTTTTCCTTAAAAATAAAGAGATGTTTAATTCCACATGAAATGTTCAGTTTATCACATCATTATTGTATCAAATTTGGCAAACAGGCTATCATAGTGTATCTAGATAAATGCATAAAAAACAAGAAAACAAAAAGCTACACTAACATTTTGTTTGAAACAAAACTTGGGAAAAAAAGACAAACATGCATATTGCATTTTTCAGTATACACCGAGCCAACTCAAAGAGCTGCAACACTGTTGAGATAACATGGCATTCATTCAAATATAGTTCATGTTCAACAGCTACAGTGTTTGGGGTCATGCAACATCAATATTGTCCCATTATTTTGATGGGCAAAAACTTGCATTTTTATCATACTCATCCAGATCTCAGCCACATCACAATGCAGCCGTTGACTGAAATTCAACTTCCAATGAAATGTAAAAGAAAAGAAAAAAAAGGTACAGCATGTATGTCATTACACAGTACATGATTAATTAAATGGACGGCTATGTTTTAAAATCAATTACTATTGGACTTCTTGTCCCTGATGGAAGTCCAGTCAAGTCCTTTAATGCCAAATGATTTTTGGAATCTAAAAAAGAATAAGAAATCAAGAATAAAGATACATGATAAATATATTCAATTTAAAAAGAAACTAAATGCATGAGTAATGGGCTTTTATGTGTTTTTCCTGAGTGAGGGGTCCTAAGTATAATCTTGGGGCTATAAAAGATAAATGATAAAAAAAAATAATAAAAAAAAACAGTGTACAGAAGAGTCAGAAAAAAGTAGTTACCATAATGATGACAAACAGCCTGAAAAAGCGTCACTACAAGGCCAGGCCTTTCTACGGTCAGCCACTAGATGGCCCTCAAGCGCAGGCATGCCAACCAAGACACCCAAGATTCCAATTTGATCTTTGATAATACTGCTGTTCACCTGTGTGTAGGATATGCTTTCAGTGCACGACTCATTACACTCTGACTTCATGGAAAAAAACAACACTACAATAGGCAAAATAAAAAAACAAACCTTTGCGTTTCCATACAAGTAGAAAACAAAGTACAAATATTTCATTTTCAAGAGGACATTTTGGGTATATCCGCTTGAATGACAAAAGCAAAAAAAGTTAAAATGCTGACATGAAAATACATTACTATGTCAACTGTACAAGTTAGTCACTGTACCTCAAGAGCATACCTACTATCTGAGAAGAAAAAAAATACTATAGCACTGTGAAAAAATATTCTTCCATGCAAGTGGAAGCTGCTGTCCCTTTTACTAGACTCATTTCCTATTACATTAAATAGTGATTAGCAGGCTATAGTTAAAAAAACAACATACAAAGTAACACCCAGAGGCTTTAGGAGAGAACTTTTAAAACAGCAAAAACAGCAATTTATAATTATTGCTTCAGTCCATTTCTCATCTCCCTTTTTTTAAAAGCACAGGTGTGTTTTTCCTATGGAGTCCTCCTCTCCCCTCCTCTCATTCGGCATGATACAAATCACAGTTTCATCTCTCTAACTGACTACTCTAAGTCTTACAGTTGTCCTGATCTCAAGGTAAATCCTACTCGGTTTCTACTCAAGTGTTCTGCCTCTTGTGTCAGTCACTCTTCACAAGCTGGGCCGTAGCTCTGACCTGGGGGCAGCTCCTACCGGCCACAGAGCTCATACAAATATTCCCTCCAGGGTTTGATGAAGTAAACGTGGTTCAGGTGGGCAGAAAGATCCGGGCTAGAGGTGCAAATGATGAGGACAAGAGTCTCTAGTTTCACTTCATTTTTTTCTTCCTTCTGGCCAGTTCACAGCACTCTCTTCTTTTTTTTTTACCAGGGTGGGGAAGAAGGCAGGACTTGGGACAGGAAGGACATGCTATCCACAGGCCTCATGGCGATGTTGATCGGACCGCCCATATTCATAGGCATTTGGGTGGTTATTGCAACAGGATGGGCAATATTCATGGATGCTGAGGAGGGGATGTTGACGGAAGCAATGTTGACGGGCCCGGTGATGGTGACCGGGTGCTGGAGGCTGATCGGAGACGTGATGTTGACCGTGTTGGTGCTAATGTTCATTTGCGCTGCAATGGTGACGGGGTTGTTATGGTGGTGCCGGTTCATTGCTGTGGTGATGGGGGCAGAGATGGTCACGGCCGTGGCTGAGGCTGAGTTGCAGACTTCGTTGCCATCTAGAAACAAAAAAAAAATAAAGATTTGAAATGAACTTCTGCAGGTAAGAGATAAAGGATAGCTGAATAAACAACACCTTCTAACTCATGTTCAGTGTTCCGTTATGAAAAGATTGGATTTCTGAGGTTTTGTGTTTTTAAATGTATAGAGGATTTGTAAAATAGAGCGTTTCAGAAAAATATTGCAAATATTGTGTTACATGAAATGTTGTGTTTTTTAATTATTTGTGTGTGAAAATGTGTCCTTTGTGAAAAGTTGAGTTTTTTGCAATTTGCTTATGTTTTGTGAAAAGTTATGTTTTTTAAAAAAATGTTCTTGTGTTTTGTCTAAAGTTTTTTTTTCTGTAATTGTCTTATGTTTTGTCTAAAGTTTTTTTTTTCTGTAATTGTCTTGTGTTTTGTCTAAAGTTTTTTTTTTCTGTAATTGTCTTATGTTTTGTCTAAAGTTTTTTTTTTCTGTAATTGTCTTGTGTTTTGTCTAAAGTTTTTTTTTTCTGTAATTGTCTTGTGTTTTGTCTAAAGTTTTTTTTTTCTGTAATTGTCTTGTGTTTTGTGAAAAGTTGTGTCTGAGAATGTTTTGGTGTTGTGCGAGACATTGTTGTTATGTTTGGACCTTCAGGGTCACCATTCATTCCTTCTATCCGGTATAAAAAACATCCCGGATTAGAAAGGAGTGGCAGGATTTAATATGCAACATCCTGTTTCCATGACTACAGCAGTAATTTGACTCACAAAGGCTACTTGCCAAGTGAAGAGATTAAGGATCTCTCTGTAACTTTCACCCAACTGCCCCACCTAGATACTGTGATGTTTGATGTATGTGTTTGTGAAACAGTGTTAACATACCTTTGTTACAGGAGTTAAAGTTGGTCTGTCCATGAGTTTTCAGATGGCTGGTGATGTAGGCCGCGCTGAGCATCTTCCCACAGATGCTGCAGGTGACTTTGCCTTCGTGTCGGATCATGTGGGAACGCAGTCGGTCTTTGGTGGCGAAAGCAGAGGTACAGGCCTACAGCCCCACAGAAGACAGTCAAAAGTCAGTGGAGTACAACAATAACCACCAACACCACATAATGATAACAATCTGAATGTACTTTAGAGAGCAATAACTCTTACCGTTACTTGACATTTAAACGGTCTTTCTGAAGAATGCACATGCTTCACATGGCAGCTCAAGTGGTCTGGCCTAGAATGACAAATCAAAAAACAGTCACACACCTGATCTTTGAACAGAGATACAGTTAGCTCCATGACTTTGAAGTCAAACAGCCGTGGTTCTCTAACTGACAAAAAAGAATAAATGAAGATCCACTGTTCGCTTGCTCAGTTTTGAAATACTATGTTGTGCCTTATTAGTTTGAGAGAACAGTGTAGATGCCCTTTAAAAATATCTTTAGTCATAAGCAGGACGTACGTTATATAATACAGAATGAACACATATTTTCTTGGAGGAGCGGTGGCTGTATCTTAACATTTACTTGGGCGTTTGAACAGGAAAACAAAAAAATCACTTGTTTAAAAACCTTTGAGAAATGTGCAACATTCACCAACAAGAAGCGTCCATGTTAAGTGCACAATGACAACGTTAAAATGCTGGTGTACAGATATGTTTTTAAATATAAATTGCGAATGCAAACATGCATAAGCATATTGATGAGCTCTGTCTGCTCTGACAATGAGTGAAAGAGCACAAAAAAAGTCTAAAATTCAGTCAATGGCGGTTAATTCTGCAGGATCAATGGTGCATGAACTACTTTGACCTAGTTTCCAAAACTGCACCACACTGATGGAGGGAGTTTGAACATTCTTCACTCGTTTGTGGAGTATTTGTCAACGGTTTCAGTACGCTGCTTCTGTTAATGTGCCATCAGAATTAGCATTACTTAAAGTCAGATAAAGAAATGTAGCTGAGAAATTTACAGGAATTTGCTCCAGTCCTAGATTGAATTTGTGGTGGATCCCCTCCTCTGAGGATGAGGAAGACACTATGTAGGCTGCAAATTCAACGTTGTGAATGCAGGGGAGGGGTTACTGATTGTATTTTGAACAACAATTGGAGAAAAGCTTAATAGTTGATGAGAAAATGTGAGGTATGAGAGTTCAAAAATCATGATGCAATGTTGTGTTTTGGACTGTAAGTTGGACTGTGGGACATTTAACCGATGAACTACTTTCTCCCCGACTTTGTGTGATATTTTTGACATTATTAAAAGAGTTTGATATCTCGTACATTTGTTTTTATCAGCCATCAATTAGTAGCAACATAAAGAGCAAATGCACACAGAAACAACAACCCTGGCAATAATAGGTAACTTACAATACATGGAAGGAACTGAAACATCCTTTTTATACATTTCTAAATCAAGGTGTATTTTGCTGTTCACTCTGAGGTTTAAAATGACAGAACATCGGGGACATCACATTCCAGTTTTGTACTGTATAAGCTGCTGTTTACTGTCTAACATAGATACTAGAAAGCAGTTCTTTGCCTCTTGACCTTTACAGTGAAACTCCAGCATTCACAGATTCGTCTTGGCGTTGCTCCTCTCCTGTCAGCTTGTTAGTTCTAGTGAAGCTGAGAGTTGAATCACGTTAGAAGTGTCAGAATAGAGTGAGAAAGAGCTACAGCACTGGCAGCTGCTCCTAAACCAGGAAAGTTTCATGCCCCTTGTTTTGTTTTGTTTTTAAGTAGAAATGAGAGGAGCCAAGTGGAGTCTTTTCACTGGGGCCATGAACGTGACTTTTTTTTTCTTTTTGTCCCACTAACAAGTAAAGCAGACAGTGCCTGCTGACATATCTGGCTGAGTGGCAGTGACTCAGTGCCCTGTTATTTAGTCCCCATTCTCACTTTCCAGTATGCTGATGAATCCCTGCCCCACGTCACTGTGTTGGAGGCATGCCTGAAACTGCCCTACACAGCAAAGAGCTAATGTTACAGCTTGGCCAGGCTGAACTGCTGATGTTTTTGTTCAAGTCATGTTGCAGCACTTGTAATGTTCATCAATAACCTGCGCTTAGATATATTCTGTCTACTTGAAATATGAAATCACTATGAGACTGGCTTCAAGAAAATATTTGTTCACCAGTACACATAGTAAATGTGTTGACCTGAACATTACCGCATGGTTCACTGCATTCCCAGGGGAAAGAAAGTCTCTGACATGCTGGCGGGAACCGCAAAGTGACAAGTGACGCCTCCCCCTCCCTTGATACTCTACCGCTGATGATCTCCCATGTGCAACTGTTTAAACATGTGGTTGAAATGGCGTTGGGAGGCAACATAGGCACAAATCTTAACCGCTCTGCACAACTCTAAATGCAAAAAACAAAGCAACTGGAAAAACTACATGGACAGTAGATAGCAATACATGAATGCCTCTGTGTGAAATCATGCTAAATAGAATAAAAGCCATTCTATAAGCAACATGTTAGCTGTTCAGTCAACGTTTAGTCCAGCAGAAAAAAATGTAGCATCTAGTGACTGCAGTCTTTGTTAAATAAACCCTTCCTTTGTATTCCCTGACAAAACAGTCTAATGGTTAGTGTATACATCTCTCTTCAGTCTTGCAAGCATGATTGTTTTAATTTAAATCAGAGCAATAGGTAGTTCTTTTTATGCCAATATAAAAACCTAAAGAAGTGTTTAAAAAGAATAATAACTTCCCCCTTTTTTTAGATTCCATGCAGACAAGTCAAGCACTTTCTCTTGCACGTGGAATGCAACTGCAACAGGGTGAAATCAGTTTTTGCCCATTACCATAAGAAGCAACTCGGGACATGCTTCCTGTTTAAAAAAGCACGTTACTTGAAAAATAAACTAGAGCAGTTTACAGTTGCATATGCTCCATTTTCTCACCAATTTAGTATCATGCATTTTTTGCTGCTTCTCCTACTGAACACCTCCTCTGATGCACATGAAGAAGAGTACAACGTTTTTTCCAGAGTACCGTCAGTTTCATTTGGAGAGATTCATACACCTTGTCCTTTACACTCTCACCCACACATCCCAAACAAACCAGTGGCAATGTTGATATGAAAAAGGACACATTCTGTCTGTGGGCTTCCCAGGCCGCACAGGGCCTGTCTCAGTAAGTATTATGTTCCTTTTTAAATGACTGATCCTGCAGACCATGAATACAATTAAAATATGTTCATAGTCATTTACAAACATACAGTTTAAGTGGAATTAATTTTTTGGAACAGTTTAAAACAACGTCAATGCTAATGCTGTATTTGAATACCCAACAACTTATTTTGCCACCTCCAGAGCTATATGGGGAACATACAAAGACATTTGAAACTGTAATGTTATCTGCCCATGAAATCGGTCACTAGCACTAAGCTGCCATCCATTGCCAAGACTGGATCTGCCAGTGTGACTCCCCTGTCTGCCCAACAGTATGGAGAGAAAAAGACACATGAGAAATACTAAAGGGTAAAAACACTTGGATGTAAAGGGTCATAATGGACAGGCTTATTCGCAGTTAAAGGGTGTGCATACTTCAGTATTATTTACAAAAAGACAGAAAGTTGCCATTGTTTACATTTCCAGAATTCCAGAAAATATTAGTTAACAACATTATAGGAACTTGAACTCAAACTGGCGAAAGTAGGAACAACATGCCCTTACCTGGAGAAGCCTTTCCCACACACTGAGCATACATAGGGCTTGTGGACTCCCCCGTCATGAGAGCGGACGTGGTAGGTCATCCTGTCCTTCCTTTTAAAGCGCTGCTGGCAGATGGGGCACTCGAACGGCTTCTCGTCCGAATGGGACAGCTTGTGGCGATTCAGGTGGTAGACGTCACGGAAGGCCTTGCCGCACATCTCGCACCCGTGGTTTTTCTTGACAGGTTTGGCGGGTTTCTTGGGCACATTTTGCTGCGGCATATTTCCCATCGCAGACGATGTCATGATACTGGAGGAAACGGAGGTTGTCGCCGTTGAGAGGATGCCCGCTACTGTTTGGATGTAGGAAGGGTTGCCGTTGTTCTCTCTTGGCATGGTGGAGATCATGGGTACCATTGTAGGGGCGGTCTGAGCCGTCTTCTTTGGCCGTGACACCATCTTGATACCGGTGTGGCTGGACTCATGGCGTCGCAGGTGGTAGCTGTCCCTGAAGGCCTTGTTGCAATAACCACAGACAAAAGGTGTTTTTCCTTTGTGTTCCTTCTTTATGACAGGCACTGGTGGCCGTCCACCTCCTCCGCTGGCCACATTGTCTTTGAGGAGATCAGCGGCACTGGATGGGGGCTTCTGGTCTATATGGATGGGCAGGATGGGCTTCTGGTCGATTTGTTCGGCTCCTGCATTAAGAAGTGGCAGCAGGCTATTCTGGGCCACCTGGTGCTGGTGGTGGAGGGCTTCATTGGCCTGCTAATGAAACAAACACACAGAGATAAATAATAGGTGATACATTCCATCATATGTTGTAAAAGGTTAAATTATCTTTAATTCATTCATACAGCGAAAAATGAAGAAGGTTGAATTATAATTGGCACCTTAATGTAATATTCTTTATTTAATAAATGAGCACTAATATTGCTAATTGGAGTCTAAAAAATGGCCCACTGCATGTTTACCTTCACATGTCTGCATACATATATTGATATGTTTATGAAAACAAGAAGTTTGAAAATGTTACAGGATACAAATTGGGCCCTGGATGTATTATAAGTGAGGTTGACGCAGTATGCCACTAATGCAAAAGAATCCAAATATACTGGATGAAAAATGAGCCGATCATGCTGATTCATCTTGTTACTGCAAAGCAAGCACACCAAATAAACGGCATAAACAAGAGTCCAGTGCTCTGAACAGTTCACCATTAGTTCATCTGCTCAGTTAGAAGACGCAGTGAAGTCAAGGAATTCAAGTGCACACGCAACACACACACAATAGAAAAATACAGGTCACTACACTAGACAAACAACATGGTCTCCTGCACTGTGTTATTGGGGGGTTTTGTGGGTTGCACACAAATGCCCTCTGCTGCCACAACAAAAACCGGGGTGAAGTGGCTGGGTGCAATTAGCAGTAGCAACAACTATTTGCTATGCTGGGTTTAACTCTTTAGGTTAACTCCCGACTGAGGAGATCAGACTAAAAATGTGCACCTCTTAACTTTGTAACGACCCAAAAAATATGCCAAGCCTGCTTAAAAAAAAGGGTTAAGAACATTTTCTTGGGTATGTTAAAACCCCCCCCAACAAGAATAGCACACTGTACCCCAGGTTCACAGGGCTGATGAGTACAGTTTAGCACACAACCATTTTTGCCACTCTGACACCGAGTATACAAACCCAAATCTTCATGCAGCTGCATTTAAAATAAACACTTTCTTAAGACACCTCGAACTCAAAGCTCTTCAGCAAAAACCATTGTCTTTCAGAAAGCAGCTGAGAGATGTAATTATTAAGATTTGTGAGCTTTAGCCAGTTTTGTTCAAATAAAAAGGTTAGAGGAAAGAGCGTTTGACTATAAGAATGCTCGAATCACTTTTAACGACTAACTTACCCGCCCTAACTAGATGCCTTTCATTCTTGTTGACCTAGTATTGATTACTCTAGCTACATGTACTAACACAGAGATGCCAAAAGAAGGGGTACAAGTTATTGGTAACGCATTCCTTTCTAGTTATTCAGATCATGTTACGGTACTTGCTAAACTTGTGTTAAGAAGAACATTTTAACTTATCACTTATGTTGAGTTTTTTTTGTGGTATATGCTATCATTTCTTTTTTAATGTAGCGTATTTTCCTAAACCAGAAAGTAACGGTATCACAGCTAACAATATTGTTTTGGTAAATGGACACAGTCAAGACGACTGTGTTGTCAACTTCCAGCAAGAGAGGGCAAGGTGAAATGCTTGACCTTTCCCTTTGAGGTTCAATCATCCATTGCAGAAGGCCGGCCCAGAAAGGAGTTGAAAAAAGAGGAGACAGCGGACAGAGAAGAAAAATGAACCACACAATGTCCTCCTTATGTCATCTAGCCTATTGTGAGAGACACAAATCTGAGCAGTGATGCCTCAGCAGGGGAGCTTTGTATGCTCATCTTCATTGATTTGGCTCATCTATTCATGAGACAGGGACATTGTTTATCCACACACTACTCATCCAAACTCAACGTCATTCCCTCGTACGCAATGGGACCTGGGAACTCGGTGGAAAATGCCACCAAGCCCACCCATCCATTTGTCTAAGCACCTGCTCACACTTGCCACCTTCCAGGATTAGTCATCATCATGCCAGTCTGCTGGCACAACAAGAGTTTGTGTGTTGAGGGGGGGGGGGGGGGGGCTTTATGTTTGGGTTGGTAGGGGGGGTGGGGGTATGAGCTGGGGAAACCTCTTTGTGAAGCCTATGAACGGCAGGCATAGCGGCTGCAGACGGCCTGCTTCTACACAGAGGTGCAGGGCCTGTAAGCTGCTGTGCCTTCATGCAGCTCTGACCATTTTGACACAAATACGCTCTGACAACTGGGGCTGCTCCCTCATAAATAACATCAAAATGGAGGGAGTGTCATGATGGCCCCACGAGCCACTGTAGACTTGAACTGAGCTCACGGTCTGAGTCAGAATAGACACCATCTTTTATGAAATCTGAAGTGTCACACTACAGCTGCATGCCAAAGTCCACGTTTTTACAGAACAAACAAAATCTATCATTGATAACATAAAAATGTGAGGCGTGAAGGAAGATGAGACTGCAAATCAAACAAAGCTTCAATTATGTTTTTTTGAAACATGTCCAAGAGTTTGAGTTTAGATCTTTTTTTCCTTGTTTACAAAGTCTGAAGTATTTGGCTGCAACTCTGTGGCTTTGCAAGGTGACTAAGTTCTTCCCAAACATCACTTCAGTCGTGTTTGTTATCCTTCTGGAGTTTTTAATAAATTGTAAACTATACAAGCACTGAAGGAAATCAATGCTTTGCTTGTCGGTAATGTACTGTAGGTGGCAAATATTTTTGAGTTTTGCTGAGAGAGCAAAATGTTCTAAGGATATTTTGGTAAATATGTTTTCCACTCACTCAATAATAAGCTACTTTTAACCTGTTTACCATGTTCAGACACTGGAATCAATGATCCAAATCCCATACCAGTCCTGTTAGGAGCATGTACAGAAAGAATACAGAGTAGCAGGGTTTTCATCCAGTTCAAAATCTATGGAGCTTGTATTATCTGGGAGAACATGGGGCTCTTGATTCAATGGATTTGTAAAGATTTCAGGAATTATTATCTCATTATATCTGTTGTCCTGTCAGTGCTGAAAAGAAAACTATGTTTTACGCTTTGAGGACTACAGCCTCTGTACAAGGGACGTGCAAACTAACCACTAGGCTACCGGCGCCATAAACATAATGACTTCCAAAAATCTAGCTAGCTCTTTAACTCAGTAGAATGCCAAATAGAGCAACAATAAATTCAGCCAGTCTCACAGATGACTGGAATAGATCCTGAAGTATGTACTCATTCATAAATAGACTTTGAATCCATGGATCCATGAATCCAGAATCGTTTTGAATCGAAAATCGATTCTGAATCTAATCGTGACCCCCAAGAATCGAATCGTGAGAGACCCAAAGATTCCCAGCCCTAGAACAAAATGCTAAGAAGACTATGCTTGGGATGAGTTAATATTCAGTTAGTCATTACTCCATATAGTTTGCAATACTATCATCAGCACTGTCTGTAGGTATTAGGGTTGCAAAGGGGTGGAAAGTTTCTGGTAAATTTCCGGTAAATTTCCGGAAACTTTCCATGGGAAGTTAAGCTTGGGAATTTTGGAAATATTCCAAATCGGAAACTTTCCATGGGAATTATGGGAATTTATGGGAATTAATGGGAATTTATGGGAAATTAACTGGAAATAGAGGGTAATTTAATCGAACTGTATCATATCCAAGCATAAATATAAACATTTTGTTTTGTCCTAAGCAGACATCCATGCAAAATAATACAATTAAAAAAACATTTCAACAGATTTACATCACAATTTTAAAATATATTACCCCATAATATCATCAAGACTTACTTCCCTTTATGTTGTCCACAGGCTAAAATGTGTGGCTTCAATAGTCTTGTGCTTGTGTGGTTCTAGAAATCATCTGTGCATGTGATGGAGGAATGCACAGTGCATGAAGGGGGTGTGGCCTCAATAGCCCTGCAGTAAACAGTGTGCTATGTGCATGTGATTGAGGAATAGCATAGATATTCAAGTGTACTTGCATGGAATCTGGTTGTTTAAGCTCAACTATATTTAAGTTCCCAGTTAAGGGCCAACCTTCAATTTTGTAAATTCCCGGTTTATTCCCGTTTATTCCTGTTTATTCCCATAAATTCCCGTTATTTCCCGTAAATTCCCGTTAATTCCCATGGAAAGTTTCCAACTTTGAAAATTCCCGGAATTTTGCAACCCTAGTAGGTATGCAGCAGAGCATCACAGCTGAGCCGACGGTGTCCTGGTGGTAAATGGACTTGATTTGGTAAAGCGCTTTTCAAGTCTTCTGACTACTCAAAGCGCTTTTGACACTGCAGGTCACACCTACCAATTCAGAACGCATTTGTAGAGGCTGCCATGTAAAGGGTCCATCAGTTTTAACTAATCCCATTCACAGTCATACACATTCACACGCCATCGACAAAGCAGTGAGAGCCACTTGGGGTTAAGTGTCTAGTCCAAGGATCAATTGACATGTGGCCACAGGAAGTAGGGATCGAACCCCCGACCTTCAGGTTGATAGACGACTGACTACCACTGAGCCACAGTAGATGATAAATGTACATACGTTTCATCATCTTTATTGACCAACAATGGCATCTCTTAACCTTCACACAAATATGGAGTAAGAGATAAGGGCTTGTTAAAAAGATTTCCATCCTTGAATGAGCAGAATGATTTTTATCATGGATGAATAAAAGTTCTCTGTAACCTTAAAAAACAAAACAAGGCTTAGGGTGCATTCAGACCTAATCCTTTTCGTCAACGGACAGAAGAAAACGTGTGGCAAGTAGTGTTTACAACATTATTTTTGAACCTAAAATCGGATAGTGAAATTCACCCACACTCCACTGTTATCAGGTTTTGATGGCTCAGAGGACATTATTACAACAATTCTGGGACAATAGACCCTTTTCAAAGCAGACATTTTGGCTAGTCATAGCAGGAAATGCATGAATGTGATTGACTGTGTTTCATTGAGGTGAGCCAGCTCCAGGGCCCCTTTACACATGCTGACTCACTGGGACACTTTTGAGTCATGATTTACTGAACAGCTTCGCCTGCTACAAATCAAAATGTCTTCCCTGAAAGAAACTATTTGTCAAAAACAAACAAAAAACTATATGCAGAACATGAATATCTTCAATATATTTTAAAAACACTATTTTGCTGAAAAATCACGTTGCTAAGTCCATCTTTCCTTCATTTTCATCTCAAGCCTTCAAAATATGGAGTCGGGGCTAATGAGCCTAAAGAGGGGCATTCTATCTGGCCCCTGTTTTTCTTTCTCGTATATTTACAAAGACACAATTAAATCAGTTTCTGCACTTTCAAAGGAGATGGCAAATGGGAGTTTAGTGACTTGTTGGTCAACAAAGGTGAACATTTCCCAAGCTAGAGATCCAAATATTTTCAGCAGTGAGGGGAAATAAATAAAAACGAAAATGTTGGGACTTTCAGACGGCCACAGAACTACAAATCAATGATCAAGTTTGCTTCATGCCAGCTGGATTTGTGAGCAGTGTTGGCTATGACATGAGTTCACAAGGCTTTTTGTTGTTCGTCAGTTGACCTAATGTTTCTGTTCCCCCCTTGGCACATATTAGTATTGCAATTTCAAATGTTACCGGAACACTTACCTTATTTACACAACCCCCCCCCCCCCCCCCCCCCACAAAAACAAAAAAACAAAAAACAACAACAATGGATATACACAAGCTGCTCTTTTTAAAACATGATGTTTTGGAGCACAGTGCCATGCTATGGTTGTTACGATGACATCATTTTTCAAACATTAAACAGTTCAGAGTAGTGTTTCTGCCCCTTTGTTATAGATATTTGGAAACTTATTGGGCCAGTGCCTCTGAAACTAATGTACAAGTGGTACTTTTAAAGAAGTGTTCTGTTATTCAAGTCTCAAGAAAAAGATCAAATGTAGTTTCAGGCATTAAAGGACGGACAACATCTTGATTTAATCACTTTAAGGGCTTGTTTTATTCTTACATTGTAGTGCTATGGGTGATTCACTTCAACAGAAGATTAAATTGGTAATTTAACTGAAGCTGGACCGATCATTTTTCTTTAAAATATATTTGACTCAGTCAAAAGTGTAAGATACAGCTGTACTTATTGTAATGTTCAAGCTCATTTGCACAACAATGTGGGTTCAGAACGCTTGACAAAGTATCGAAACAAGAATATGTTAATCATCTTCTTTCAATGTCTTGTATTTTTTAAGGGAAAAGTAACACATTAGAGCACTAAAAATCCTGCACAGACATACTCAGTTGCTAGTTGTTGGAATGCCGACGGCACTGCACACAGATTTACACGAGACCGACACAGTAACAGTGCGAGGCACATAATACATGCAGGGTTTCTGGCTGGATGCCAAACACTCAACAACACACCACACTGTCCATCTGCCTTTTTCATCAGGAAGAAAATCGCTCAAAGATGTGAGTAAGTGATCAGTGTCTGACAGAGGAGCTAAACATTGCTAATGCCACAAAACAGGTGACGTATCCCAAAGGCTGTGATTCGCAACCTTTGACAAAAACATGACACAAGCATCACAGAGAGCAATATTCATACTCTTTACAACCACTGCTCATCTGATATTACTCTGTGAAACAACTCCGCATAAGTCAACTTTGGCTTTTGTAGCAAGGCCTTAATACACAACCTTTAAATGGTCTTAAGTGAGAAACTATAAAGTTTTCAGACATTTTCATGATAGTTTAAGCTTTCCTTTAGCACTTTTACTAACTTTTTCTTTTCCTGTGGTTCCAGTACCCTGACAAGGACTGCAAATATGACACTGAAGGCACAAAACATCTATCCATCCCATCTCTAACATATAATATTTAAAACATTTATCTGTGTTGTAGGAGTAAAGTAGTACACACTTAGTTTCAATAAAGGATGTCACACATACACCATTTAGCTTGCTTTGGAAAGGGTACTGCCTACAAAGACCTGGCTCTGCTCTCAATAACACAAAGTTACTCATATTGAAGCAGCAGTAAAAAGTCATTTGCTAGTTGTTAATATTTGATGTAGATTTGAAAAGTATTTTAGTGAATGAAACAGAAGAGCTGAAGAATGAATTGAGGAGGCTCACTCTCTGAGGAGTTAGTCACACCCACTAAATCATACAATACCTTCATAAATAATAAAGGAAAAGATGTCTGTTAAGACTTGGAAAAAACACCAAGGACAGTTGAACGGTAGTAAAACAGTGATTTAGTTATCGACAACATTAATATAAAACAGTGAAACGCGCGGAAAAACACTTTTCAATTTCAAACCTATCCTCACCCTTAAATATACATTTTCAGGCTTAGTCTTAAAGGCTGAATAGGACCAGGGGAATATAACATTTAATTCATTTCATTAAACAATAGCCTCCCATCTTCGTAGACACTAGTGAAACCAATAAACCGTGTCAGACATCAGTCCGAGCTGCAGCCCTCACTTTCTGTCTGAAAATGGATTTACACATTGCGTAATGTCGTTGCTAATTTCAAATCTGCCTCTTGGTAGCTAGTGTTAGCTGATGTTGTTGTGTGCATAGTTTGAATTCCTTTCCGCCGCGGTCCTCTTGAATAAATAGCTAGTTTGTAAGCAGAGGGGTATAACGTTAAAGTGCTGTGTACAGAGTCATGTAGCGTAAGTTTTGCAAACTCATTACGGCAGCATTGCCCAAATTAAGATGGATTAGCCAGCGAGTTTGGTAAACATCGTTAGCTAACTTGGCTAGTTACTGTCGAACCGGCTGAGCGGAAAGTTCGCCGCGGACTTACGAATGGCCGTTAGTAAATCTCAGCAGTGAAAAAGCTAAGGGGGAAACTTATCCAACCATGTCGACATTATTGACTTTATATGAACATTTTCTGTGGTTTAATCTGCCAAAAACATTGAAATATCATCTCATTATCCCATGGCGTCCGATCAAAGCCCTCAATCACAGGGGGAAAAACAGGTCTGTCTCGATTGTAACGGTGCAGTGGCGTCTCAAGCCTCACTTCAAATGATCCCGCATGTTTTGCTGGATCGACTTGGCAAAAAAACTTGGAAAATCCCCAACGCTATCGACTTATTCTACACCCATTATCCGAGTATCTGTACGTTAACAAAGCAAACCAAATTTTGCAACTAATCGTGGAAAATTTGATTTTGTTCACGCGTCATTCCCAAGCCTCACAGCTGGAAGCCTGGATTCATGTACCATTGTTTTGCTTGGTTACTTGATCTTTGAATTACTCGTTTAAAAACTGATTTTACCGCTAAATTATCCCGTCTTATCATTTTCTACGGTTATTTCTGGAGCTATCTCGTTTTCCCTTTGATAGAGTCAACTTACTTGAAAAAGAAACGTACTCCAGCTCGGCTCCATTTCCACACTTACTAATTCTGTAGGAAACCAAGTAGAAGCCTACAACAAAGCAACCAAACATGGCAGCTGAAACAACTTCCGGTAAACTCAAGGGCTGAACCACTTTACATACTGTTTAGGGGGGTGAGTGTTAAATTTAGAAGGCTAAAAGTAATTTGTGTAATCGTTCATATGATTCATAAAGCAAATATATAAATGTATAATAACAGCAACCCTGACATAAATTACGAAGTATAATTGTAAAACGTGTTCTGAGACGACCATTTATGTTAACAGAGCTAATTTGATGTAGTTGGTTTTCTGAATCACCCCTCCATATGGGGTTTCTTTGATTCTGCGAGGGGCATTTGTTATAGCAAAGTACTGTCGCATGTGGTGGGGATATGATTTGAACAACCCAGTCGTTCTTACTAGGAAAAATTGAATTTTGGGGCAGTTTGCTCTTTATTCAAACATATGGCCTTTCTATTTTCCAAAAATAATAAAAGTTTTTCAGAGAAAAGTGACCCAGAAATAAGCCACGCGTGTTGCACTTTTTTCATTCATGGAATGGGCCTTAAGATGAATGAAAACGACAAAGCACTTACATTTATCATATTGCTTCTTGAGGGACCGAAATAACTAGCAGTCAGTCAACTCCTTTGAGACAGATAAACTACTGAAATTATATTGTCTAGACGATGATAAATGTGTTTTTATTTTATGTCGAGTATTAGTAGCCTACTGCTATTTACCATCATAAATACGCATCATCCCAATTGTCAAGAAGTGACAGCTAAATCTGATGCAAAAATGAATTAGCCTTTTAAATTATCCGTAAGATTGAAGATGTTTTTTAAGATTAATGTACTCACAGAGGAATTACATTTCAGTGTTTCTGATTTACCTATTGCATTTATTAAAATGCAGTAGGTAAACACAAACTCGACATAGCCTCAGAGTTTTATAAATGGGAAGTTACCTGTTCTGTGTCTCTCAAAAGAACATGTTACAGCATGTCAGCCTTTTATATATATATATATATATAATTATTAAACATGTATGTTTTTAAATTATTAAACATGTATGTTTTTCTTGGCTGAGCAAAAAACCAAATGGGTCTTTGTCCAAGGCTGTTATATATCACTTATCATTAAATTGCAGCTTACAATTTTCAGCAGGACTGAACCCGTAAGCAAGATTGTATCTGATATGACCACACAAGAAATGAATAATAGCTTATCTATTATCCTGATGCTTTTGTTTCTATATTTCACACATCGTGTAATTATTAGTCCTTTGATAGAATGAAATGTGTGATATCTCTGTGAAACATAAATTAAAAACTTACATCTCTCTGTGAGGAGGAAGATGGACCAAACTAGATGGGGGCAGACAACATTAGGAATATTTATTTACTCTTGCAAGTAATTTAATATATTTGTTTCTTAAAAGAGGAATACCACACTTTATCTTCAGTATTTCACACATTTTCAGGAAAGGTTGAATATGTTTAAGTTCCATTTAGTCCTTATCTGGAAAATGATTTGCCCTGTAACAACAAACAGTTGGAGCTTAAGGCTAAGTTGGTTGTCATTCTTTGAAATGTTGTTTGAAATAATAAATTCTGTCTTTCTACGTGGGAATTTTTCACATTTGAAGATCTGTCTAAGACCTGTAATGAAAACATTCAGGGATCATCTCCACTTACAATACAGACTTACTATTGCTTCAGTAGCTGTTCTGCAGATTAAAGCACTAATATTAATGTTGTGCAGCAGCTCAATGAAGATAGTTCTATAAATGTAGTTAAATTAATGTTTTGTTGTAATTCATACATACCGTCAATTCCTCCTGTATTTCTACTCTCTATGTGTATTATACAATAATAAAACATCCTTTGTAAATCAGCAGATTTATATTTCTGTCCTATCCTATCTCTACATTAAGAGATGTGGTATAACAAAGAGTTTTGAGGTGGCCTAAGTCTTGATAATTAAGCAGCCTGGCCGCATTTACCTGTCCCTGTACCTGCTCATTCAATGTTACAGAAAATAGAAAATACCACGAGGGGTCACTGCTGTCCAGTTTACACTGGTGATGCCTTCTCGTGGTTTGGGAATAACTAGACTTTGAAACAGTTGTCTCCTTTTGATGACCCAAATATGCTACTGGTAGCTACTGTTGTTGAGGGCTAAATTAAGCTAATTTTTTTCACATGCTACCCATAGATATGGACAGCAATGAAGCAGTATAAGTAGACTGGAAGATGGTTTAAGTAGCCTAGTCTTTAAAAAAAAAAGTTTTTCGTAATAATGTTCTTCTTCTTTCATTGGACATTTGTGCACTAGGCTATTATTGTATAACGATTTTCGTTGTTTTTATTTAACAAAAAAAAGAGACAAATACAGACTCATTGTTAACTCAGATCGTTTTGAAATGACCTTAATCTTTTAAAATCCGACCTTCCGGGAAACATTTAAAGGCATCACAAGTGCATTCACGCACCTACTGTCAATTCCAAGGAAGAAAATGATGAAAACTTCAAGCAAGTCAAAAACGCGGTTATTTTCAACCAATTACAGGTAAGCTTATATCATGTCTTGTTAACACGTCAACTGTGTGTTAGTTTTCATGAATTACATTTTTACATTTTCTTCTGAAAGTGTTCCCTGAGGCCACCGGTGCAACAGAATGAGGGCAAAGCAGCTTAAAGGGAGAGCATTACAACAGAGCTCTGGACTAATAGCAGCGACAACCTAGCATAACAATTTGTACAGTAAGTTCAATAAAGCTAAAGTCAAGAATGTTTTGTTGTTGTTCTGTTGCTGCTAAAAGTCATAAAGAGCTACAGGACTGTTGTGTATTGTAAAGTGAATGTAATTTGCTTTCGACTATTTCACAGTTTCTCAGACCTCCTGAGGCGTGATTAAGTGTGGATTAAGTGCGAATTTACTGTTTACAGGCTATTGTTCGTACAAGGCATGCAGCTTCAACGGAGAATCCCATGCACACATGTAACAATGTTCTGCATC